>MEHQ01003659.1:179806-532011 GCA_008828725.1 Saccharina japonica
AAAAAAACAAAATGCTGCTGCTGCTGAACGAGTGCGTACCAGGAACCACCACCAAACCACGGGACGAAGCCACCACCAACCACCACCAGCCACTACGAGCAACAACAACTTCTGGTGCTCCTGCGGCTCGTGGGGCAGGGGTGGTGGCGGTGGTGGTGATGGTCGTCGTTGTGGTGTTTGCTGGTGATGGTGGTGTGTGTGCTGGTTGCTTTTAGTTGTGTGCGATGATGGTCTTCCTCCTGTTCGACACAATCACGATCGATCATCACCATCACCACCTACCTGCCTGCCACCAAACCACGGGACGAAGCCACCACCAACCACCACCAGCCACTACGAGCAACAACAACTTCTGGTGCTCCTGCGGCTCGTGGGGCAGGGGTGGTGGCGGTGGTGGTGATGGTCGTCGTTGTGGTGTTTGCTGGTGATGGTGGTGTGTGTGCTGGTTGCTTTTGTAGTTGTGTGCGATGATGGTCTTCCTCTTCTCGTCCGATCATCACCGTTGTTGCTCTACTGCAGATGTGGTCTTCAGTTTCAACCCTTGACAGCCTTGACATGCCGTGACTGTCACCAAACAACTAGTTTTTAGTGTGGAACACTCCACCCTACACCCTTGACAGCGCATGTTTTGCCTTGCTTGACATGTCTCCCGATCTGCTTATACTCTGCAGTTGCTCTGACTGCAGGCGTTAAATAAGAAATCCAGTGAACAATTGGTACTTGGAACATTTAGGCAGTCAATACCGCCTAGCTCTCCGATCTCGGCACGGCTTTCGACACGAAGCACAGGACGGTCGGCACAAATAGCGGGCCTCTATCAGTCCCGAGCGTGTCTGAATCGGTTCAGTGTACGCGTCGCGCGCCAAAAAAAGCAAAGCGAACGAAGTGCGAAGTGGAGGCAGACAAACCTCAATATTAAGGATTCTTTAAATAAAGCCACGCTGCGGCAGCTTTCAGAACTGTTTTTTGTCCGTTTGTGTCCGTTCGCGACCAGGGGGGTACACCCCCACGGGCACATACCCAACCATTATGAAGAGCATCTATTGATGCTTCGAAGGGCTGCGCCCTTCTCAGCATCAATATCTCCTCATTAAAAGTAATTTAATAGTGGTAACCTCGAACTCTTCTAGACGTTGATGTCTGCAGATGTCTGAAGCTCGAATCTCACGTGGGTCGGACTTTTGAGTTTATTTGCAAAAATAAAAATATAAAAACGGAATCAACTAACTGCTAAGAGCGCCTATTAGTAGCGTGGGGCGTGGGTAGGCACAATTCGACGCGAGTCGACCAGGGAAGAAAAGTCTGATGAGGTCTTCTCGCGATAAAAATGTAATGCAAGAAACGTAGTGGGGGAGGAGGGAGAGGCGCCTTCTTTGCGACTCCGGATCTGAGTTAAGACTAGGAAGGAGAGAGAAAGGAAGGGCGGAGATAACAAATGGGATGGAAAAAAAGAAAAAAAAGAAAAATGCACGGCCGATCACACTACTATCACACTCGGTTTAATGTCCGCTCCTACAGACAACCAGTCAGTGTGTGTGTTTTCACATCAAACCGTATTTTTTACACGTCGACATCCAGCACACCCAGTGTCTGTGCCGATTCTTCATCCTCGAGAGATACGTGCCAGTTATGTGGTCACAAATATACCACACAGAGGTACCAGGTTGTAATGCAGGAAGCAGAACAGACAATGCAATGCCATATACGACAGGCAAGACCTACCCTCCTAGCAATCCAGCTGCGTGAAAGACGAAAACAATACAGTACATAGAAGAATAAAAAGAAACAAGAAAGAACAAAAAGAAATGCCGTACAGGTACAGATCTCCCTCGCATTACGTATGTATTTATTTTGTTTGATTTATTTATTTTGCCGTGATCGCTTTTTGCCTTTGTCTCTCTGCCCCCGCGTAGTTTCCTAGGATTTCCTTTGATTGCTTAGCTACGTACATATTAATTTTGTTTTGGGCAACTGCCAAAATCAGGTATACCTGATCCATTTGAGCCAAAATCAGGTATAAACTAAAACCAAGTAAAAAACGCAGTGTTTTTCAGGACTTGTTGACTGTGAGAAATAATCGTACTTTTGAATTTGCGCCTGAACAGCAGAATGATAGCGAATGTGTGTCCTCGAAACTCTAGATAAGTGTTGTATGTTATTTTCAGTACGGGAATGTGTGTCCTCGAAACTCTAGATAAGTGTTGTATGTTATTTTCAGTACGGGTATTAATATCTGTCGTAAGCTTTCACACTCACTCCTACGACGTATTTCCGTACCAGGTATTCTTGTACCAGGTACGTGTGCATATAGCCGTAGCCACATTGATAGCATACGAACAAAACATAAGAGTAATTTGTAAATTTGAGACTGAACTGCTCGCTTTCCGTACCGTGTCAGCAAGCAGCAGTACGTAATACCTGGTATATTACAACAGGTCTATTGTGCTGTATGCGCGCGTATGATACGTTCTGTAGTCGTTGTGGCGGGTCGTATGTACGCTGTGTGGTGATGTCTTCGTGTCGGGCGTATAGGATACAGTGTACGTATGGCCTGTGATTGGCTCAAAATTCGACAAAATCAGTTGAAAGCTAAACAAAGTAGACAAATCCAGGTGTACCTGACCATTTCATACCAAAATCAGGTACGATGTAAGGCTGGCCAATGAGAGGTGTCCTAGCGTGATTTGTACTTGGTTTTAGTGTAGTACCTGTTTTTTGCAGCAAAGGGACCAGGTGTGTGTGTGTGTGTTCTTCACATTAAACCTTCCTTTCTACCCGTCGACATCCAGCACACCCAGTGTCCGTGCCGATTCATCATCCTAAAAAGGTACCAGTTCTGTGGTCACAAAACTACGACACAGAGATACTACACTCAGTGCAGTAGGCAGAGCAGACAATGCAACGCCATATACGACAGGCAAGACCTACCCTGCTAGCAATCCAGGTGCATGCAAGAGAAAAAAAGAGGAAAAAGAAAAAAGCGAAAAGAAAAAATAATAATGTGTACCTGACCTTGGCTAAAGCCCTTTTGTTTTTGTTATTTCATCTTCTCTTTCCTGGACTTTCGTGTGTGGCACGAAAACGAACGGAACTGAGTAGGAAGGCCACGATCCGTGTTATGGGTGGCGCCCAAGGGAATGGAGACAGAGGGGGGGGGCGGTTCGTAGGGAAACCGCGGTGGGCGAAAGCAGGAAGGAGACGGCAGACAGGGTAGCAAGGTACCAGACCGACTAGCTGGTAGAACCTGTCGTACTACCGGCAAAAACTGCCTCGGCTGCCTGGAGGTGCTTTTGGTGTGTCTTCGGTTGCCTGTCCTTTCCTGTCGTTCTTAGTCTTCCTGTTTGCGCTGTTGTGTCCATTTCAATGTTATATTCCTTTGATATTGTGCTGTCCATCTCCTCGGAGGATTATTGTTGTTGTTGTTGTTGTTGTTGTTGTTGTCTTCACATTAAACTCGTTTCAGTTGCTGATCCCTATAGTCTGATCTAGCAAGATCACAGCCCGTGGTCACAAAAGTGCTAGAGCCATCAGAGAATCCTAAGAACACGTACACTTGCAGGGAAAGGATACACAAGTCCGAAGAGGTACACCTAAAATCCCTACAGCATGTTATGCGTGTCCAAAACTGAACTACATGCCCGCAATCTCCATTCGACTACAGCAGCATCGCCCCCCCCCCCCCTCCCACTCTTTACCAATGAATTTGCCGACTACAGCGTAACTACTGTCTGAAGTGCTGTCTGTACAAAAACACACGGTAGGCGTGGGAACAAGATGGAGCACACAGCTGCTGTCTGAAGTGCTGCCGGAATGACAGTCCGCGGGCACACAGTGAAAAAGAACAGCCAACCAAAGCCATCACGTACGGCACTTTTTTCTTTTATGTTGTTAAGCTTTTGTTCAGCGCGCGTAAATCCGCCCTGCAGGGCGGATGTATGAGATCTGCCTCGCTTTTTTTAATGCCGTTTTTAGTGGGGGACATTGCTTTACATTTTGTTTTTTTTAAATCCAATACTACAGTAACTCTAACCCTAACCCCCAACCACGACATCGATTGGTATATCGTGGTTGGGGGTTAGGGTTAGGATGAATTAAAAAACAAATGTAGAAAAGGTCCCACACTAAAAACAGTAAGCGGATTTAGCGGCGAATTTACGAGCACTGACTTTTGTTTGGTTGGCTGAGTGTTGATTTGCTCCATTATGTTTACTTTTTACATTTTGTTTAGCTTTTCGTTTTTTTTTTCTTTTTTTTCTTGTTTTTCTTGTTTCTCTTTCATGCGCTTGAATTGCTAGCAGGGTAGGTGTTGCCTGTCGTATATATATGACATTCCATTGTCTGCTCTGCTTACTGCACTGAGCGTAATATCTCTGTGTCGTAGTTTTGTGGCCACAGAACTGGTACCTTTTTAGGATGAAGAATCGGCACGGACACTGGGTGTGCTGGATGTCGACGGGTGGAAAGGAAGGTTTAATGTGAAGAACACACACACACTAACCCTAACCCTAACCCTTGCATCAATTTGTGCCTACCCACGCTACTATTAATAGGCGCTCTCAGCAGTTGATTCCGTTTTTAATATATTTTTGCATATAAACTGTGTTTGTATATGGTACCCCCCTGAGCCGCTGCCTCGGCTGATATCCTCAACGCTCTCTCCTCTGACAAAGCCGCGTCTCGCTCAGCCAACGTCGCGTCCCGCTCAGCCAACGTTGCCGTCAATGTCGCGTCTCGCTCAGCCAACGTTGCCGCCAGCGTCGCGTCTCGCTCAGCCAAATTAAGCGACACTTCCGCAAGCTGCTGTCGAAGCAGCTCGGCCTCCTCGGCCATAACAACAACCCTTCAGCAAGCGTCGGACCCGGAAACCCACGAGAATCGTGTTTGTATATGCTTGCTGTATAACATGTTCTGTACAACCACGCGGCGTTCCCCTATGACGTGGATCGAGGAGGAAATATAAAATACTCGTACACCAAATACCGAACACACACCAGATGAGCCAATACCGTTCTTGCCAGAGGCCACACCACATAAACCACACACATAAGGTTAGCCGCACCAGAGTTGTCACCGGCTGCACCACTCACTTATAGACAGGCAGTATCGTTGTATCAAAGCTCGGGTCGTATCATTACTATCGGTGACTGCTCCTCGAAGGAAGCAGAAACACACCAGGTACCACGAGGCATACTGAACCATGCCTCGACACATAATACAAACCCCCACAATACATGAAACCCCCAAAGATATCCGCCGACCTGTATCAAGCTACCGCATACCACCAAAAGACTCAAACGTTTGGTCCACGGTTAACTCCATCCCCAAAAACAAGCTCTCAGAAGCGTTCGAGGGTACCACTATTGATAGACCATCGGGGCAACCAACTTATAGATGTGGATATATTTTGTGTCGAACAAATCAACTTATTCATGAAATGGTTACCCGAACATGGGATATTATGTTTCTTTCCGGAATCAGCTCGTATCCATTTTGTTTTTGTTATTTCCTCCTCACGTTATTTATCTTTCGTGTGTGGCATAATGTTGCGTCGCAGGTAAAAAATCAATTACTCTTTGATTGAACTAATTTTACTTTTTGAAAATCAATCTGAGTTCAACTTTCATTTTTGTTTGGATTTAAACAAATCTCGGTCGAGATCTCGATCAATACTATTGCTTTGATTATCGGTTGATTCGTGTTGTTTTTTGCCCCTCTGAGCCGTCCGCAGGCAGAGGGGCAATGGCGTCTCCACGCTATGCCGTTCCCCCACAAGACCATACAAAGCCTTTGGCTCGTCATTGGACGTCGCGTGTGCATATTACATATATGGTACTACTAAACTACTATATCGTATACACTGCAGGCAGTGTAGCATTCGTCCTCTCGTGTTCGCCCTTCCTGCCAAATCTGTATATGCCACCACACACCACATAGCAAATACTACGCTGGTTGCTAGGTGTGCGTTGATGGAGAGTTACGCCAACCCACGAGCACCAGCGACCACGCTACCGCAGACCCCGAACACCAGCTACCACGTTACCACAGCTTGTTATTCAGAGTATCGTGCAGAAAAATGACATCGGCTGCCATCGCTCCACTCAAGCGATTGCGCTTCTTCGTAAACGTTTTTCCTCCTACTGAGAACAGACGTTCCGATGCGGCGGACGATGCTTGCACTGCGAGATACTTGCGGGCCAAGTTCGCGACGTTCGCAAACGTGCTTTGCCTTCCTGCCCACCACTCCAGGTGGTTGCCGAGGACTTTAACACGGTTGAAACTGACTTGTTTCTGGTTCCTGTAAAGGGTGTCATTCGCTCATGGTGGTGGTGGTGTCCTTCCACCGATAGAGCGGGCATAATCTTACCTGCGTGGAACGGGGGGTGGTCTGCGTCTACTTCAAGCGGTCTGGCTTGTGTCCCTTTCTTCAATAGATGCATGATATACATTTCATCGCCCCCCCCCTCCATCCTCCTCGTCGTCGGACGAGCCTTCCTCGTCGACGCCCTTCTCTCGTTCACGTTCCATGACCGGAGTCGACGTTCCTGGTCCCCCGTAGTGTCGAACGTGTGTGGTATATAGCAGCCTCTGCAGTTACTACGTCGTCTGTGGCTACACGGCTTGGATAGTGTGGTGGCTATTGAGTAATAATAGTAATATGCTCTCGGCAGGCTCCGTCAAGAGAAAACCTCGAATATCTGGTTAAACTCCACGAAAACACATCGAATCTCATTTATATAAATCAGCTCAACCGTTTTTTTTTATTTCTGATTTAAAGCAATCTCGATCGAGATCTTGGTCAGGTTTTGACCCCAAAATCAAATCTCGGAGCAACAAGTTTTTCAGAGTTGCGCGACACTACTGTAGTATGGCACAAAGACAACACATAGTTGAGTAGGAAGCGTCACGCATTCGTATAATGGGTGACGCCCAAGGGAATGGAGACGGGACGGGGGGGCGGTTCGTAGGGAAACCTTAGGGTTAGGCTGGCGAAGGCAAGAAGGAGACGGCAGACAGGGTAGCAAGGTACCAGATCGACTAGCTGGTAGACACTTTCTTTACTACGGGTACAAACCTGCCTCGACTGCCTGGAAAGTGTTATTGGTGTGCTTCGTTTGCCTATCCTTTCGTTTCGTTCTTGATCTTGTTCTGTGTACGCTGTTTTTCATTTTATTTTATTTTAAGGTATTTTTAGATCGCATCTCCTCCGGGAGAAGCACGACACGTTCTTTCTTTGTATTTTGTTATCGTTTCTGTTTGTATGTTTGTTTGTTGATCTGTTTATTCAAATATATTTATGTTCTTTCCTGTTTCGCTTTTCCCTTTTTTTTCTCTTCCACGCAGCGAGATTACTAGCAGGGTAGGTCTTGCCTGTCGTATATGGCATTGCATGGTATGCTCTGCTTAATGCATTGCAACGTAGTATCCCTCTGCCCTAGGTTTGTGACCACAGGTTGGTACCTCTCCAGGATGAAAACTCGTCACAGACACTGGGTGTGCTGGATGTCGACGGGTAGAAAGGACGGTTTAATCTGAACAATACATGCACAAAAGGACCTTGCAGGCAGCCGAGGCAGGTCTGTACCCGTAGTACAGACAGGGTCTACCAGCTGGTCGGTCTGGTACCTTGATACCCTGTCTGCCGTCTCCTTCATGCTTTCGTCCACCGCGATTTCCCTACGAACCCCTCCGTCTTCATTCCCTCGGGCGCCACCCATACTACGGATGCGTAGCGCTTAATCGGAAAACTGGTGCGTGGGTAACAAACGGATAAGAAAGCTGCCCGCACCCGTCATCGACGCGTGCAGAAGACGTAGAAAGTGTATATTATTGCTGCCACCCCCGGAGAGGCTGATTGGAGGAGGGGGGAAAAGCAAGTAGAAATGGGAGAAAATAGAAGTAAAATACAAGTGCTCAGGTAGGCAATTCTGCCCGAGTTTCGTTCCATATCGCACCACAAAAGACGCTTACGCGGGTATGCCATAAGTATTGATGTTACTTTATGGTACCACAAATCCCTATTTCTATCCATACGTTTGAGAGCATTCACTGCCTAAGAGCTAATGGGAAGGGCACACCACTAGTATACTCATATACCGCAAAATATGTCTCTGGTTCATGGCGCTGGTACGTATTGTACCACAGTGAAATGGGATTATGGGCTGGCTGAACATCCGCCAAATAGACCTCCGCACGAGTAGATACCAGGCATAAAGCAACGACAAAAGTAATATTGCGGCAACTATAATCCTACACAGATGCAATCACCTCCCACAAACCGAACAATGATGCAATAGCTCGTGTACTTTCTCACATGTCCCTGCATGTCAATATTGTCGTCATGATGTGCACTGCCTCCTAGAGTCAAAATGATCCAAATCGCAGCCGTACTTAACGATATGTTAATAATGTTGAATGTACTCTGAAGTATACTTCCAGAGATATGAAACTGATTATTCCGCAATATTCTCGAAGATTTTCAACCGAGAATGCCCCCCTCCAGGCCGGTGATGATAGTATCCTTCTCGCGAAGTCGTGATCCGAGGGGACAGCTCCTGCGGCATATTTCGACCTCACTCCCCAGACCAACCATTCACGCTCTCCATACAGCACCCATGACCCTCCACACTCGCATCCTCCTGGGCCCCCACTTACCACTATTCCTATCCATTGTTTTGTCCCCACCGCTCTCACGGCCCGAACGAAAACCCCAACCTCGCGGTCAGAACCTCCTTTACTGTACGCCCGCGCAAGCTCCCGTCGTCAACCGGCAGCACAATTGCGGGTGGAGGCGGCAGTGGCGGTGGCGGCGGTGGTGCCTGCTCTTGCATGTCTTCACCCTCTTTGCGTGGTGGCGACGGCGTGTTCGACGGCGAAACTCGGCTTAGCCACCAATCGCGTTCATCACTCCACAGCGTCGGTGGTGTCGGCGCCGACATCAACTCCTCCGCCTCTGCACTAACCCCCTTATGTTCCTGCTTCCCATGCTGCTCCTCCTCCAGTTGCTGTTGCGGCGGCTGTTGTACCGGCAGTGGCGGCGGTGATAGAGACTCCTCCAGTTCCACCCGCACCCCCTCCCCTTCTTGCTTCCTCTGCTGCTCCTCCTTACGTTGCTGCTGCTGTTGACCATGCCGCTGTTTATCTTGTCGGCTCGAAATCACTACATAAACGCCGACGAGTACATGCTGCTTGACGTTTAATCCAAACTATTGCTGCTGGACCAAGGTGGTCCATTTTCTCTTCCTGCACTCCCATGAGTTCTTCATCAGGCGTCGGGTGGGCGTCGCTCCTTTCTGCGTCCGTCCTCTCCTGGATTCCTCTGAAACAATGTTCTCGTTCGCGCAGGGTGGTGATTGCATAAGGTTGGATGATCTCCGTTCCAGCTAGCTCAGCGATGGTCTCGTTTCTTCGTTACTTGCAGCACCGGAGTGCAGCTTGGCCAGCTTTCGATATTTCGCTCAAGGGTGCCTTGTGGTTTCCCCATCCAAGTTCCTGGCGATACCCGTACCTATCTCCCTCGCACTAGATCTATCGATTCAGCGTTCACTAGTGTAGCTACAGTAGTTCATCCTCTATTTATTGCTTGACAACCCCAGATCGAGCCTCCATTGACTTGATTTCAAGGTGGAGCTGCTAGCATAATCGGAACAATGGTGCGTGGGTTACAAACGTAGAAGGAAGGTGCTCGAACCCGCCATTGGCGCGTGCAGAAGACTTATAAACTGTATATTATTACTGCCACTTCCGGAGACGATGATGGGAGAAGGAGGGGGAAAAGGAAAGTAGCATCGGTATTGTGCCCCCCTGGAGGAGCTGCGACAAGCGATACACCAAGCGAAGAAAACGAAAGATCCTGAAAAACCAACAGGGAAAAACACCGAGCACGCCATGACAGGTAGTACGTCTTCCTTATCCCAGGGATAAGAACGAGAGCCAAAACTGAAAAGAAAAGGAAACCAAAGCACAAAAGGGCCGCATTCGAAGCAGCCACAGACGTGCACGGCACGGGTAGTCTAGATAGGTGCTTCCTACTTCCCTGCCTGGTACCTTGCTACCCAGTCGGCTGTGTCCTTCCTGCTCTTGTTAACCGTGGTTTCGGTGGTTTTCATACGACTATTGCCCCCCCCTTTTCCATTCCTTTGTGCATCACCCACAACGGATTTGTGACGCTGCCTACTCCGGTCCGTCTCATCCTTGTGTCACCTGACCATGAACCGTTCCGTTACGTCGATAAACCCTTGACCACATGCCCGCACTGCACCATTTGCTGCAACGGTCCACACTGCGGTCTCTACTCGAATCATCAACGGGGAATGTACCGTGAACCCCTCGGTGGCTCAAAACACCCTAACTAAGGGCTTCAACAAGGTACTCCTGCCATGTCTTTGGCTGTTCGCCCGGTCTCCGTCCCGCCCCACCCGTCATTGTCGCGAACATCAGCTGACTGAGTAGTGGCCCCTTGTGTTGCCGTGCCACGGCCCCCGAAAAGAACACTGCCGTTTACGGATGGTCGTTTCGATGCTCTCCCATCGTGTCTGCTTGAGAACCTTCGCGTACGAGAGGGTCGTACGAGTATAGTCCCCCGGCTGTCGACGCTGGAAGCCAATGGCACGCAGGAGGAGTTGGTGGTGCATCATTCCGAGAGTGAAGTGTTGTGCACTGAGCGTCCACGTCAAACATCTGTACAGCAGGGTCTCAATCACCTCGGTCTTCAACATGCGGACTTTCAGACTAAGTGGGGCCGTCTTCCTGTCATACACCTCCGCTCCGAACCGTTTGAAGATTGCATGCTCGGGACGGACCCATCGTTGGTTTTCGTGCGAAAGGTCAACGTCTTCGTGGAAAGTGACAACGAGGTTTAATGACTGGCTCGTCTGTCTAAACATCTGACAACTGACAAACGTCTTCGATAACGAGCGGCGGAACAGGATATGTCTGGTCGCGTGTTTGTAGAAGCATCTTCTCCGTCTTTTTGTACGAAGCCCCGAGGCTTGCTGCTTCGAAGACAATCACTGTCATCAGTTTAGCGAAGCCCTCCGCGGACATGGAGACAATTATTACGCCATCGGCGTACAGCATACCCCACACTGCCCTTCGCACGCATGCCAATGGTATCTCTTCTCCGTATATTACATCCTCCTCGAGGTGGACAAAGTTCCTCATCAAGTAGTAGTCGATTCACCTAATTGAGAACTGCATTTCCGATGAAAGTCATAAACGAAAATATTGGGTTTTGAATTGCAAGAGATGTACTTCCCTCACAGTCAAAAATTACACTGTAAAGTATTGCCATTTAGGACAGCCGTCGATGACGGACACAAATACAAAAAATAGTCGGCAGTCTCAACATATCGAAGATCCAAGATAATCGGGATATATGGGCGAGCTGAGCGTCGAAGCAAGCTACTCTTCGATATAAGCGATATCGTGTTTTATTAACCTCAGATGATGTTGACTTAGGTGCGGACGAGAGAGTGAACGAGGAGGGGGGGGTGAGAGCCTGCGTGGGAGCAGATTCTCTTTCCCTGGTTAACCGGCCGCTAGTAGGGTGATTCCGATATTTCTCCTTCTAACAACCTGTTAATCGGATAGCTACATAGTAGCTCATGGTACTTTCCTATAGTGTTTACCTATTACTGAGTGATCGTCTATTCTGTCTAAGGAATAATACCAAATCATACCTAAAGGGGTAATATCCTTCCTGTGTTATTCTAAGCGTTAATCCTATCGATTTTTCTCGTCCTTAGGAATAGTCTTGTGCTCAGAACATGTATATGGGCTTACAAAGCCTCGGTGCTACTGCTTGCCTGATCTGCCTAATAAACGAGAATAATCTTAGCGCCACTAGGCTTTTCACCTGTATCAGTATATCTCAACCATTCTATAGCCCTAAGGTGCCACATCACATGGCCCCTCAAGGCGTACCAATTCCCCTATATCCTCTGTTTTACGAGCCTGTCAAGGCTGATTCCGAGTTTTGTTCGTGTGGATCGATACCTACCATTGAGGAGCCTATATTATAGGTTGAATAGTAATTGATAGCGAAATAGAACTCGTACAAAACAACAAACTAATAAAATCGATCATCAGTCTCATCGAAAAGGCAATTTTCAATTAGGAAAATCAGCTGTTAGTGTCTTCGTCTTCGCTGAAAGGTACGAGAACAACGTATATCACAGCACCGAAACACACGTTGAACAGCAACGGCGACAGCACGCAACTTTTTCGCAGCCCCTGCCTAGCATCAAACGATTCTGAGTCCTGAGTGCTCACCAGCATCTGGTTGCACGCAAGCGCGCATGCCGTCGTGAAACTGGCGGATTATTGTAAGCATCTTGGTTGATGTACCAACGCGTGTGAGTACCTGCCCGAGCAGCTATCGGTCGACAGAGGTACATGTTTCCTGCAGAACAATCAAGCACATGCACAAGGGTCTTTCCTCTCTCGTCCGAATTCCTGTGATCGTCGCACGACGAACAACATGTCGACTGTTGGCCGTGCACGACGAAACCCGCACTGTTCCTCAGGGACTATGCCTCGGTCCTCGCAGTAGTTGGTAAGGCGCGACGCGACGATTTTTTACAACACGTTGCCTGCATGGGTAACAAGCGCAATCTCTCTGTAGCACAGCCATTGTCTGTCCTGATTTCCTAATCCTAGATATATACCAATTACGGAGTCACAACCTCTGTGAGACAGATAAAAACAAAACAAACATTATCGCAAATGAATGGGTAAGGCACGTGAAATTCCAAAGTACCGGGTACGAGAACGACACAAACAAAACAAGAAACAATAGAACAAACACGAAAATACAGCAAAACGAATTATGAAATGAAACATAATACAAATCGTATGAACAACAATGTGTTTTAATCGTAGTGTATAATATTTGCTCGATGATAATATTACGCCAAGAATCTTACACATAACTGACTCCATTGAAGGATATAATTCCCTCTAGAAACCGAAATTCAATCTTGGAAGAATGAACCACCGCCATACAAATACGTTTGTATGAACTGTCGTTTGACTTGGTTATAGTGGCCGGTCGCCCCGGTGGTCTAACTGGTAGCCACGAAGCCTGTAGGGCCGGATGTCGAGGGTTCGATTCTCCCCATGGAGGTTTTTATTCTCAAAAGACACCGACCGTCGAGAGCGCATATTATAGCGTGGGTAAGCAAAATTCGACGAACGTTGACGAGGGAAGAAAGTGCTGAAATCTTCTCGCGATAAAAACCAAGGCAAGAACCGTAGTGGGGGAGGAGGGAGAAGAGCCTACTTTGTGACCCCGGATCTGAGTTACGACTAGGGAGGGAGAAAGACGGAAGTGCGAAGATAATAAATGGGATGAAAAAAAAATTAAAAAATAAATAAAAATGGGTTAATTATAAGTTTGATGGTATTCCGTACTATTCGCCCCAAGACTTCAATACGAAGTTGACTTGACAATCGTATCGACTTCCAGCAAGGAAGAAGAACAATAGTCTTGGCAAAAAATATTGTCACAAAACACCCGATGAGTATGAACACTATTTTGTTTCGATCATAGTGTACAAACATTTTTTCGATGGGCATACTTCTGTATCAAAATTGGGTTTGATTAAAGATTGGAGCTTTCGGCATACATATAAATATTGACTCAAGTATACTTTATTTTCAATTAGTGTAGAACTTGAGCGCCTGCACTATATCTTGAAGGCCGGCCCAAAATAAGGATATCGATGGACTAAGCAGTGATTGTCCAAGCGAACAAAACGCGTGTGCACGCGGCACAGCAATTGACCCCAAACGCGGCAACCCCAACGTCCAAGTGTGTAGTCTATCCGGCAACAAACCGTGTACACGCGCATACAGAAGTTGAAGTCAAACGCAAGGAGGGCCCTCACACCTAATGTTTTAGGTCAACCTCACATCTCACATCCCACACTCACATATCGCGTCCACAGGCACAAACACGTAGCTTACACTATTTCCTACTAGTATTTCTTCCTCTACGACCACGCCGGTGTGTTCCGGCTGCATTATTGGTTACCAGAAACTAAACGGCCCTTATCTACATGCCGTCTGCCCAAACTCCTGGTAAGCTATCATACAGCCATCACCTGAGTAGCAGCGAGGACGTGCGACAAACAAGCGACGTGAAACATCAGATATAGCCCGAACAAGGGGTTAACCCGAACAAGGGGTTGCAGATTTGGTCGTTGTAAAAATCGGACAAAACATTACGTCCCCTCCAAAGATTACACCGACACCTCTGAGTGCACTATAATGCAATTTTGGTGTCGTGCCCAGTCTTGACACTGTATGCCCAATGATAGCTACAATAAAACGAATACGCCCCACAGTACCTCACAGCTGGACAAGCCGAAAAAACCCAGTAAGTCAAAGCGTGCACTCGAAAGGATACCTTATAACCAAATACCGTATGCTCGGCCCTTCTCACCTGCGACTCGCGCACTTCAGCACTCATGCTTCACAGGAATAAGTGTCGATTCCGGATGTCGTTGTGCTTGTTCAAAGGATAACAATCCGGCAACTTCCCGGCGATGGCGGCCGGAATCGGCGTCGCCACACTAGACCGTAGACCGATGTCCTCCCGGTGGGGACCGGCAAGCGACTACGCGACTACATACCCACTCAGGACCAACACATAGTCCTGCCCTTAGGCCCACCGCGCACGCGGACCTTGCTCGGCACATCTGATACAGGTGCACGTGTCGTTTTTTTTGCTGCGAAGGGTTAAAGCAAGGGACACATACTGTTCCGTGTATGAATCAACCTGTGCCGGATGGTTGGATCGACCGGTCGGTGGTTACGCTGACTAATCGCATCGTATTCGAATGCCACTACCCAGAATCATCTAGGGCGAATACCGATCTCCCCACGACGGGTTTCTTCGTGGTCGAAGAAGTTAGGATAGTTTCAGCAACTTCGTGTTTGATTGGGGGCATCGGAAACATCTTTGTGTTCGATCACTGAATGAAATGGCCATGTCCAGCGTGCTGTCGAATTGAGCCTAGTTTTCGTTCTGGGGATCGAAACTGATTTGATTTAGTTTGGGCACGGAACTTTACCTGGTGTTCGTGGACCGGTCGAAATCAAGTGTTTTGTTTGCGTGGTCTGGCGGACAATGTGTTGATGTTCGTGTATTAATTGAAATTGACTTGCTTTTAGTGCGTGGGTCCAAACTGACCTCGTGCTTACGTGTGGGCCGAATTGTTTTTTATTTAGTGTCGGGATTGGTTGATTTCGTTTTGTGGGTGGTCGAAATTGACATTCATTTTCTGTTTACGACAACACCTTGGCTTAATGTGGGCATCGAAATCATACATGTTTTTTTCTGGGTAGTCGAGGTTGATTTGAGTTCAGCGGGTTCGAAAGTGTCGTGATTTCGGTGTACGAATCGGAATTGATCCGTTTTTTTATGGTGTCGAGCAATGTTTCGTTTCAGTGTCTAATACTAATAATATAGAGTTGATTGTTGGATCAGGGCATCGCCATATCTTTCGGTTTAGAGGGAGGATCAAAATTGACTTGATTTGAACTTCGGTGTCGAAACGAACCTGATTTTGTGTGGGTGATCGGAATTGATTTATTTTGTGTGTGGGTCATCGTAATAGATTTGTGTTTTGTTGGGGGGTTTCAATCAACTTGGTTTTACTGTGATAATCTAAATCGACTTGGGTCGGGGTCTCTATTGACTTAATTTTAAGATCTGGATCAAAATTGACGTAGTGTTTTGTGGCGGGGGGCATCAATGCTGACTTGAGTTTAGAGTGGAGATCGAAATTGATTTCTATTCAGTGTTGGGCTCGAAGTTTTGTCATTTTTGTTTGGAGGATCGTAATTGACTTGGTGTTTGGTTGGGAGTCGCAATTGACTTGTTTTGGTGTGGGTTGTCGAAATTGCCATCGTTCTTGATGGCGGGTGGAACTGACTTGGATTCAGGGTACATATGATAATTGAGTTGGTGTTAGAGTGGGAATAATTATGCCCTTGGTTGATGTGTGCAGGCCAGACTTGACTTGTTAGGGTGCAGATTGATTCATTTGTGTTTTTTTGCGCGTGATCGAAAGTTGATTGGTTTTAGCGTCGGGGTGAAAATTGACGTGGTTTGTTTACGGCGGCCGAAAACGACTTGTTTTAGTGTGGCTATCGGTGGAATTGATGTTTTTGTGTGTGAACGAAATTGACTTACTGTAGGGTTTGTGTGTGGGGAATCGAAATTAACTAAGTTTCCGAGTGATCTACACCACTCTCGCACGACTTGTCAATTCAACACTGCAGTAAACCCGAGTCAAAACCCTTCATAGAACCGATTGACATCTCCTACGGGAACACAGCGACACTACTAAGAGGAGTCCATGCGTACTGGGGTAAGGGAAATTGAGATTTCTTGTGGATCTTTTCTCGCCCTCATAGTGTGGCAGCAGGAAACACAGCACCCACGTATAATGGTACCTGGGGGAAT
The DNA here is from genome assembly GCA_008828725.1 of Saccharina japonica. NCBI lineage: Eukaryota > Phaeophyceae > Laminariales > Laminariaceae > Saccharina > Saccharina japonica. Next base: position 196,278 of record MEHQ01003659.1, read on the forward strand.
TTCACATTGCACGCACCAAACGCTGATTATGGCTTTGCACGATCCGAATGCAGTGGTCGTAATCCGAGAGAGAGCAGAACCGTAACAGGTTGACCATCACTGGCGCCACGAGGAAGCTAAGTCGCATTATGAACGAAAAATCACTAAAGACACTGAAGGGACCAACCCAATACAGTGGGGGGGGCTATATAAGGCGGTATAGTGTACCGAGGTTTTTGACCGCCCTATCTCGAAAGACCGCCCTATTGGGCTTTTGGTGATATCCCAATAAGGCGGTAACCGCTCTATTGAGTGCATACAGCCTTTTAAGGTACAGCACAGAGTGCCTCTGACCCAGAAGATGACCCAGAGGGCCTCACGAAGAGGGATATCATACGTGTGCTCGGAGAAGGAAGGTACAGCGTTGCAGCAGTACCAGTGCTGAACCCAGTAAATATGTGTGGTGTCAAATACACACCAGAGCACAGCAGAGCAGACGGGTGCACACACACTTTGCATGTTGAGAAGTATAATATTAATTGAGCTGTGGGCGACAGAGCCCGCCGAAGACACACTCCACCCAGAGAAGACATATACTGCCGTACTGTTGTACGGAGAGGACTCTTTGCTTTGCTACACATTCACATCAGAGCTCCAACCTATTCTACGGCACCGTACCGCTGTCTGACTACTGTACTGCACTACAGTCCTCCGCTGTGCCCCCCCCCTTGGCCTTGTTGAGGCTCACAAAATTGCCTCGTGTCTGCCTGCTGCACTGGCTTAGAGGCATGCGCTTTGATGAGCGACATCCTGGCCTTCTGCCGATAGGAGGAGGCATCGCCATTGCCGCACGCCTCCGCTGCGCTCGCCAGAGAAACGAAGTGCGACGAAAGTTCCACGTAGGACGGGGGGGCACCGCCCCCGTGCCCCGTCGTATCCTCATCGCTGTCTTCGATCTCTTCAGCATTCACCTCGTTGACGTGAGTGCCTTTCAACGCTTCCGTCATCTCGTCTACCGCATCGAGTTGCATAGCCTCTATGGCATCCTTCTGGTCCTCCACTGTAGTGTAGAAAGCACCCCCGCTGGACTAAGAAATCCAGCCTGGACCAGATTTTCTGTTTCTTACTTCGTAGGTGCATCTCGCCCAAACGCAGCACCAGGGCGATGCTTTATACGGATGTGGAGGCGAAAATGGACCGTGGATAGGGCGGTAGCCTCCCTGAATAAGGCGGTAGCTGCCCTGAAAGGGGTAGTTACCGCCTTATATAGGGTCGGTTGCTATATACCAGTAGAGCGGTTGCCGCCCTATTCGCATCTTCTGTCGTGTCAAGCCGATTTTGACCGCCTTATCTCGAACGACCGCCTTATTCATACCGCCTTGCCCTGCTGTAGCTGGCTGGGTTTGCACTGGTTGAATACGAAAAATACAGTGGAATGAATCGTTATTCTCCCATTGCACAAAGTGCTTCATCAGGAAGTCAAACAGACCACGAATAATATTCTGATACATGGGAGACCCAGTGCTGCCATCTGGTCTACAGGCGCTGGGGGCGAGTACGTAGTATGAACGATTTATTCGTGGTTGAGACAAAGAAACGGCGAATATGTGCTTGGCTACGCGCGTTCACAGTGTATGGTGGGGGTTGCCTTTGAAGTTTGGGTTTTGCACTGCGTTCGCTTTTGTGTTGTTGCCACTGATTGTTCAACACCCTTTGTTTCAAACACCTGTTGGTATCCCAACGTTGTTAGAACCAGATACTACCTCGAACCTGTTTGACCATTCACGGGCCGGTGTTTGCTGCGAACATTAACTGTTTGTACGTCAGAAAACATCATATTGAATTGTGAATGGTGCGTGCAAGAGCGTCTACGTTACACCCTGCATTCAGGTACGGTTCTGACCTGCTCTCCCGAGGGATGGCCACCTGAACTCTAGAGTGAGATCAAGCACCTTATACCCACTAATCTTGCCCAGTCTCAAGATAATTTTGCGGAAACGACAGCGTAGTCCAAACCTTTGCGACTAAAACGTTGACATCGTGATTCAAAGAGCAGCACAACGTTTTGGTACCGCGATGCAAAGTCTGACCACGACGTAACGGACCCGTCTGTGAATTTCCTCTACAGCATGGGTTTCTACACCATGGCGTTCTTGGCGGCCGGGTTGATCATGCTTTTCATGTCAGTCGCACAGCCGGTTCCATGTCCACCGAACGCTACTATCATAGACGTCTACTCTACAGCGGACGTCCATAATCTTACTGACGTGCTAGCCTGCACTGGCGAAGGTTCCTTCAACATCACGTGGCATGATAGCTTGATGGTTGAGCAGAAGATCAAGGTCTCCGACAACAAGAACGTGACGATCACTGGGACCGATTTTAGCAGCAGCGTTCGTGGCGCGTTTGCTGACGGCAATACTGAAAATATTGTCGATGACGGAGGTGGCAATGGTATGTTCTCTGTGTCGAACGGTTCAATCCTTCGCCTCAACGACTTGGTGCTCGAGGGGGGGCGCGCTGGCACGGGAGGAGCAGTTGACGTGCTCTCTAACAGCTCCTTGTTTCTATTCGGCTGCACCTTCAGAAAGAACAACGCTTCGAAAGGAGGTGAGACATTGTATGCACGATACAAACGGCCAGCGTAGACACAAATGTAGCGATTCGCGCCTGCGCCGATCTCACAGCTAGCCCAAAGTGATTGAGAAAGTATCTACCGATAGACAGCCATGCGTCAGAAAGCGAGACTATGAACGAAACACGGTCCAACGAAAAGGGCGTTTCGATTTTTCATATGTAACAAGCGGTCCTTGCCCAGTATGCATATAGGCGATTCGTGGTTTTCGTTGAACTAGGCATATCATCCAAGCTGTAGCTCCACCCCACGCGATAACTTGTCGAAAATTGACAGCATCGAACAACGATGTTTCTGAATAGCATACTACTGTAACACGGCAACGTGCTGTCCGTTTCTGGCGTATCTCGTTAACACGTAATTGTATACGTACCCACTACGTTGTACCTTTATATAATATTTGACTGTGGTGGCGTGGCTTATTTCGCACTAGACATTGACGACCGCCTTCAACGTGTCAAGTGGACAACCTATTTCCTACGTTTATATCGTTTGCTTATTTCGACAAAATATATTAATCCGCACTAGCTGAAGTCTTTGCATATGGCACATTCAAAATATTTGTTGGTCAGGTTGGCCAAACACATTTATTTGAAGTCAAAGTTCGGGCTTATTGCCATCATGAGTTTGTTATGTTTGTATAGATCGCTAACAACCTCATGTTCCCAACCAGGTGCCATATATGCCTCAAGCTCAGCAATCTACATCAGCGGCAATAACTCATTTAGTGACAACTCAGCCATTGTTGGAGGTGAGTGGACGGTTGCAAGGGATGTGCACATCGAACGACGCTTTCCTGATACTGCAGGTCTAGCATATAACGGGGCACATCAATCCGATAGGTGTATATACGTGCGGTAACAACCAGCTGCGCGATGACGTATTGATGAGGAGTCAAACCCAAAACCTGCCGTGGGTTCACATGCATGCTAATGCTATACGGTACAGGTGCAATACTTGTTTCGTGAGGGCGCTCACTTGAGGAGCTTTATACCCCACCCAAAACCTCATTTTATACCCCACCCAAATTAAAATGATACCTGGTATGTACGTGGTGAACGACCCCACGGAACTACAGTAACTATACAACGAACATGTTCCAGCACGAAAATGGAATTCCGACGATTTTTGTAGCCGTGTCATTCAGAAAATGTTTCGGACAAAAAGTGCGACATCAGTACCTCTATCGTAGAATGTGTCTTCAGCAACCAGAAACCAGACCATTTGCTTCGTCTAATCACGCTGCTTCCGCCAGCTCGTTTCCTTGGGTTTGCATGTTACATACAATAAACATGTATTGAAGACAATCAAGTTACGATGGCGCGAGCTCAAGTCACTTTGCCCAATCTTTGTTCGCGCCGTGAATATGGAAAGTTCTGAGAGGATCTTAAAACTTCTAACGAACATTGTAAGTACAGCGCGTGCGCTATCACCACGCAGACAGCATATCCTCCTACTATAATAGACGAGTGGGAAGACACAATAGGTTGCGTCGTGTGCACGATGAAAAGCTTTGCTCACCATATGTTCAGTAGCCTACGAAAAAAACACACGGGATTCGCTCGTCTCCCGCAGACGACACACGACACACGACACACGACACACCCATAATGTGATAATGCGGTGGTTGGCGAGCGAGAGGGAGGCAAATGCAGCTACTATAGTGCAGTCATATAAGTTGAGCGTTGTCCCCGATGTCATCATGTGCCTTCTGGCCACCGTGTGTACAGCGTGCCGACATGTATTTCCCGTGCAACTATACTGGCGCAGGAATGCCACCACAGGCTCGGTGTGTATGCTTGTCAGGCACTTTACCTTTCGCTTTGCGGCAGTCCTGGCGTTACGGAAGACTCCGTGTGTATCTCTGCCCTTACGCGTTCTTCAGTACTAGTGTTAGGATCAAAGCACAACTACGATTCGTCAGGCGTTTCGTTCAATGGGCGTCTTATAGGGTATCTGATGCTGTTGCTTCAAACCCTACCCAATACAGCGCTGACGATGTACCCAACTCGCAAGTACATGGGTCACATGCTTAGTTGTCGTACTAAAAATGGAAGGGCCATGAAGCAGAGTTTACTTCATATGTTAACTGTGCTGGTATTACAGTAGTAAACCGTCCTACCGTCCGGTTAATTGGTATCGTGCGTCGATTGCCGGCTAATTCGCGGACCACGCATTGGGGTAGAGAAAAGGCCAGAAACATGAACGACTGGAACTGCATGCGGTCAAATGATATACCCAGCCGCTAGACGTTCGCTGAAGGGTTCGATTACCGCTTTGGTAGCGACACAGCGAGTTCTATCGTGCCAGCGTTACCTGGGGAGGTCGGACTGAATAACGTCTTGGTCGACGGCTTTGTCTGTGTTCGGATTTGTAGAAACTTACACACAGCGTGCAAACATGCATTTATCCAATGTGATTAACTTCACACTCCGCATGTTCACAATTCGATACAAAGGGATGCTACTCAAATATCTCAACAGCTGGCCATAACCTTACATGGATTAATTGTGGCCTGCCGGAGCTTACGGAACGAAGCTCTGAAACAAAGGCCGAGTTCATGTGCGGTCAATAGGTCATTTGTAGCTACCCAACCGTGCTTGCGGCTCGGTGCTCTCGCACCATGGATTGTCTTCTTTGCTCGGCCACACGCAGTGTGTATCGCGTTTAAACCCAAGGTCGCCAAGTCCCGACTAAGATTCACGTCCTAGATCCAGCTATTGGCCTAGGTAAAACCACGTGTTAGCCTGCTGACAGCAAGCCTTCGGTGGAGTCCCATAGGGCGGGTAGGTGGCCCCGTTCATATAATGATGAATATATCAACAGGATATCAACTTATGGGGATTTACCGCCGTAACGCCTTGACACGCCTCGGCCAAATTCCTATTCAAGCGAATGGACGTCCTGACCATCACCGAGTCACCACCTACATAACTGATAGACCCGTAGGAACTGCGCTGTACTGGAGGAAAGCTCTATTGTAGGGGTTCGTGGTAATGATTCGCGACCTTTCGCGACCTCAAAACCTACAACAGTAAAATTTGCGATGCATCATGTTTGGCGAATACGCGTTCGTGTATTATTCCGTCGGATCCCCACCGAAACAGCAACACGGCGGGTACTCGCCCATACTCGTACACAGAATATAGTGGGGGAAGAAAACATACTACTGTAAAGCCGAGTATGACTAGCAGTTGTAACAACAACGACAGAGGCATGTATCACCAAACGCAAGAAGCAGCTGAATCCACAGCAACACGCGGCGTAGACGATGCAAAAGCCGAAGACACGGGCGAACACCTTGTGCATCGCAGAATGTTTCCTGATTTCGGTATGTACTTGAAGGCAGAAAAACTTCACCTCCGATTTTCATTTGGATTTCACAACACACGCCCAGACGAGGCACTGCTACCAAGCGCCACAAAAATGATACCTACAGCGGAGACCCCCCGTGCCCCCATGAGTAGGGCGAGCCTAACGCCTGACGTCATCCCTTTCAGCATGTCGCCGGGACACGGCCCAAATTGTACCCAGTCGACCTAGAGTTGGACCACTGTCGCTAGGTAAATCTACTTTCCAGAACCGGAGCACCAACACCCGTTCCGAGATTATACTTAGGGTTGGGGATAGATAGACGTGCATTCTCGAATATTTCGCGCTTAAAACATACGTGATCAGCCGTAGAACGGACAGCCGTTCGCTTGCCCTTGCCTATGAAATCTGCAATGAACACGTGCCAGTGCATACCTGTACCTGGTATATGATTTGGTGAGGGCATGTAAATCGCAGACGTGTTGTGAGGGCGGGTTACTAAAGTGGCCAGGCCTACGAAGACCTTGTGTGTAAAGCGTAGAGCGTATCGATGAACAACGAGTGTGTAGTACCTGTAGCATTCGGTCAGCAGGTGCTAACTGTAGTGTGATGGATGACATACCCGTTTAGCTGTGTACGTGGTATAATAAGGGCTAGGGTATTGCAGGCACTGTCCATCCGGCGGCGAAGAAAATCATGCACCAATACACTACACTATTGAGAATAGCATCGTCTTTACGACTGCATCGACGCGACCTCTTCTTGCGCGGAGGAGCAGCTCACTTCTACCGCTGCCTACCCTAACTCTTCCGTCAGCTATCGCTGCCTACCCTAACCCGCTACTAAGACGTGGACACACTAACTGCTATACGAGTACCTTCTCCATAAGATACGCACAGTTTACAGCAATCCAAACGACACATTGTGGGGAAAACGTCCTCCGTGGGCCAAAACGTTTTGCGATGGGGCTGAGCATTCTTGTTCCAATATTGTAAAATCAATTAGTGGCCGGGCTCTATACTAGATTTCTATTGGTCACGAGCTATGCGCGTCAGATTCACGACCTAGACCATGAAGGCCCTTACTTGCCGGTGTGAGATGCTCGGCAGGCATTGTATCGTCGAGACTAACCCAGGAAGCATGTGATATTAGTAGATCGTGCAGTAGAGATGGCTCCCGGATTCGAAAGTTGGAACCGGTACCAGTACCGCCTTCGGTGGGATTTGACCAGTACCGTCCCGGGTTCCCGCGGTACTGGGTATCCCGGGTACCCGGGTACCCGGGTACCCGGGTTCCCGGGTTCTTCGGGTACCCGGGTACCCGGGTTCCCGTACGTGTTTCCGGGGTTACATGTGCATTTTGCTCCACTCTTGTGTTTGAGCGGCATGAACGGTCCTCAGGCGGGGTGGTGAGGCGTGGTGAGGCGGAAGGTGGGAGGATAAGCCTTGCGGTCGTCTCTCTCAATGAATAAAAATGCGAAAGAACCCGGGTACCCGAGATACCCAGTACCGCGGGTAATAAAAATGAAACCGGGACGGTACAGGTACCGACGGTTCCGGGTACCCGCCTCCGGGTACCCGGTTCCCACGAATTCGGGAGCCATCTCTATTCCACTGGTAGCTGGTAGGGGTCTCGTGTGTGTATGGCGTGTTGTGTGAAGGTAGGTAGGGTATGCTGTGCATTGTGCGCTGTGCGCTGTCTATCGGGGGCTCCGTGGAGCGAACCTAATAACGGGTACCCGGGAACCCGGGTACCCGGTATACCCAGTACCGCGGGTAATGAAAATGGAACCGGGACGATACCGGTACCGACGGTTCCGGGTACCCGCCTCCGGGTACCCGGTTCCCACGAATCCGGGAGCCATCTCTATCGTGCAGGTTGTGCGGCTCCCAGCGGATAAGTGGACATTTTTTTACAGATCGGGAGTAACTTTCCTCTGCAGTATCTAGGGCATGAAGTGGGCCCCTGTGAACCTTGTGGTGTGTAGAAATATGTACAACGCCCATCCGTTCGTCCCGGTCTTTGAACGTTGTCTTGATGACGCGTTCCCCAGGTGCCATCTACGCCATTGAATCTGAAGTTCACATCAACGGAACCACCTATTTCAGCCACAACTCGGCCGAAGGTGAGCCGAGCTCCAACAAAGGCGTAGAAGTAGAGAAAATAGGACTGACATTCTACATTTAAGGTCAATGTTAACACGGCATTTAATACAAGGTTTTACAGAGTGGTGGTAAATCCGGTTTGTCTTCAATACATTTTGGGGGCCTTCCCACGCCATACCAACTAGAGGAATGACTTCATTGGTAGCGTCTGAACAAATTTGGAGTATACGTGGCCGGGGGTAGACACTCGGACAGCCGCACCGCGTCGACCGTGCTATTTTTAGACACAGCGCGAGACGCAGCAGGGTCGTACACAAGGCTATTCGCAGGCAATAAACGATCGCAGCAAAACAAGGTTCATTTTTTAACCGTATTCGTCGACTTAACCTAAACGATACACCACCCGTATCAACTCTCTGAGGGAGCACTCTGCCAATCTTGTCATGTTGGGTGTTGTCGTGTGGGAACTTTATGACTAAGTTACACCCGGAAGCACGAATATCTACGTCTGAGATTAGCTACATAAGCCCCACGACAACACCGAAATACCATCTCAACATCAACACGTGTCGCGGGCGTACATTATTGTGTAAAACCAGTTGGCATATGATTGTTGCGACGAGGACAGATTCAACACGGTGTGCTTTGCGTGGCGGTGAAGGCGCCTGAACATCTTCATTCTGACACATGGCCTCCATGGACTGACCAGGCCCTGGAAACACCTTGCAGTTTTGTAGTTCCAGCCATTATACTCGTAGTGCATATCGGTTTGAACAACATGTTGAGCGGCGGTATTTCCAAAGCAAGAAAGTAGCCGTGTGCGAGTGTAATGCGAACCTGAGAAAGCATGCTGCAGTAGGCAATGTCGCAACGTAAGTTGCGCCTACGGAACATAACTGTCTCGTGAAAGACGTGTATGTAAATATCCTGCTTGCCACTGATACAGTAGGGTATACCGTGCAAGTCATTAGGCTAAGAGCAAGAAAGAAATGTTGACTCAAGGTTAACATATCCCTCCATGCCTAGGCGACAACAAAGACGGCATACCAAACAATACTCAAAATTTGCCTAGTATGATTTGTACGAAAAATGTTAACTTGCGTGTTCACGGAATGAACAAGGATCCATACACATTTCATGGGGCGCACGGCATTTCACAAATGACAGCAAGCGACTTGCTTCAGGCAACCAGGATATATTGTGGTATCTCGAATAAAACAATATGTGGTACGTCCTTATAGTGTGCGTGAACTGCTCTTCATGTGGAGTTTGGCGCCGAAGGGTGATGGGTGTCAACATACACTGCTTCTGTAGATACTATCGACCTATAAGCATTATACTGTACGTCGATAGTATGGACTTGACGTGGAACACTTGTTGAACTCGATTGTGTGATAGGATACGAGAATAGATCCTGCGACACGTACTGCAATTGCGGCACACACACAACTGCCGCGAAGGACGCACCTTGTATAAATATCACTGGCATCGGTGGCACCGCATTTACACTTATATATGGGTGTGGTTGCACCTCTGTGTGCTTGTACCGGTGGCGCTTTACTTCTGTATGCTACACTTAGAGGTAGACTCATCCATCTATCGTTTCAACGTGAAAACACACACGTATGCAACCGATTTCGAGATGTAAACCTTTTTGCGCAATGATTGCTCGTACGTCAGAGATCGTTCGACATTCGTTATTCTCTGCTAGATTCGTACACTGCATTTGTGAACGATATCCAGTTGGCATTCGGCGAGTTTCGTTATCTGTGCTCCGTGTGGGGGTACCGAAATTCCACTCGTTGTTGCCTTGAACGTTTCGCAGGTGCTTTGGCTCGAGCGCAGATCGTGGAGACTTCCAGCAGCTCCCACTACTCTTTCGATACGGCATCAACACCTGATAATTCATCCGGAGGTGCGCACGCCTGAGGGATATGTTGAGATGCATGCTAAGAACTCGGTATGCGGTGAAATACGATGACGCATCGGCTTACATACTATGTAGGCACATTCACAGTGTTCATCGGCCTCGGAGAGAGCTCTACTTTACCAAACGTATACATGGGATTACGAGCTCTGAAAACTTCATTCCATCATCCTTGTCCTGCGTATTTTGGGTTTCCTTTTCTTTTTCTTTGGATACTGCACTATTGTGATTGCATATTTTGAATTGCTGAACTCCTCCGGGGGTTTTGAAGAATGTCGACACTTCAATGAAGCGTGGAATCAATTGCCTGCCAAGTACCAGCTGTAGGTTCAATTATACGGGTAAGTAATTTCGTCTTGTGAAACCACACGAACGTCGATGCAGAAACATCACTCCCGGCTTGTAATTACGAGTTTCGACGAAAAATCCGATCTCACACCTGAAATGTATTTTCAGCCATATATGAGCAAAGTAAGCTTCGTGCCATACAGTGCCTTTTTGTTTGAAACAGTATTGTACTGCTGAGAAATCGTTACAATATGTTTTATCCAGGGTGTAGACCGATTATTTGTACGGTTTGCCGAACGCTAGTGTGCAGTAGCACCCCTCGTGCGATATAGGTGTGGATGCGATATCGCCTATAGCTCAAGCAGGGAAAACATGTGTAGACAAGCTATCGTATAAAGCGTAAGCCGCCAGAAACGTGTGCGGGTCATGTAGCTCACCCTCGGCAAATGTGTGCAGATGAGCTATCTTCCGTAGCTCAACCTTCGAAAACAGGAAAAAGGTGTGTGCAGATTAGCTTCGTATAGCTCATGCTGGTCAGGCATGTGCAGATCACGTAGAGCTCACCTACTGTATTTCAATAGTTAGCTACCCTCGAAAGAGCCATAGCTCGAGTTTCGGTGAGCTGATCGGTTCGGCGTGTAAAGGTATGGAGTTTTCCCGAACTATGGACCATATGCTACTAGTTTGCATTTGATTACAGTACATACGCCCTTGTATTGGCGTTAGACCGCGTCCGACACTCGTGAGCCATGTATACTGGATTGGATTGTGTGAGGTGAAAAAACACACTGAACACAGTCTAAGCTCTAGCGCTGCGAGTCAACACGGGGAAAATAACACCTGTAACACTTTTTGTATTGACTAAATTATGGGATTTTGTAGTTCACTTGATCGAAGCTTTTTTTCCTAGAAGAGGCCTCGTCCTGCGCTCCAGACTGGGAACTCCATTCGGCCTGATTATAGCAAGGGATTTCCCCCCGAATGTGAAAAATATTCCCCTGAGTACGGTATACGAGTCCTTGTATTAGCGTTAAACCACGTCGGAGACCGGTAAGCCCTATTTACTCCAATAAAGTGTGACTTTCCACGAACAAAACACGCTCAAACTCACCGTAGGTTAAATTCTAAGCTTTGCGAGCTTACACGGCGAATCGTATATTGATTATGTGATTAAATAATGGGATTTAGTAGAGTATGGGTCACCGAAGACCCCGCTCTGCGCTTAACTGGGGAGCCTAAACTATGGATACTTTCCACTTGCTTGGAGCATAGGTATCCTTGTACTGGCGTTAAACCACATTGCACACCCGTACACCGTATTATATTTACTTCATCAAAGTTGGCATTTAAACACAACAGTCCACTGAAAAATTGTGCATGGCCTACAAGCGATTTAACACAGGGAAACCAATACATGCAACACTTTTTGTCGTGATTAAAGCATGGGGTATCGTACGTGTCGTCCATAATTTACACCCTATCCACTTGAATAGACTATGGGTCGTCGAAGGCCCCGTGCATACTGTAGATGGTATTTCCGTGGGTAGCGCTGGTCTAGGGTAAGTGCTATATCAGTATCAGTTCATAGGCTTGATGTAGGGCACTTTACAAAGGAAACCCGTCAATTGATCAGTGGTTTCGAAAATACGGCGCAGCGTACGACCTATGTTGTTGGCAGTATGCGTGTCGAGGCTATGAATATTCGGTGGGACTTGCAGAGGTGGCACCAAGTCACTGTGAAGAACACTCGGCGTGCGTGAAATATCGTTTCTTGTTTACGGCGACTGTGTGACCAACACGGCAAAAAACCAAAAAACTAAACGCCATCGCCGCGGGTGTACCTATACTCGGTATTTCAATAGGAAACACAAGGTGTACGCGACAACTTATCGCACGGGCTGAAAAAATACCAATCGTGTTTTATACATGACTACGTTACTATGGTACGCGATCTACTTTATTTTGTTGTCGGCTCCTCGATAAATCAACTAGATAATGTCATCAAATTGGTGCAGCAGGGCAAGTTTATTGTGTATACACACTAGGCTGTGATGTTACCACCGAAACATTCGTTCACATGCATAGCGTCGGTACGGCCGTGTCAGAAGGTAATGTTAACGAACACGTCCTGGAGGCAATCACTAAGACATTTACGAATAAAGTCCAAAACCAGTTCATCAGGTACCGCTGCTTTCAACGTCTCCCTAACAATGTGTCCGTTCTAGGCTTTCCACGTTATGTGCAGTGTTAAATTTCGGGGTTTTCTTGTAGATATACTATTTAGTGTACTGTAGTTACAGCATCAACCCCAGCAGGCCAGCTTTGATTTACAAAACAATGAAGGTGATTACCGCATCAACAAAGGGAATCCATCGGCGAATCTGGTGTACGGCGTACGCCCTGTGCTGCGTGATTTATGCAACTTCTTTGTATTTATTGTAGAAGCACTGTTGCATAGAGATTTCAATTTCGTGTAGTGGAATCGATATCGTCTCGTAAAAAGAATAAACGTATTTCACACTAACTCAAGACACAAACACATTAACTTGACACACCGATGCCCTATGTACTTCGAAGATTAGCAATAACAATGCATGCAAAGGGGGCTACGACAAGCCGCGCTTGTCCTCGCCGCTGCTCCTCGAACGCTCACAATGGGCGAGAGATACGCTCGAAACCCTAGGGAAACTATTACATATTCGGCAACATCATTGATGCACCTGGATTTTATAGAGTTCCTAACCCAGTTGTTATTTGGCTGTTCTCGATACCAGTATATACGAAGTAAGGAAGCACTGAGACTCGACAGCATGGAACACTCGCTTTTCGGGAGCTCTATTGTCTGGTTGATACTCCTCAAGTAGCTGCTATTTTAGTTTTTGGAGTCCGTCTACGAGTTGGTATCCTTGTTGCACAATCCAACAGTGGTACAGATTCACAGAGGATAATCCCCATCACCGTCTGGGACGACCGCTTGTGACGAGTGCCTAACCCGAACTCTCTGCTGAGTGAAATCGCCCCGGTCTTCCACACTAGTATCTGTAAAGTTGTTATGTTACCATACTCAGCCTTTGTTCGAAACACAACTATTACGATGAAAAACATATTCCCAACGTGAAGAGTTTGGGAGATGGTTGTGCTTGACCAGCGAATCTGTCAAACGAACTGCTGCTTCGAATAAAAGGACACCAACACACCTAGGTTCCACACGTGTCGCAAGGAGCTCCGCGCGGGGTGCACTGCGATGACCCCCGTGCGTTAGCTAGATTTTTAGGCCATATCACATGTTCCCTCTTTTGTTCGTACCGCAATCTGTGCGGAACCTTCTAACCCTAACCCTAAATTTGTTGATAATGGCAGATCACGATGTCCACGAGCATGCGAAATGGTGCTTCGCAAACCACATTTCGAAACCATTCAGGACTATTGAAAGCAAGTAATGTTGGATCCACTGCCAGTAATAGACTATTCAGACGCACAGCGACACCTGGGCCCCCTACGGTACCGAACCCTAACCCTAACCCTAAGATCTAAACAGTAGGGTTAGGGTGGCAAGCAACATGTACGCCGACGTATTTCATTAGCATGGATGAATTGTGCAACTAGATACCCGTTTTTTTGTGACTTGTACAGGGTTCCATTGTTCGCACGGTGTTAACGGCCATGACACTGCTAGACAACCTAAATTGCTTTTAAGGAAGAGGTTCAACTTACCTAACCTAGATCAGAGAATATTGCGAAGCCGCTGATGGGGATTGGATTACGCGCCCCAGCGCGTTCGTACGTATCCCACCCCCAAGAAAAAAGTATGTCGCAAGGCCGCCATAACCTTTGTGGTTAGGAGAAGGTATACCATCGCTCCGTTTGTAGGAAATGCTACCTTTACGTAGACGCTCGGTTTGTGGTCATGATCATCGGCAGAAGCTTCTCGACTTACTTGTTTTACATTTGACTCCTATTTGCCTGTGCTGTCGCATTACGATATTTTGCTGTAGTATCCTTTCGGTTGCTATTCAAAACAGTTCAGCATGATCTTGAACGTTGATCACTCGCAACTGTTGCTGTATCGTCCTCGAAAACCCAAATATTCGTTTGGCTCAACTTGTTGTGCTTAACACCCTTACGACAAAAATATCCCCATGATTCCTTGTGATATAATAATTATTTAAACTCGTGATTCTACGCCGACGCCCAGGTGCTCTATACGCCGAGGCTTCGGTGGTGTCTATCGATGGCGATATCTATTTCCTGCACAATTCCGCGGAATTCCAAGGAGGTGCGTCAGGTCCTATATATCGATATCGAACACGATGCTAGACAGGTAATGACTGCTACAGCTGCGCTTTGGGCTGTTTGTCTACTGTATATAGATCACCCTTACGCAACTGAAGGTTAAGATATCCGTTGAATGTAGAATCGCCGCGCAGTCGGTGACGGCATGATCTACAACTTATGATACATCTGGCGTCGAACACCGCGCGATCCCCGCAGGCTTAGGTACATATTTCGGAATGGAATCCGAAACCCGTTTACCGATGTCCGCATTGTCTTTCCACGTATCAGCCGTGGACAACAGTTGCATCCCTGTTCATCACCAATGGCTGGTCTAGATGCTACGGTGCAGCTGTATGCTTTCAGTAGAAGAGGGTTTTCACCTACACTAACCTGTGGTGACAGCGCCTGAAGGATATATGTGCTACGTTCAGTGTGACGTGTGGCACCTGCTCGGACTAACATGTCAAGCAAAGGGAATTTTCGATCACACCGTATACGGACATGTGTCTAGACGACCACGGTCAGGGCAAACGACTCGTAGTCGCCTGTCGCATAGTAGATATTAAGTGGTCTCTGTGAGAGCAAAGGTGGTGCCTCGAGCGTCGGCTCGAATCTATATTATGCTTGACGGTATACTGTACGGCAACTAATCGCAGATACACGTTACAGGGTGCAGCTAATTACCAATAGCTCAGCCACATGTAGCTAGAAAGCCTGCCGCCATTTTATAGTATGTTTCCAACGCTTGACGTTGTCCGTAGGCAATGACTTTCATATATTCTTACCTAAGTTAACAATACTCAGCGCCCAAGTGATTTTACAACCCGTTATCGTCTTCCCGGAGCATGGGTTCCGCTAGCGGAGCCATGTTTACGCATGCATAGGGACGTAGCTACGTCAGGTGTGGGAGCATTAAACAAAACCACCGCCTGAAACCATCTGTTGTTTCTTTTTTCTCCTGCGTATACTCGCACGAGAACATGTAGGAAGATGATTAGCTGTAGCCCCAGCTATAGTACAAGGGTTACTGAGGCAAGGTTGTGCCATATATTTATTAGGCTACATTTGTTAGATTCGAAGGGAGGACAAACGATATAGAGGGTCACGAACTATGTATTCTCGCACCTGTAGGAAGGACGTTAAAGTCACTGCTTTCGCCAAACCTCATCAATTTTCATGGCAAGGCGTACGTTCGGACTGTGGGATGCCCGCCGTAAGGGGTGGAATCACCCCGGGTTACAACCTCTCAGATTTCGAGACCTGATTGTGCGATACGTAATCCACTCTCGTGTACGTGCAGGTGCTATACTTGCTATCAATTCTGAGGTTGGCATCGACGGCAGCACCTCTTTAGCCTACAATTTCGCCAATTGTGGAGGTAAGTTAGAACATGGTAATGTTGTTGGAAAAATGGATGTCCAGCCAGGAACTTTATTTTTTACGGGTTCAGCCGTCTGATTCGTCTGCGTTCACTTGCACGTGGCGCACCATTGTCGGTTCCTCGCAGTCGTCATGTCCGATGTTTCACACGAACAAAGTCACTTCTAATTTTGGGCGTAGTATGCAGGTTGAAATACACCCTCGTCCGGCTATACATGCGATCAGCACCTTGCTTCGGTTCCCGAGTTGAAGTTTGGCATTATTATGCAAAGCCATACATCCGCTAATGAAAATCGTGTCCTAAACTGGCGGACACAGCAGTGCGGTCAATATAGAGTATACAAACCACCGCACTATTATCGCCTAATTATTATACAATCAGATTAATACGGAAGTGTACGTCGTACTGTAGGTGGAGTGGGTGACTCCACGGCCTTCGTGTATGATGACATTCTATCTTGATATTTACATTTCTTCAATTGCTGATATGGTTCGTTCCAGTTCCCACAATAACCCTAGGACAAAAAAGCAAAAAGCCGGCCACATTAACATGCGGCCTTGTGTGATGCACTGACAATAATTATATGATGTTTCCCTTGCTCGACTGGACATTCGCCTTGTTTCTGCGTTTGATCAAGCGGTACACCTCTATCTCGTGGAGACAAGCGTCATGTACTCGCCTATTCATGCATCCATGGTTGGTGATTTCAGTACAGTAGTGTACTACTACAGTAGTTTGCGGTCGAAATCGCGAGCTTCATAAGGTGCATATATATATCCAATTTATGTGTGACCCTCGAAAATTGTTCGGAATGTTGCCCACTCTACCCAAGCCAAGCCATCGCTGTCAATGATATATGCTAGACGTGCGAAATAACGCAGCAGGCGTGGAATTTCGTTAGAGGCCCTGATAAGTTCCCCACTACACTGACCCTGCTAACTTGCAGGTGCCCTTTTTGGGACGTGTTCGCGGATCAGCATTGATGGTACAGCGGAGATATCATACAACTCGGCAGTACGCGAGCGTGGAGGTGAGAAAGGAAAAAGAGCGTCACATACATTTTGAAATAGCAGCACTGGTGCAAAGGGCACAACTGGTGTAAAGGGAGGTTTGGACACTTGCACGATAAGCACAGACAATAACTTTTTCAGCGAGGCACGATCCGAGTTGGACTGCATGTGCTCTTCGTCTCATGCTTCGCGCATGGCGTATGATGACTACTGTACCCTCTCAGGGTGACGACGCAATAAAAATACACTCTTTGAGTAAGCTTCTAGCCGTGATTTGGCGCGATTCCCTTGTCAGTCTTTGGGATTGATTACCTAGCACCTGCCAATGAACTATGCACCAAATAAACTGTACGCCAACCACGGTCTACCGACTCAGTCGGAAATATGTATAAATTTATAGTATGAATGTTTACAGTCGTTTGAGGGACGGACTTAGGTATTGATATGAAGAGCTTGGCACCTCAATCACATTGGCATGTTGACCGTGTTCAAGATTTCAAACCGGTGACCATCTGTTAGTCGAGTGCACACGAAATACCAAGTGCGTGTTTCCCATAATAGAGGTTCCGGTCTCATTAGCCAATTTGCTGCAGAACTGGTGTAGCCATCTTAATCGAAGCTGTGGCGCCACCATGTGTGTGCTTAAGGCGCCGGCGGTTGACACATTTTCCCTCAGGTGCCTTCTATGCTGAAGAATCGTCAATCGACATCGGCGGGAACACGGTGCTTAGTTTCAACTCAGCCGAGGAAAACGGAGGTGAAAAACGGCACGGGTAGAAGTTCAGAAAAAGGCATGACTGTTGTGTTATTTACTGTGTAAACCGTCATGTATGCTTCCTATTCATAGTCTTCCGAACAAACCGTGGTCGCAGGTGGCTTCCCTTCTTCCTCCTGCCAATTGTCTGCTTTTTGTATCGCGCAGGGGTTTGAGCAATGTTAGCACTGTGATTAATAGTGGATATTTCATCTTGGTAGCTCAAGCTCTCGTGCATTTTTCGATGCGAACAAGGCCCAAATACACGTCATTCATATATTATTGACGCATCGCGATTTGAATGCCGCCCGCCACACGCTACGAATAGCAGACTCCGAGGTTAACCACTATTATACCGGGGCTACAGGTCTGATTCAATGATTCAATGATTCAATCTACACTACCCCCTTCAGCCATAGTCGAGATGTGCTGATTCGAACGAAACCTCCAGTGCTGATTCGAACGAAACCCATTTGAAGGCATGTAACTTGCTTGATGGTTGAAATTCGTCCTCCCTAGACCTCTGAAACGAACACACGTACTCCTTGCAACCCGGGCGTAACCTGCGGACAGGAGTGTTGTCTGGGGTACTTCCGGCTCGCCCCTCCACGACATGTCCCACCCCGCCAAGACACGCTTAAATTGACACGATGCGATGCCACACTAAACCACAGAGAGGTTTCCCGTCACTCGCGATATAGACATAAACCCGAAAGTTTTCGGAAAGTGCTGCACCGTCGAGACCAAGCACGATCTAGTTCACCACGTTCTTAGGTATGTAGGTTTAAACCCCACTACCTGTCTGTTACGTTTATCCTTGACACGAAAAACGGACGGTAAACGGTTGATGTGCGGCTTGCAGTAGCCAGCGATCGTTTGGAAACCCCGCCACAGACGGATGTGCAGTGTGAATCCAGATGGTTGAGTCAGAGCTTGTACCCGATGGCATTTTTGAGAATTGCCAATTTGCAACGGTGGTTTATGGACGAATAATTTCACTGTTTTCGACATTGAACTATTCCAGCTAGCGATTTCTGTCGTCACGGCCCCTTTCAACATTTCTCCTTGGGGTTCGGATATTTCTCGTTGGTTTATGTTCCATTCATGTAACCATCGTTTAAAACAACCCATGTTGGTCGTTTCCCACCCGGAATTGCATCTCGTGGTCGAGTTGCTAATTCCGATCCCTGTTCAGCTGTGCGTACGCCGAACACGTAACGTGTGATGTAAGTGTCAACGTGTAGCTTCAGATCGAACTATGTTGGGCTCTATTATCGCCTGTCTCTATTGTCGTATCCGTTTTGGTGAGGTAAATCACGAATAGGACACGGCCCTCACGCTGTCTGGTCCACGCATTCGCCATGATATGACCTTCTTTGTTGACGCGGTGTTTCCTTGCGCCTATCCTGGATGCCGAGTCTGACTGGATGCGGCAATCTCCCGGATAGTATACTGCGCCGATCACGTTCACCAGCGTCAAGTATATCACGCGTGCAAATAATGCGTATTTTGCGTGGTTCTCACGAACCTATCCTTGCCCCCATTCCCCTGTCTTCGGTCAGCGCTTACCTCGAGTATCGTATCGCGACATCGGCCTTGAACATTTGGTCTCACAGCTTTAATACTGTTGGCTGTAATCGTTTGCTAGTGTGATATCATCCAAGAGTACGCCCACCGTTGGATGTCGCCCTGGGCCCTTTCGCGCCCGCCTTGTTATATTCCCGTCACATGGTTGTCCGGCCGTCTTGCTCAGGGTGCCGTAGTTACGATAAGTGTATGCATTTGTACATACCGCCACGTTCGCCCGGGGCTGACTTGCACGGTACAACAACTACTTTTTTGTGTTCGTGATCACATGCTTCTTACACCGTTGTGTTCGCGGGATAAAGCGCCTCTTCCCTCCCCTTGGCCCACCCCCCCCCCACATGCATTTGTGGCCTTCCATGTTCGGCTCGCATTCTTTCAATATACGCTATTAATAGGCGGAGGGAGGCTTATCCGTGCCTTGTCCCCCCACTCTGTCGTAGAGCTGTCACATGCTGATGGACTAGGTACTGCTCACGTGAAAGCTGGAGTGGGCCTCTCGCAAATATCAATGCAATCATCGGACACGTGTTGTTCAATGATCGCTTCAGCTCTCACTTCGGCGAAAATTTCCGGGGCCGTTACCGATAGCTCTGCATCACGCATGTCATTGTGCAACGATATCCCGAAAATGGTAACAACTTAACCCTACCACGAACATCTTCCACCCCTGGAAAAAACTTGACTGTTTAATCAATTATCCCGTCTGGGGGCACAAGGCTCGCACAAACCCCTTTGAGTCGTGATTTAACGGGAACGTTACCAGCAACCTCCGAACCTCCACTTGCCTTGTTCCATGTGTACGTAATCTCCATTCTCTCCCACCCCGTTACTTGCATTGGAATATCTCCCCCAGGTGCCATCTATGCGGAGGGCTCGAACGTGTCTTTACATGGCAACGCGCTCTTTTTCAGCAACCCTGTCATTTTATCTGGAGGTGAGACTACAACGCGTGACGATAAGTCAACAATGCCCAGCGCTGCACGTGATGATGTGTATAAATCCACTCAGGGTTAGTAACCCTAACCCTAAGAATATTTTTGAACCCAGGGCTAGTACGATGTAAAACTGAGCGCATTTTGAACCTACGTGCCTATATTGAATACCCCCACTATTTGGTTTCCCATACCCCCCGTATTTACCATGCTCGACAAATCAACCCGCAGGCGAGGTTGTCACTTGTTTGAAAAGTGGTTTAGATCCCTTTATCGGCAAATAACGGTTAAAGGGTAGACATTTGTGCATTCTTCTTTGCTGGCTGATTTTCGTTTATCCTTCATATACAGTAGTATGCGGCCGCCAACTAACAACAGATGAAGCTACGCCTGAAGAAATATTACCTTCGCATGGCCGCCATGTTGACCCAAAGCATTGTACCTGCGCTCTTGTTTTCTACCCAGAGCCATCAACCTTGTGTTAGGCCTTAAAATACACCTGTAATGAGTCCTTCCTAATGTATGCTATTCGGACAGACCCTGTCCTACCGCCAGTCCCGACGTCACGGGTCCCTCACGTCGTCGTCTCACGATTTACATAACCAACACAGTGCAATGCATTACCTCATCCAAAGGTAGCATACCATGCATACAAATGCCCAATGCGTGAATTGTTTCGTTTATCCCAAGGACGCGTTTTGGTACCACCCCGCCCGCCCGCTTCAAGTGGTTTGACCGTATACCGTATACTGGTGGACAGCCTAGGGTGCAACGGGGGACGAGGGCAGTATTTGCTTGTTTGTAATTCGAGCCTCTTCAGGCGTAGAAACCGCGACAAGCGTTCGATGGCAATGTAAGACGAGGCTAGGCTGTCTTAAACATGACCAGTAACTAAACATCGTACGAGCTGGTTCCAGAGATGGCCAGAGCTTTACGCCTTCGCAACTTTGCCCTTTGGTTTTTGAGAGTTGGAAAACGAAACTTGGCAGGGATGCGCTTCACAACACGAAGGCAAAACTCATGGCTGGCCTTTTTTGTTTTTTTTTTGTTTTTTGTTTTCGTTTTTTAGGTACACTTTTCCATATTTTCTGAAAATGTTGGAAACTTTGACCGTTCCTCACGCACATGTTTTCGCTTTTTTCAAACAAAGCCAGTCGCTAATTGTTTCGTAATTTTGTTGCGCACAACCGTGTCAAATTTTCGTGTTACAACTCTCAAAAACCAAAGCGCAAAAATGATTCCCATGAGGAGTAAATATTCCGCTAAGGTACCAAAATTGCTCCATACATTGGTCTAGTACTTTGGGAGGCGTTTCTTATAACAGCCCCTCACGGCTTGCAAATAAACAAAAGTGTCACGAATGTCTTCCTCTTGTTGATGCGATCATGTCAACATGTCTAGTGTCGAATATGTCGACGTACTGCCCGATATATGGCCTGATTTCAAATTATCTTGATTTAACTATAGGAATATCATCCCTATGTGAAATAGCGCCTCCCCAAGTAGTACGACCATGTCCATATCTCGCGAACTACAACTCGCACTACAAAAATCGCTTCACCGATGTGTTGCCCTTGTTCATGCGGTCGTGTAGATATCTTTAGTGTTGCAAAAAACCGTGTACAGTATTCCGTTTGTTATTTCCAGAAGGTGGAATTTTACGCCTTTGCGTGGAACCAACTCGTAGTAGGAACATGAAAACTGCCGTGTCGACGGGAACAAGATCCGACGGTTGCCGAGGCAGTACATCGACATTCGAGCAGAAACAGCCCAGCCATGGCTGTTACCATGGTCATTCGGCGATACTTGCTGAACCACGACGACGAACACATGATGTGGCTACAATCGCCGTGCGTTCACGACAACCCCTGAGACACACCGCCAATCGTGGCTGTAGCACAATCAGGTCGACGAGGGTGATACGTCAGGAACGGAGATATGTAGATTCATTCCAAACATGTTTTTATGCGTTGAACTGGAGATCCAGTTTTCCCTCAGTGAACTGCCTTTTCCGGCTGGCTGTCTGGCGCCATTTGCCAAATGGGGTGTATGGACCTTAGGTTGTTTGTTTCCAGGGCACGCAAGACCTCACGGACCAAATAATCACTATCACCCAGAGATAGAAACATGACTAGCAACCATACATTTGAATGGCTGCATTGAGAACGTTTCGAGGTATGGTACAATGCGCTACCTGCTGTCTTCACAGTATATGCCTTGAAGAGGGTGCTAAAATGTTCTAGCTACGTACATTTCGGGGAAGATGATGTTATAAACGTGATGCTGCTCCGCGGCAAACGGCAGCTGATCAATCAAGTATAAACTGGCTTCCGCCAACTCGAACGAATTGTATTTTGCACGGATGGTCAAAATTATGGACTCGCATCCTAACACGCTCGCAGCGGTGGCCTTCCAGGCAGAACGCCTGACTCTTTCTGCCCCGCTGACTGTTGCTGACCGGTGTAAGTTGGCCAAATGGGGATAGGTAAACGTTGTAAACCAAACCTTAACCCTAAGGCGTTATTTAATTCGCCGGTGGGGGACCCAAACCGGGTTTATTTAACAAATAGAAATTGTAATTCGCACACGTTTATGGGGAAGTTTATGTTTATCTGTATATAATTAGTTTCACCTTTCAGCTCGACTCGCGGGGGTGTTTCCCTCAGATGGGTAATTTCGACGTTTGGTGCCCTTCGTTAATATGGGCACTACTGGTGTTGTAATTCCCGAGGGGTACTCTTAATAAGCACCAATCGCAGTCGACGTGCCTGGTGTTGTTGCATTGTAAGGAAATCATTGTGCTGAAGGAGTGCCGTATACTGGTAGATTACCCACTCAAGGCCGTCACCCCAACCCCCTCCCATCTCCCTTTACAGTCGACCACCTTCTCCGTCACAAACAGGTACCCAGTCACCAACCATCGCCTCGTAGATTTATGCATTTACACTAAAACAGCGTGGGCATGAACACTGTTACTAACGGGTTTGCACCCAGCATATTAACCATGACAATCAGTGGTAGTCATGGTTCAACGTTTGGGCGTGCCTCGCGTCCAGACCCCCCACCTACGCGCCTTTGAATCAAATCCCCCTCCGTCGTTATTCATAACATGAACCGTGCTCCTTCATACACCCCTCGCACCGTATATCTGTATATAAGTGACGGTGGCCCCATGCCCAACTTTGTCAAGGCCATCTCCCCCTTACCGTATGCCAAGTATACCGTAGGCCAAGCAAGGAACGTCATCATCAGCATTGCCATAGCACGGACTTGGCCGAAGGATAAGCAACCTGTCTTCTTCGGCTCAGAAACTGTTGTGGGTAGGCTTTGAACACTTTGAACACCATTCCGCTGTACTTGCACTGGGCTTGCAGGTGCCATTTACGTCCGTGAATCGGACCTCTTCATCGGCGGCAGCGCAATTTTTACGAACAACACGGCAGATTTGAACGGAGGTGAGAAAAAAAGCGCGGAACGTGCAAAGGGCACGGAACGTGCCAGGTTCAAGACTATGCGCATGTGGATACGACAGTACTGCTAGCTTGAAGGAACTCAACACCTTCGACGTATGTCACTAAATACAAACAAAGCATGTCAGTTCGACACTGGCTTATTTATGGTGTTTGTGTACTGCGTGCCCCCACATGAAATAAAGCGTTAGAGGCACTATGGGTAAACGGAAGACGATTACACGGGCCACGCAACTGTCACCTACGGGGAGCCACCATATTTGGTTTCACGGACCTTCTCAAATGTACACGTTCCAAAAGATGTTACAGTAGTTTACAGTGAAAAACGTAGCATTGCCAGATTCAGACACCTGAAGCCGACGGTTCGTTGGGCTCTTGTCAACATGTGGTGGATGTTGCAATACAGTATCCTGTATTTCAGAACTCTCATGTGTTTCACCAAAACGCTTGTTAGGTTGTTGCTCTGGTGCTATATCCATCCGTCGTGTGAGTCCTCTGATATATACTTTGAGTATCCGGTGCCAAGTCTTAGCGGCTGCTGACGGCGGGACAAACACTTTTAACATCATTGTACTGTAGTTTTCTTGTAAAATATAGTTATATACCTTGCAGTATCTGGTATCTGCGGGTAGAGCGCAAGGATCTGATGTGGTTTGTCGCTGTGGGGATGGCTCCGAGTGCAACGTTGCGTAGTTCACGCTTGTACCTGAAACGTCCCACAATATCAGTCACACAGGCTGAATACCGGTGTTCGCTTTTGCCTGGTAGATCACTTCAGCCAGCCATTGTATGTCACGCGATCTTCGCAGAAGATACTCTCCATACAAGATGCCTGTTCATAGCGTGCCATAGCATGCCATATCTGCAAGATTAATGTGTCGTTGATACCCACCTGCTGCTTTGCCTTGCCATTGAGGTATACACGTCGCTATCTACGCAAAGATGTGCCAAGCGTGTTATGAACAATCATGAGGATTACTGGGCTTAGCTTGTAGGGTACAGAACGCCGGAGGTAGCACATTTGGAAGAGGTTGACGTCTACTTTATGTAAATATTACCACAGCACATATACTCCGTATATACAAAGGCGACAGTCAACGTCTCCACCGGTTCACCCTATGGCCCAGGAATTGTGATTTTAGAACCCACTGCTCGCCATGCGGAGGTCTGGAGTCCTAGTTATAGATTGGCTAGAAAACGATATCGTGTCTCGGTGAGATTTAATGCACACAACCCCCCCCTATGACCGAACATGGACCCACTTCGTAATGCAAACACCATCAAAGATGCGCGGCTGTTGCTCGTTGTCCAGTACATCTGCATCGGAAGCGAGCGTTGTGGTGGACCCGGCGATGGAATCGTGAATACTTTGAGCGTGTAGTCATTGCGTTTGCTGGCTCGATGATCCCGATCTTCGAAACATCGTTAGTTCTACATGTCATCGACAACACCGACTGCCGGATCATATTCCAAACGAAGCCCGTTTGAGAAGTACGTACCATGTACCGAAATCAGCGCTGATATTAAACTAGATCAGCACATGGTTCGTATGGTTCTTCTCTTCGCCAGTTCGGCTATCGGTGTTCTTCGTTGTTTCTATCTGAGTCTCCAGCCAATGTGTGGTGTTCATTATGAGCACGATACTACTGTAGCAGCAACATCAAGGTTGGGCGATTGCGACGTAGCAGTGTCTGCGCCGTAGCCAACACTAGTTGTTCGGCTATAGTTCGTGGTACCAGATGGCATGTTTCGGCTGATTCGCTGGGTCCCTTTCTGGCAATCGTCAAGAATGATGGCACCGATGGCTGGGCTGTATATATTCATCGTTAATAATCCGATATACCATCATCGCCAAGTCGTGTATTACCGACAATTCGTTGCGCATGTTCTGTCTTCCTCGCAGCGAATCTTTCCCCAAAGCCGACAAACGTGCTGTGTTCGCCCCGGCCATCAGAGTTCTGTTCCACCGTCACTATTAATAGTAGGCATTTCAGCTGTAGAGAGACGCCGTATAGACCCCGTATGCAGACGCGTTTCGGGTGTCACATGTACCCTGCAACGTTTAAGACACGGTGGGGTAGTGCGAACATATGTGTGAATCGAAACTGCCCTCTTTCGTTCGCCATGAGTTCATGTTTAAGAGGTGACCAGATTCATTATGATACGTTTACTTGTTCAAAGCGGTTGGAGTAACGTTTCTATAGCAATGGTACATGCTTTTGCAGGTGGAGCCTGGTAAATTCAAGTGTTGTAAATATGTCGCGAATACAGCCTGGGGCATCCGAATTAGTTCAGGTTAGCAAGAGAAATATACATATTGCAGTTTAACTACAATGCAATAGGTTATAAGATGGTATACCTGTCGCTAGGAACTCGCGCAGCAGGGTATTAGTAACTGTCGTCAACTTGTGTGCATTGGTGGGGAGACAAACAGGAAAACACGTGCCCCGAGAACCCCCCCTACCCTCCCTTCAGGCGGTACACGCGCAATGAGCATCTGATCCACTTGCGTGAGGCCCTGGAGTTTTGGATAAACATCCCCCGGGTCCATGGCATTGGCGTTGCAGAAAGCCTTTGGCACTTTTCTATTTTACTGGCAGCGTTACCAGCTGCTTGATGGAAAGCAATACACAGGAGCACAAACAGTTGAAATTCAATATTCCTGTGTAGGTACCTGGCATCAATATATAACAGGCGATTTTCCTAGTTGAGAATTGCCTTTCCGATGAGAATGAAAATCGAAAGTATTGGTTTTTGAATTGTAGGAGATGTACTTCCCTTACAGTCATTTTTTTACTGTAAAGTATTGTCACTTGTGACACCCGTCGATGACAAAAAAAAAACGAAATCGGAATCGGCAGTCTCAAGATATCGAGGATCCCAGAAAATCTGTATTTATGGGCGAGGGACCTCGCTCATAAATGCACATTCCCTTGAATCCTTGATTTTTCGAGCCTGTCAAGGCCGATTTCAATTTGTTTTTCGTGGATCGATACCTACCATCGAGGAACATATTTTCTAGGTCAAATTTTGATCGTGAGCGAAATGCAACTCTTAAACAATAACAAAGTACTAAAATCGGTTTTCATTCTCATCGGAAAGGCAATTCTCAATTAGGAAAATCGGCTGTTGTATAGTGTATGTACGTCGCATCTTGGTACGTCCACTGTAGGAATAAACAAAACCGGTCATAGAACAGAAAGGGCGAATAGAGTAACCGGCGGGATTTGAACGTGTGAACACGAGGGTCCCAGGTTCGAGCCCGTCTTCATTTCCTTTCTTTTTGTTTCGTTAGAGTTGCAGTACGTGCAGTACGTATGCTATAGAAATGAAGAAAGCTGATGCTGCGGACAACTTGGGCAAGTAGAGTAACAGATGGGATAAGGACGTGTGAGCACAAGAGTCCCGGGTTCGAGACCGTGTTCACTTCTTTTATTTCCGTTAGAGTTGCAGTACGTGCAGTATGTATACTATATAAATAAAGATAAGCTGATTGTATAGACAACTTGTACGAGTAGAGCAACAGGTGGGATAGGGACTTGCACAAGAGCCCCGGGCCCGAGACCGTGTACGACTTCTACTTATTATTGTTGTTTCAGTAGACAGACACAATTCTGAGAATATGTTAGAGTACAACGTAGTAGACAGTTAAAATTATGATAATTTGATGACAAGTGCAGACAGAAAAGTGCAGACATAATCAACTGGTTAATCGAGTAAGAAAACAGTCGAGGCTATCTTGCGAGAGGCCCCTATCACGAGAGACTTGGTCAAAATTATATAACTCGCGTTCAATTATATACGCGCGGCATGATATTACTCGTACCGTTGTGCGCTCATACGTTGCGCGTGTTGAGACCGCGTCTGCCAACTGCTTATGATCCTGTACGTACCCAACGTCGGAAACACGTGATTCGGTCCCAGACGTGCTATTACGGGGGAGCATAGTAAACACTAGTGAATGGGACCACATATTGGTAGTAAAAGTATGTAAATGTATTCCTGGTAGGTTTTTGGGTGTACCGTAGGTTCTATTTACTAGTGTTACTAGTGTTTATATGCCTTACACCCGTAATAATTGAGAACACTAAATACGGTGTAACGTGTTTATCTTACATGGCAACACTTCCCCACACGCTTCCCGAAGCTGGTCTCCACCATTTGTGTCGGAACCCTCTGAACGGTATGGCGACGAAATAATTAACCTGCAACAAACTGAGCATGCAGCTGCAATTCGTCATACCTATTGGTTGGAAACAACATACGAAACGACGACTACCTCATGAACGATAAATTGAGGTGAATAGTACATTCTACAGAGCTTGTTCTACCGCCTTGGAATAGTAGACATCGAGAAAATATCGTGTGATATCTTACCAACCAGCACACATTGATCGTTCCAGTCGTTACTTCAACTGGATACGAAGGTACATGGTATGATGCAAATTCAGAGGTCAACATGCAATCTGCCCTTCCCCCACCGCGTTACTAATCCTCCTCTGAAAAAGTGGTTGAACCTAACCGACCTGGATTAGTTTCGTGCTACACGCCATCGGCACCACCTTCTTCCCCCCTATGTACACTGCAAATTTAGAGACCCCGAGTAACCCACTTAACGCGACACCCTACGGAATGCTTCACCGGGAGCCAAACTGCAGATGTCAGCATTGTGTTCTGCCGACGGTTGGAGTGTGACGCGGACGAGCTTTCGCATAAATAGTATGTCGTGTTCGCTGGAGGGTCTTGGCCGCCCTAGATCTCGACAACGGATAGGGTACGCCGGATATGCGAGGGTCGATTAGGCCCCAGCAAACTTGGTGTTTCTGGGACCCTGTAAAACGTGTAGATTAAAACCACTAATAACTCTGTAAAAAACGCGCCTACGATTAGCTGGCATGTATACGAGATGATGTGTGCAAAGGTTTGTGCCCGATCGGACAAGTCCCGCTTGGAGAACAACCCCAATCGAACACAATCCGTACGGGTGTGCGTCAGATATCCTGCAAAACGACTGACTGAATTACAGAGCAGAAAACATTGCCACAGGCAACACTACTCTAGATGTCGTGGTACCGCCCCGGCCCGAATGTTTAGTTGTCGTGCAATAAACTAGCCCTAATAGTCTTTATGCGGAAGAGCATTGAGCAGAGGGAAATGTTTTGTTGATTTCATAGACGCCTCTGTGTCGGGAAATAGTTTCGATGTATGCTACAATAGTACAATAGAGGTGTATGCTACAATAGTACAATAGAGGTGTAGAGGTGTATGCTACAATAGTACAATAGTACAATGGAGGTGTATGCTACGGTAGCCTGCATGCAGGTGCACCACGGTTTTTCTGAGGGGGGTCGCTTGAGGAGCTCTATGCCTCGCTCCAAAACTGATTTTGGAGGAAACTAAACGCGCTACTGTACCCTACGCATCCGATGAACAATACCGTAGCCTAACCCTAACCCTAACCAACGGTGCAACGGAACACATTGTAATATTGTAGTACAAGAATGACACCATTCCGACGATTTCGGGTAAAGAGAGCCTAACCCTAACCCTAACCCTAGCCGCCTAGCCGTTCAGAAAATAACTAGCCAAACGGTATGGACACCATCACTGTCAGGCATCTCAGTTTCAGTTTGAAAGCAGCGTCAGATACACGTGATGGAGTCGAGTCTAGTAGTTGACCCATGTTTTCCATTGCAAGTGGCCTTGATTATACATGCAACATAACGCGGTCGGCCGGCCTATAGCTGGGAAGTTGCAGGTTGTGCGCGTCGTGCCGCGAAGACGCTGTACATGGCCAGCCTCTGCCGCGGATGTTTCGTCTAATGCCCTGTTCAGTCCTCATACAAGGTACACTAGCAACACCGCTAGTCAGCCACCTGGGCCAGCCGTAGTGTGTCCCAGGAATGTGCCCGACGTCCCTGTCAATTTTCAAGTTGATGCCTAAACTTATGCACGCCTTCATCAGCCAGCTGAATCTCTTTCTATTTCCGCCTAAACTTCCCGAACGGTTTCTAGCAGCCGTTCCCGCACCCAATCGACTCTCTTTGTCCTGCTTGTTGTTGTCTAACTTTGCATGCTGAAGTCGAATCGGCCGGCGGATTACTCCACTGTGATGTTCAGTGTGCCCTGATGTCAATAATTCGCAATGGGCGTTCGGTAGACTAGGCTACCCAACGATTTCCACATCCGTCTCTTCGCAGTGTACAGCATACTTAGGGTGACGTCTAGGTTTGACTTCGCTATAGATCTACAGTCTTCGCTGACGCAATACATGAAACCCTGCCTTCTTCTCGCCACGAACGTAAAAAGGGTGTGAAAGTGCAGTTCGGCGCGTTTTCGAGGCCATGCGTATCCCCTAATTTCAGGTCGACACTATATCATTGCAATACAGCCCAGCCGTTCTAACGAGGGGGCGTTGTCTTGGTTGAGCTAGCGGCCGTGAGTGGATTAGTATAGATACTTCTCGGTTCTTGTGGCTGGGTAACTCGGATAGTGTTTCCACTTATTTTGGCCTGTTTACTAGTCCCTCTCTTGTGTCCTAGAGCATATCAACGTACCAAAGGATGCCCCATGATGTTCTTCGGTTTACGCGTCGACCTTGCAGCATGCAGGCAGGTGGTCGTGCGCTCTATTAATCAGCGGGCATATACCCATGAAGCAAACCTCGTATGATCGTATATGTTTTATATGTTGTACGTGCTGTCTGCAAGGACGTCGATGCATTGTTTAGAGGAGTCGATCGCGTGGAGAAGCCGCTACTGCGCAGCAGGGACCTTTCATATTACATTGAGACTGTCATTATCCGTCGCTGTAAGCCATCTTTATGTGTCGTGCATGCTCCTGCGGCTGAATGGTAATGACTGTCTAGCAATGACGCCTTGGGTAGGGTTCAATCGTTTTTCGCACGACGCATCCCGATTCATTTTCAGCACGAAATAGTGGACACGTGCTGTACCCACCTTCAGGAATGATCGGTGGGTAAAGGTTAGTGAATCGGATAACCGCAATGGTGTCGCCGATATCACATAGGGTTATGCATCGTCAGACATTTTCTCGTTTTATCGCTTGCACGCTCATGGTTTGACATGGTTAGGTCGCCGTGTCCAAAATATTGACCAGCGGCAACCTCGCTTGCGATCAGCGACTTTCTACACGAGCTTGTAGTGCGCGTGTGATGTTACGTATGTGAAGCAAGTTTACTGTGCGGTCGAACAAGCATCATGAACGGTCTCTTGGAGCTACAAATTCGTTTTGTCGTCGCCCTGTGATAATTGAACACGCCCATCGATCCGATTATCGCAGGTGCTATTTATGGTACTGACTTCAACTTCACTATAACCGACAGCAAGATAGCATTTGGTGACCTCTTAGACAATGAAGGTGAGCACATCGAAGTTGATAGTTGTTGTTTGTATCCTTGAACGGCAGGATGATGCTTTACACTAGCATGTGCGTTCTTGCACTCGTGTCTGCGTTCTCGCTAGGGTTAGGGTTAGGGTAAGGTTTCTTGCGGCTTTGCCCTTTAACGACCACCGCCAAAATCCTCCTGAACAACGGCAAACACCTGCACCCGAAAGGCACGTTATTGCAGGTCATCACACGGCACACGGCCGGTTTCGAAATTTTGTCACGGGTCGTTGTACAGAGTATATGTATATGTACTGTGCAGGTGCTATGTTTGCTATTGAGCCCCGGTGAAGCCAACTATGGCCGGACAACTCGGCACTCCAAACAGTATGAAGGCAATGTATCAATGTATTTGTTTTTGTCCCATAGGTAAACCGCCCTAAGTGTTCACATATTTCCCCCTTTACAGTTTCCGATTATCTTCAAGTTATGTTTATCGAATTCCATGTTGTGTGATTTGTTTCGAACCCATATTTAGTTTAAATTTTTCCATTTGCATCCTTCAACCGAACGAACGGAAGAAAATGATTTGGCCCGAAAAGACCCGCATTATGCCTTGTTTCAGGGCAAACACAACATGCGGGAAAACAACATTTGCACCAAAACCCGGTAACAATTGGAAGAACTCGCAAAGGGTTAGGGTTAGGGTTACACCTATTGTAGAGGTTCAGCTCCCCCGTACCGTACAACCCAATCGTGCTGTTGCGAGGACAGTGAATCCATCCGAGAGGCACCCTGTTTGTACTTTTATTTGTCGATTTTGGTTTCACAACATTAACCAATGGTGTACGATGCCAAAATAGGTATGGATGTGGCGATGTAAGGTTTACCAGGGGCTGGTGTATGGATTGATCGCATTGAGACGAGCGAAGCGAGTACTCCCTCCCCTCGCATAATCTTCTTCTGCACGACAAACGCATGACAAACGCGAGCTAGAAGTGTACGTGTATACGTCGTAATGATGCCTACAAATAGACATGTCCTTTCACATTGTTGGCTACTGCTTTATCCAGCGTTAGATTGTGTAATAAGCGGTGAGAGGAAGAAATCGTAGACCTATGTTACCAGTATGTTAAAACGGACCTCGCTACGACATAGGTAGAACATTATTCGCAATTAGGGACAATCTGGCGCCGTGTTTCAGGACTTTCATCTTGGAGTTAACACTAAAGCCAAGACCAAGGCCAAGCCTTGCAGGTTCTATGTTTCATCGCAACCCAAGAGGGTCCTGGTGGACGGATATTTCTAGATTTGGAGTATTCCCGGGCCTCATCACCCAGCACGCAGGTGATGGCCCGCATGTATTTCTAGCCGACGATTTATTCCATGGCTTATGACGTGTTGCAGGTGGCATATACTCTGACGCGGATGGAAACCACAGCTCTAACTGGAGCATAGCGTTTTATGAAAATTTCGCCGGCGGTATCGGAGGGGCCTTGTTTATTCAGAAAGCTGATATAGTCCAAGTTAACCATGTCATGTTCCAGTCAAACGAAGCCCCGATCGGCGGAGCCGTGTTCATCGTGGCTGTGGAAGACAAGACTACCCTCTTTAGTGAGTGTGCCTTCGAAGGCAACTCAGCTGCAGACGGAGGCGCCGTGTACTTGAACACTGGTCCCGGGCTTGACATCTTCACCGGTTCTATCTTCCGTCACAATTATGCAAGTGAGTCCCAGACATGTCCGTTGATGTGTGATGCATCTAACAAAGTCGCACTTTACCGATATACATTTTGACCGAGCCAGAGAATGGCCCATCCTATGAAGTGGATAAGGTTGAAAAACGTGAGTGACGTACGTACCTAGGATGGGGAACATTGAATCCACCTCCTACTGTAGACCATGCTATATGTTCCAATTACAAGGTAGGCTGAACATACATATGCTATGTATGTACATACATCTGCCTGGTTTCCATTCGGTAGGCACACCACTGCCGCGCTCAGAGGTTGTCAACACTAACGGCACTCTCGACTTTCGCAAACCGTGCATACCTTGTTGATCGTTCACCTGCTGTGCACTAAACACGACGGGGGTGGATTTATATATGTTGTGTTACACAGACAGCGTCTTGGTCGTACTACGACCTGCTGTCCCCCGAACTTGACTGCCCGCCTGCCACGACGAATCAGGGACTTCGGGAGGAGCGATCTTCCACACGGGGTCTATGCGTGTTTTCAATACAAGTTTTGTGGCGAACGAGGTCGGAGTTGAAGGCCCCGCTGTCATGAGCATTGGGTTTCTGGAAAAGCTGTCTTACGTTTCTTTCTCGGAAAATACGTATCGCTGCCGCGCAGGAGAGTACGGCTACGTCGACAGGAAGGAGGCAAGAAACGCACTGTATCAACACTGTATCAATCAAAATACACAGCAGTGTAGGGCAACAGTGAAAATGCTATGCGACAAAGGGACCCTCACCTCAGTTCACTGGTTGCCGGTGGTTTGTAGCATATCGCTCGTGGATTGGTGTGGTCATCGTGTTCAGCGATTTCACCTAGGGTAATGGACGTGTGGCTGCAGGCCGAACGTGTGGCTTTAAAATATAACAATATGAAATATCGCGTGTTTGCAAATTGCAAAAGGAGTGATGAGTGGTACACCTTCTTCGCACCTTGCGTACAGTGGTCTGGAACACATGGCTTGTTTGTACTCTTAACACTCTTCGCGTTCGACCTTTCGTTCCTTCACTCCCTATGTCTTCCAAATTGATGCTATTGTTGCCTGAAAACCAACAGACCGAGTTCTGCATCAAGTGCTTCGACGAAGTGTGTTCTCGGTGTTCCACCAGTGGCGAGGGTGTCGCAAAACGCTACGAAGTTCGAATTAACGGTTTGCCGGTATGCGCACAGCCACCCCCTGGCGCTACGGCTCAGTCAAGTGGCACAACCTTAGCGGATATCACCCTCGCGCAAGGCTACTTCCGTGCCTCGAACCAGAGTCAAGTCGTTCGCAAGTGCTACCAAGCGAATGCTTGCCGTGGTGGCGACAAGATCGAAAACTACTGCGCATCTGGCTACATGGGGCCATGTGAGAAAGCATGCAAATTGGCTTCAACAATGAACTATCATGTCGACGTGCTATATATCGCGGTTTACGCGGCACCGGCTAAGCCCTACACAAACGAAGTAACTGGTGTAACATTAAGTATATTTGTGAAAGATGAATCCGCCTGCTATCGGAGCCTGCAAAGCATCACCATTTCAACATGACCAACTTCAACCACGAACGTTTGGGACATGATTGAACTGATTTACGTATTTTTGGTCGATCGATGCACAACCTCGAAACACAACCACTGGTTGACGTTTGTCCCTCGCCAACCGCCGTTGCAGACTGTGCGGTTTGTGCTGAAGGCTTTGCCCCTGGGATTGCCTACAGCTGTCGTCAATGCTCCGAGGGCATCACGAGATCAGCGGTGGCTCTCGTGGTGGCCGCGGGTTTGGTTGGGCTACTGCTAACCGTTCTTTTGCTTTCATATCTGGGGAAAGCTACAAACGACACGGCAGAGGAGAACCCGGAGACACCTCATCGTGTATTGGGGCAGCAGTGCTGGTCTTGCCGACGCGCTCTGGGGAAGATGCTTCCACTTACGTCGATTAAAATCGTCGTGACTGTGTGGCAGATCATTTCGCAGGTATGCGGGCTCACCATCCTGTGGCAAAGCCGGTATATCAGAGAGAGTAGAATTTACTGCGGGTTCCGCCCCCTAACCTCCACCCGACCAATGCCACGGTGGGAGTGCTTCCGTATGGTCTGAGCTTCGCACACGAGAAGTTCAGTATATCACCCGCAAAATGACTTCGAACAAGTTTAGTCGCATAACTATGCCTGCTACTGTAGCGAGCCGAACATATTAACTGGCGGTTACTCTCTTGAGCAGCTCAACCGGTCAGATTGTAGTGATCACAAAGGAGCAACCCCTACCCTGGCATGAGGCTTTTAACCGAAAGAACCATTGACGACGTCATGCGAGCAACCACGCACGAATAAGACCGTATACGTTGTTCTGTTTCTTAACGCTTCAGCGACCACAATTCCATACCATCTAAGGCTTTCATGAGGTGCTACATGCCGGATCGAACGATACGGTACGTGTGTCTGAATGGCGATAGACTCGTGCTACGGTAGAGGTAGCACTTTTTGACGGGATCATTTTCTGAACGATATATTAATAGCTCCTTAACCCAAATTCGTCGGACTTTCATTTTTGTGACGAATAATGTTTCAGAGTATACTTCGGTCTTGAGATTTATCATCCGGCAGCACTCTCATTTTCCTCCAAAGTCATTTGTTCGGTGAGGTATGACGCTCCTTAAGTGAGGAGCTCAGAAAAAACATGGTACACCTCTATCGTAGCATGCCTCGATATTTACGTCGCATGTATACCCTTTTAAGATATGTGCTTCCGTGTTATAAAGACACGCCACATCTCAATATGTAGTTATACCAGGCCTGTTGAAAAGTAGTTTCTTCTGTTGCTAAACTCTGGAACTCTCTTCCAGGAGCACCTGCGTATGTGTCGCTGCGGGGATATTTACAAGTGATGTTGCCTTCAAGGTTTTAGTGTCTGACCGCTTTGTGATACATACATTGTCCCCGTTTCTACTGCCGCTCTCCGTCCAGTTTGACGCTATCGCAGGTGACATATACCCAGAGCTGTACAGGACTTTCGTCTACAAGCTAACCCCGATCAACCTCGACTTGGACTTTGCCTTATCATATTCGTGCTTAGTGAAAAACGATTTTTACGACCATCTGGCCTTCGCTACACTCACGCCGCTTCTTGTGCTCGCGATTCTGGCGGGGAGCTACTTCGTCGCAAATAAGAGGAACAGTCGTTCGGCGTCCGCGAAAACCGAGGTACGGCACAAGCATCAGGCTGCGGTGCTTTTTATCGCCTTCTTAGTCTACTCCCCGGTGTCATACAAAATTTTCCAGACGTTCGGCTGTGAGCAGCTAGATGACGGAGAAACCTACCTCCGGGCAGACTACAGCCTTTCGTGCTCGACATCTCGTCACAACTCGTACGAGACGTATGCGCTGATTATGGTAGGTGTGTACCCTGTTGGCATAGCGGCTGCCTTCGCGGGGCTGCTACTTTGGCACAGGAGTGACCTTGTGAAACCCGATCGCGAAACCGTAGTTCGTCTAAAGCCACTAATGGGCGTATGGGCCGCTTACAAGCCGTCTCGATACTACTACGAGGTGGTAGAGTGCGGTCGCCGGATTGCGTTGACGGCTATTGCGGCTTTCGTTCTTCCCAACAGCACGGCACAGATATCCATCGCTCTTTTGTTTGCGGTGGTATACGTGTTTATTTCAGAATACCTGTCTCCCTTTGTAAAGGGGGTCGACATGGGCCTGTATCGTTGGGGGAACGGCATCATCGTGGCCAGCATGTATGTGGCCTTCCTTATGAAGGTTGACGTCGGCGAAGACACAACAAATGCCCTACTCACCTTTTCGGGTGTTCTTATTCTGGCAAACGTGTTCATGGTCCTCACGGTGTTGATTCAGACGGTGCTTTTGGTGAAAGAGATGCGTCCGCTGAAACAATCGATCAGGGAAGTTGGGCCTATCCGCCGTACCCATGCGGTGTTTGTGAGAGAAGTTAGTTGGCTGTACGAGGAGTGACAACGCGAGGAAGAGGGTATCAATCTCGAGTATCAAAGATTCGGAAAATTTGCTACAGTAGGTGCATGTCAAACTAAGTAACCCAACAAACGGAAGTCCGCCAAAGCGTTTGCACCTAAAAGGAAACGCATTCCTTAGGATCAACGCAACGTACTAAAGGCAGAGTTACATTGGCGACGGGGTATATTTGCGTACGTGTGCTATTTGACAACCGCCGTGGACACCGAAGATAGAGAAAAGTTGTGCTTTGCAGAGAAACCCTGTCGATGTCCAATAGCGGGAAACATCCTGCAGGATATTACGACAAATGGAAAATAATCCCAAACAGTGATCCAGGGGTCCCACCGAATCCATTTCGCGTTAAGATATTCTTGCGTACCATTCCCACCAAACCCGATTCCGGTGGAAATGCATTATGTTTTTGTCACTGAAGGCTCCTGTGCCGTAGGCTCCTGTGAACATGCCGATATGTGCCTGTTAAGGTCTGCTATCGATGTTTGGTGAGTTTGGTTCGGAAGATTTGCTACCGGTGCATGGAGATTTATGGTTAGTATTCTGTGACAGGCATTGGTTTTGGGCGACACCGTCCCCCGATGCAGCCTCAGCAGCTGAGGGGGACGTCCGCCGGGGGGAAATCTGTGTTATGAGTAATGGCTCACGTGTATCTCGAACCCATGATACACGTGCGGCTGATACCTGTCGTCTTCTCGAAATTGACACGGCGACATGCCACCAATTGCTACAGTTTTACTCTACAATAACGCTACGAAACAGTCTGACGCTGATGCGCGTGGTAGTATGCGTTCGGTGGAGGCAGGTGGCATTTTCATGGCATCGGCATCAGTCATAGTACACGTGAATGATATTGTTCAGAGTGCTATCGTACTTGGTGCAGGGATATTTATGTAACGGTGTTTGGGAGTTCCACAGAGGAAATATGCGTGTTTCTCTGTGGAGCACTTGGCGGTTTGGAGCGATTCCCATCGCCACTCTTTATGTACCTACATGTTTCTCTATGTTTTCTCCCCCTTTCTCGTGTCTACGACGGTAATATATATACATCACGTGGAGCCTCTACATCCTTCCCCGACCCAGAGTACCCCTCCAGGGGTCACTTGAACACGCTAGCGTCTGTTTCAATTGGCACGGCTCGCTGGTTGGGTATCAGTCGGGAGAGCTCGAGGACGAGCTGATCGTTTTGTATTACGGATGGGGAGTTCAGAGGGACTTTCATCGAGCAGCGGCTTCATCGATGATGAGGCCAGCTGGGCCAGACGAGCTGAAGAAGCTGCGGCAGCCGCAGAGGCGGCGAGCATCGCCACGGGAGAGCCCGTGGGATCTGCTCATAGCGCAGGAGCGCGAACAAAGCCTCCAGGGGGAGCACGAGGCCGAGTAGCTGAAGAAGCTGCGGCAGCCGCAGAGGCGGCGAGCATCGCCGCGGCACAGGCCACGGGACAGCTCATAGCGCAGGAGCGCGAACAAAGCTCCAGAGGGCGATGCACGAGGCCGTTCAAGGCAACCAGTCTCCGCGGCCAGAGGGTACGGGAGCACAGGCGGCGATGAGGAAAGCAAGCTTGAGACAAAAAATGAGAGACAGCGACGGAGGTGGAGATGAGAATAATGGAGATGAGGATGCAGATGGAACGGGAGGATAGGCAGGAGGAGGAGAAGTGGTGCAGCGGCATCAGGAGGCTAGATGGCAGCAGCAGGAAAATGGTTTCAGGAGCAGGAGTGTATACACCAGCAACAAGACCAGCAGCAGCAGCAGTACCTGCAGCAGCAGTACCAACCGTACCTATACCAGCAGCAGAACTACCAGCAGCAGCAGTACCAACCGCAGCAATACCAACAGCAGGAGTACCAGCAGCAGCAGTACCAGCAGTCGCAGCAGTCACAGCAGCATAGTGCCAAGCCGATTGTACTTACGGGATGCGAAAACGGGGAGTCTATCTGCGATTACTCGTAGGCGATATCTGCTTTTCGTATACGGAAGTCAATGCCCAGCAGCAGCAGCAAACGGGCAAGGAGCAGGAAACCAGCCGCTGCCACTGCCGCCGACGCCTCCGCCCCCGCCGCCGCCACCTCGCCACCCGCGGTAGGCATGCGCTTAGGCCCCAGGCGGAGCAGCTCACCCTGTCAGTGGAGAGCCGCCTGGAACTGGCGCACCGAGCCCTGGTATCGATACGAGAAACGGAAGGAGGAAGAGAAGAGCGAGAGACAAGAGGAGGGGGATGATCCGGGAAGCATCTGAAGAAGAGGAGGAAGGAGTACCCCCACTATGATGAAGGGGTGCTCGGAGCCGAGGACGGCAAAGGGGAGGAGGAGAGCAAGAGGGGAGAATGGCAACGGAGGCGGGCCCCGTGTGGCTGGCCGGGGTTCGGTGCGGAGGCTGCTCTACAGGAGGACCAGGCCAAAGCCCGCCCGGGCGAGGCACAAAGCGACGAGAGCTGGAAGCTGGAAGCTTCATGAAGAACAACAGGTTCTTATTTTTGTTGGATTATTTGATTTTCTTCACGTATTTTTATGATATGATAGCATCACAGCAGTATCGATGCACTTGTTTGGCAGTGGTGGGCATTTTTGCAGACTGCCCTGTAGATTGCATGCTGTGTTCTGCTTCCCCCCCCCCCCCCAGATCGCACGTTGAGGTTGACATGTTCTGATGTGGGTAAGGTGTGTTGCATCAAGGATAGATTGCCGACCACCTGCCATCGTCACTGTCCAATACCCCGCTACCGCATAGCGTACTGCCGTGATGATCTGCTGCTGTTTTTTGTTTGTGTTTGTGTTTGTGTTTTTTGTTGTTTTTTGGCCGTATGCTCGTATACCGATCCCTGGTAGATAATGGCCATTATTCGGATCTTCAGGAATAACCCGACCCAAACTTTTGCGTGATTTTACTCGTACGGTACACACATGCATTGAGCACCGACGTTGGTAGCTGCTCAACCCCCCTATTATGTGCATGTGGTGGCGTGGATTCGGTAACAATGCAAGTCACCGAAGACCCCCACCCCCTGCCTGCCGACCAGGCATGCTATTATTGTAGGGGTGCGAAGGCCTATGGTCATACGACTCTGGCATGCATGAAAATGAAGTACACCCCCCCTGCCCCCCCCCCTTTTTTTGTTGGTAAACTTGACGGCAGAAGGGAGGCTCAGAGTGAAGGTTTTATTGGGGAAAGAGGGTCTGGGAGGCCCAACGATGGAGTAGCTGCTGTAGAGCATGCAATATCTGTACCAACACATATTTTTTTACGGACGTGCACGACATGATGAGTACACCCCCCCCCCCCCGCCGAGTTTTGTGGCCGTGTAACCCCCGCCCCGTCCTGACTACGCGGGCCCTGGCAGGGAGGCTTGTCATATATGATACTTATTTGTACCAGTGCCCGGTTTTCATCATCATTGTATCGCAGACTGCTCCCAGGAGGGAGACAGCAACCCACGCGAGGCATCATCTCAGATCATAATGCCTCGCCATACCATATAAACCCCAATCTCCGTAGACCAGTGTTTGCGATGGGGGCCCTTAAGATCTCGCAGGTTTGACAGAGTTTGCGCAGGGCTGTAACAGTTCGGTGCTATCATCTACCGCGGGTCTTGCACTTCTGGCTGTAACAGTTCGGTGCTATCATCTACCGCGGGTCTTGCACTTCTGTCGTATGCAGGTTGCCAACTTTTCCCTACACCTAGATACAGGGATGTTGAGGGCAAAACAGCATAGATTCACTGAAGCTGCCCTATTGACGTTGAGCATGAGTGGCGCCAACAAACATTGTTTATGGTGATTGACGAGGGTGGGGTAAGGGCGCTTGACGAGGATGTGGCACACGTTGATAAGGCTTGCCGGTCGTTGATAGAGCATATGATGTGCCTGGTGAACCAGACATGCACGAGATTTCTTGAAGCGGCTACGACGGCAGAGAAGTATTCTGCAGCGTCAATGTTTGGTACATTAGGAGTGCGTCACTTGACGTACAAAAGTAAGTCGACGAGTAGATGAGGACCATGCAAGCAATTCTCCTGATTAGAGGTATATCTCTAATGGAGTCCTGATG
Organism: Saccharina japonica; assembly: GCA_008828725.1. Classification (NCBI taxonomy): domain Eukaryota; class Phaeophyceae; order Laminariales; family Laminariaceae; genus Saccharina; species Saccharina japonica. The sequence goes on from MEHQ01003659.1 coordinate 237,033, forward strand.
TGCACTGGTACTTGTAAATCATATTTATTTCTTAGAGTGCATACAGTCGTGACGCTGTCTCCTACGGAAGCCGAGTTTGTGGCGATAGCCATGGGTATTTGCGGAACGGTGATGCAGTGCCGCAGTATGCCAGAAGTAATGTTTCTTTATGGATTTGGATGTTGGGTGTACCGGGGGTGAAAGAGGATACCAAACGGAAGCTACGTTTTGATAATACCCACATGACTACTTCCAACAGTAAACAGGTTGATGTTCGTCGCACGTCCTTCGGCAGCGTGCTGCTAACGAGGAGTTGGAGGTTGTTCCGGTTCCGTTGACCAAACCCAGTAGCCAGTTGAAAACGGAGGTGTTTCGTGCTCACCACAATTGGGTGTTGGTGGGAATGACGAGGTGGTTTTACTAGGGCTGGACTCTGCCTGCAGTCGGCATCTACAGCCGTGGCTAACTAGCTGCCGGTGGTGACTCCAGAGTTTGAAGTTTATAACGTAGGTCTAAACGTCCTGGCGAATTAAAATAGGAAATACTAATAAATGCATCAAAATACGTTTCGGACAAAAGAACACAGCGGACAGGGAGGAGGGGGCACTATTATATATATATATTGTGTTTATCTGCCGTGGGTACAGTAGCCCATTCCCTTTTGACCCAAGGATGACAGCGACGGAGTAACATTGCACATCAGAGTGTAGGTTGATAGGTTTGTCCGAACGGAGACCAGGCTTGGGTAGGGCTGGGTACTGAATCCGCAAACACTGGCAATGGTCATATGTTGGCAGTAACAAGTTACTGGTTGAGCGAGAATGTAAGTGACGCCATACTATTACAAGTGCAAAAATCTTCTTATTGGGCTGCGCCAAGCGACGGCTATAGATGGTGATCCACGGAGCGTACACCCACACCACAAAATGAATAGGTCTTTTAGATCGGGTTTATATAATTTGTTGAATCTTCAGGCTCCCATTGGTGAGGGACGCCGGCTTCACGAACTTCAGCCCACAAAGTCAACTCGCTACGAGCCAGCTGGGTTTGGGTTTCCACGCCGTGTAAGGCGGTATCGACTCGGTCGAATCACCGATTCCCTCCCAGTTTTGCTGGAGTTGCAGATGCACGGACGGGTTCATGGTCCGGGGATGGTACTTCACTCTCCGCGGGTGGCGCTGGAGTCAGTGGGGTGGGGGTTTCCATACCGTGCGGGGCGGTGTTGACCGTAGGGTTCACATGTTCACATATGGAATACCCGGTTTGTCGGTGTGGTAATGTATGGAAGAATTCATCATAGGGCGATAAGACCGTATCCTCCTCACGTGTGGCACATCCTCATAGCTACCCCAGCTGGCCAGTGATAGACCCAGTAGGGTTGGGATTTCCACACCGTTCCGGGCGGTGTCAACCCGGGGGGACTCGGTTTTCATCCCCCGGTTGATATATTTGTAAATGTATTGAGGTGTTTTCAATCAGGGGATGGGACCCTATCATTCCCGGGCGTCAATGTGACTTTGTTGTCGAGCCCCAGCCAATCAGCGATCGACCGGTGATGTTGGGGTTCCCACATCGTGCGGGCCGGTGTCTTCCGGGGGGGACTCGATATTCGTCCCCGTGCTGTTGCAGTTGTATATGCACCGAGGGGTTTCGGATATGGGGATGGGACATTATCGCCCCCGGGTGGCGCCAGACTTTTTTTCTAGTCCCTGCCAGTTAGCGATCGGCCGGCAGGGCTGGGGTTTCTCCACCGTACGGGGTGGTGTCGATCCGGGGGGCCACTGTTTAGTCCCCGATGCGTTGAAGTTGTGAATGAACGGAAATGTTTATGACGCCGGGTGGCGCTGGCTTCCCGAACGTCAGTCAAACCAGTGTTGCACCAGGGGTGTGATTCCAGTATTGGTAAACATTGACCCAAATCACAGAACAAGGCGACACTGACGAAATACGGGAAAGGTCGTCTAAAGGTAGCAGGATACCTCCATAGTCTATTACTATAGCAAAATGGGAATCCATGTAGACGAGTACGTGCCTTATTGCGCACAAACGAGCTGCTCGCACCACAGTGATGCTCAAAAACAATGTACCTGAATCCCAGAGAGGTGCGGCGTAATCCCCGCCATGACAATAAACTTCAAGACGACGCTCAAACGCACACGACACGAGACCGATTGCCACGAAACTCTGCACAGTAGTAGTAGATAACCTCCTCGCGAAAGCGATACCACCAACATCAGCTTGGAAGTGAGAAGTACGGACGCGAAATGTACGGTAACGTACAAGCGATGGCAAGCGTGGTTTGTTGACTTCTGACCACAATCGACTGTTTCTATACGCCGCTGTCAAACGTGCTCTGTGTAGCCACGTGCCTATCTATACCGTGGGTCGTCAAGGAGGAGTAGTTGTAGATAATATACACTCGTATCACCACGTACCAAATACACACCAGGTGAGCCAATACCGTTTTGTCAGAGGCCCATCATAAACACCACACACAGGAGGTAAGCCGCACCAGGTTTGTCACCGGCTGCACCCCTCACACATATATATGATACTTATTTGTACCAGTGCCCGGTTTTCATCATCATTGTATCGCAGACTGCTCCCAGGAGGGAGACAGCAACCCACGCGAGGCATCATCTCAGATCATAATGCCTCGCCATACCATATAAACCCCAATCTCCGTAGACCAGTGTTTGCGATGGGGGCCCTTAAGATCTCGCAGGTTTGACAGAGTTTGCGCAGGGCTGTAACAGTTCGGTGCTATCATCTACCGCGGGTCTTGCACTTCTGGCTGTAACAGTTCGGTGCTATCATCTACCGCGGGTCTTGCACTTCTGTCGTATGCAGGTTGCCAACTTTTCCCTACACCTAGATACAGGGATGTTGAGGGCAAAACAGCATAGATTCACTGAAGCTGCCCTATTGACGTTGAGCATGAGTGGCGCCAACAAACATTGTTTATGGTGATTGACGAGGGTGGGGTAAGGGCGCTTGACGAGGATGTGGCACACGTTGATAAGGCTTGCCGGTCGTTGATAGAGCATATGATGTGCCTGGTGAACCAGACATGCACGAGATTTCTTGAAGCGGCTACGACGGCAGAGAAGTATTCTGCAGCGTCAATGTTTGGTACATTAGGAGTGCGTCACTTGACGTACAAAAGTAAGTCGACGAGTAGATGAGGACCATGCAAGCAATTCTCCTGATTAGAGGTATATCTCTAATGGAGTCCTGATGTGCACTGGTACTTGTAAATCATATTTATTTCTTAGAGTGCATACAGTCGTGACGCTGTCTCCTACGGAAGCCGAGTTTGTGGCGATAGCCATGGGTATTTGCGGAACGGTGATGCAGTGCCGCAGTATGCCAGAAGTAATGTTTCTTTATGGATTTGGATGTTGGGTGTACCGGGGGTGAAAGAGGATACCAAACGGAAGCTACGTTTTGATAATACCCACATGACTACTTCCAACAGTAAACAGGTTGATGTTCGTCGCACGTCCTTCGGCAGCGTGCTGCTAACGAGGAGTTGGAGGTTGTTCCGGTTCCGTTGACCAAACCCAGTAGCCAGTTGAAAACGGAGGTGTTTCGTGCTCACCACAATTGGGTGTTGGTGGGAATGACGAGGTGGTTTTACTAGGGCTGGACTCTGCCTGCAGTCGGCATCTACAGCCGTGGCTAACTAGCTGCCGGTGGTGACTCCAGAGTTTGAAGTTTATAACGTAGGTCTAAACGTCCTGGCGAATTAAAATAGGAAATACTAATAAATGCATCAAAATACGTTTCGGACAAAAGAACACAGCGGACAGGGAGGAGGGGGCACTATTATATATATATATTGTGTTTATCTGCCGTGGGTACAGTAGCCCATTCCCTTTTGACCCAAGGATGACAGCGACGGAGTAACATTGCACATCAGAGTGTAGGTTGATAGGTTTGTCCGAACGGAGACCAGGCTTGGGTAGGGCTGGGTACTGAATCCGCAAACACTGGCAATGGTCATATGTTGGCAGTAACAAGTTACTGGTTGAGCGAGAATGTAAGTGACGCCATACTATTACAAGTGCAAAAATCTTCTTATTGGGCTGCGCCAAGCGACGGCTATAGATGGTGATCCACGGAGCGTACACCCACACCACAAAATGAATAGGTCTTTTAGATCGGGTTTATATAATTTGTTGAATCTTCAGGCTCCCATTGGTGAGGGACGCCGGCTTCACGAACTTCAGCCCACAAAGTCAACTCGCTACGAGCCAGCTGGGTTTGGGTTTCCACGCCGTGTAAGGCGGTATCGACTCGGTCGAATCACCGATTCCCTCCCAGTTTTGCTGGAGTTGCAGATGCACGGACGGGTTCATGGTCCGGGGATGGTACTTCACTCTCCGCGGGTGGCGCTGGAGTCAGTGGGGTGGGGGTTTCCATACCGTGCGGGGCGGTGTTGACCGTAGGGTTCACATGTTCACATATGGAATACCCGGTTTGTCGGTGTGGTAATGTATGGAAGAATTCATCATAGGGCGATAAGACCGTATCCTCCTCACGTGTGGCACATCCTCATAGCTACCCCAGCTGGCCAGTGATAGACCCAGTAGGGTTGGGATTTCCACACCGTTCCGGGCGGTGTCAACCCGGGGGGACTCGGTTTTCATCCCCCGGTTGATATATTTGTAAATGTATTGAGGTGTTTTCAATCAGGGGATGGGACCCTATCATTCCCGGGCGTCAATGTGACTTTGTTGTCGAGCCCCAGCCAATCAGCGATCGACCGGTGATGTTGGGGTTCCCACATCGTGCGGGCCGGTGTCTTCCGGGGGGGACTCGATATTCGTCCCCGTGCTGTTGCAGTTGTATATGCACCGAGGGGTTTCGGATATGGGGATGGGACATTATCGCCCCCGGGTGGCGCCAGACTTTTTTTCTAGTCCCTGCCAGTTAGCGATCGGCCGGCAGGGCTGGGGTTTCTCCACCGTACGGGGTGGTGTCGATCCGGGGGGCCACTGTTTAGTCCCCGATGCGTTGAAGTTGTGAATGAACGGAAATGTTTATGACGCCGGGTGGCGCTGGCTTCCCGAACGTCAGTCAAACCAGTGTTGCACCAGGGGTGTGATTCCAGTATTGGTAAACATTGACCCAAATCACAGAACAAGGCGACACTGACGAAATACGGGAAAGGTCGTCTAAAGGTAGCAGGATACCTCCATAGTCTATTACTATAGCAAAATGGGAATCCATGTAGACGAGTACGTGCCTTATTGCGCACAAACGAGCTGCTCGCACCACAGTGATGCTCAAAAACAATGCACCTGAATCCCAGAGAGGTGCGGCGTAATCCCCGCCATGACAATAAACTTCAAGACGACGCTCAAACGCACACGACACGAGACCGATTGCCACGAAACTCTGCACAGTAGTAGTAGATAACCTCCTCGCGAAAGCGATACCACCAACATCAGCTTGGAAGTGAGAAGTACGGACGCGAAATGTACGGTAACGTGCGAAAACATGCCCGAACGGAGGTGGCCCATGCTCGTGGGTTACAGCGCCAGCTGTCATGGTAAGTAGTGTGCGATAATACCTGTGCTCCTGTGGCTGTGTAGCATTTTGAATCATTGATCCAGGTGTCCTACCCGTGATAATATTGTCGAATACGTGACTGGTGTTGGCACATGTCGTGCCGTCCATTTCAAATGCCGTATGATAGGTTGTGCCGCTTACTGCTGCTGCTACTGCTGCTGTAACAATGTTGAAACCGCTTTGATTTACATATTTATTCGAGGACCATAACACGCATACACGGACAATCGGAATATAAACTACGAAGTATATATAGAGTATGTATGAGTTTGTTTACTGTACTTTTAATACGGACGACCCGAAAACAACCCCTCGGTTTGGTTTCTTAGGGTCGCCGGCAGGCTTTGTCTTCCTCGGAGCAGCAGTTACGTAAGAACAGTAAATTATAATGTACCCCATAATATACAATAATATGTATGTGCATACAAGCGCTTCGCGTAGTGGGCGGCTCTGCCCGCTACGCTCGCACATGAAGAACACAATGAAAGAAAAAGGCACAGATGGCACGAGAAATAAGGAGGAATCAGGCGCCTTACAAATGCCAAGAGTTCTACGCTCCAGGACAACAAAGGTATATGTTCGAAAGAGAAAGCATGGCACCACGGGACACGGCAAGGCGCTGCAGTATTAGTATGGGCTTCGCTCGCCCAATCTGATAACACTGCGCTGTGATTTGAGCTTTTTTCGTGATTCTACGTGTCGTACTTCGAGTACTTCGTACAGGTATTTTGTGTTGGACTGCACGGCACGGCAAACTAGACAACAAAAACAAAACTTGAAGTTCGAAATAAAAACGAATTGGTGAGGGTGTCACATTCCGGGCAAGAGGTCCAGACACAGTTCGTCAGCGTCTCAGCCTTCGCAACAATCACTCTCAGAGAAATGGTGCATACATACGTACAGTCTTGAATATGTGGTGCCGTCTCGTTTCGCTTAAGGTGAGTTACCCGAAGGTGACACCATTGCGTGTAGTACATACCATGGTGATGCTTTGGTAGCTGCTCGAAATCGAGTCCGGGGACACCTGTTCCTACTTGTATGTCTATATGTGGTAAGTCGATCTATGAATTCCACCCCAGAGGGCATTAGCAGTCCTAAGAAGTTTCGCTGGAAATTTTACACGATCTACGGAACTGCCTCCTGCACCGATATGTGGTCGATTGATCATGTTATATACCCTCATAGGTCGCGTCTTGTTCATGCCAACTTCAATACCATGGTATGTTCTCGCAGCCATGGTCGGCACTCATCTCTCAACTTGAAAAGCTATTTCACCTTTCGAACATCTTGCTCTGAAGTGTTCCATAAATGCTCGTTTGATTTTGAAAGGCAAGACAGTAGTGCTTCATCTTGGTGGGTAAGCAGGGTCGTACATCGCTGCTCAAACCTGAGTTTGACGTATGAAACGATCGAAAGCAATACATCATGTGATTTTGTTACCAACAAGCGCAGACCTCTCGTGGTTTGAATGACATGTGTCGGCAAATCCAGCGCCATCACGTCGACTTGTGACGAAACAATAATAAAGACTGAACCCTCCATCAAACGTACGTTTTCACAATATATTATTTTAGAGTGGACGTTATCGCAAACCATACAGGGTGAGCACTATAGCTTGCGTAGTACTGCGCAACCTTTCACTGCCGGCACCCGAGATACAGCACGTAGTGTAAAGCCACATGCCTGACACGATCCTACCCTACATGCATACCTTACAAATACGACAAAATCGAAGTCTCCTTCACTACTCTATGATACGGAAGGTTTGCGTGACACCAACACCATTACTGTAGCAGGTACTGCATTCCCCGCGCATGTTCGAGTGCAGAACAGATCACGAATGGTGCTCTAACCTGGTATGTCGAGAATATACTCCATACTGACGTACCGCGAGCGGCACTGTCCTACACTAGAAATCACTCAAATTCACTACTGTAATTCAAGACCACACTTCCTCGAGGATACAATTATCGTCAAACGAACTCCAGATTGCCGCGAAACGACCGTGTAACGTACTAATAGATAGTTGGCAGAACATGGTACGCCAATACGGGGAAATCGGCACCGTAGTACACGGAGGATGCAACCACCACACGACGCACTTACTGCTTAGCGGTCAATACTCAATACAGTATTGCCACGAAGAGAGCAATACGTACTGCCGCTAGAGTTTGAAGCCGCAGAGAGCACTGCGAGATTCGACACTAGACTATACGATCGAAATATGTAGTATACTGCCAAACACGACGATCCGAACCAGGTTTGAGCCATCGCTCGCTTATCGCTCAACCACGCACCCTCCATAGTTTGCTTATCTTGGTATATGTTACATATTCTAGCTTTTCGCGGTGGACAGCATTCTTCGATAGCTCTACTCCTTCGTCCCCGCTTATATCGCATCTGTCGCTGACAACAACAAGGAACGCCACCCGGCATGTTATGGAACCATCACCGGCCTCCATCGGTACGCATCGCATGTATGCATCCTATATAATCGTATATACAGAAGCCGTGTGTCCTAGACAACTCTGTACAGTCAAGGACGGACTGGTGTGTACCTATGCCACCATATCTATTTTTTCTAGGTTTATCGAACGCTATCGGCACCGAGGCAACAACTCTTAACAATGGAACGAATTATTCTTGGCGGTACACTTGGGCTGAAGGTGGGAACAGCGACATAGCATCTGGCTAGCTTGGCGCTGCACATCTCCACCACCGTACAGTCCACTGAACACAGTATCAAGGGCGGCACTGGGTTGGCGACAAAAGGCAACAATGCAGACATCGGACGGGAGAGAAAACGGGGATATCATCAGTTTATATCTATGTTGCTGGTGTTTGCGTGGGAAACAGAGCTGGATAGGGCATGCAGACATGTAACCCTAACCCCAGGCACACTTTCCGCGGCAAAGAACCGATAACACCTTCATATCATACCACTGAACGGGAATCGCACGTTGTTCGCACCAGTACCTAGAGGAGTGCATAAGTGACGCATACGACGGCAACAATGAGTTTGGCCGCCATATTGATTTAACGCCGTGTTCGCGCGCAAGCGTAGTCTTGTCGTTGGTGTTGACTGTATACTAAAGCCTGCGCCGCCCCCACCCTCTTCCCGCCACACCTGTTCAATGGGCCGCCATGGCACGGGAAAATATATTGCCGTACCTTGCCCTGTTTTGAAACCACAGGCAACAACACAGCGATTGTGCGCTCCTCTATGAATGTCCTGCACTGGCACAAACCATTATTTCCACAATATTGTGAAATATCGCGGCCGCGCAACGATGATGCACGAGGTCCAATTCCCCTTCGTTTGATTAAGTGCGTCTACCTAAGTATATTTATACAAACGCGGTCACTATCGTGTACCATCTGAGTTGATACCCTGATACCATATTGCTTCGCTTCACCTGGGAGTAGCAGTCAGCCATAGCGATGCACTCGAAGCCTTCCATACAACAGTTCGATCCGAACCAGCCAGAGCCACCACACTGCACGTGCAATGCATAGCCAACAGTACGAAGCATGAACAAGATACGGTTAGTACTGGTAGTCAAATAGCCGCGGAAACATTAGCAGCAGGATATACTTAGCAGGGGCTGTACGCGCGAAATATATGGTATGTGCCACTGGAATGAAAACTAGTTATGATAAACTGCAGCCACCGGCAGCTTAGCGGCAACGCCAGTATTATACCATGCCACGCCGTGTTTTTTGTTCGCGTGGTGCCTTCGGGTGTAAGAGCGTGCACAACTACTCCGAATTGGTCGCCAAGAGCAGCCAGCTTATTTCGTGAACACTATGTCGCGAGGCCCGATTCACTACCAACATACCTGGTGAATCAAATATATATACACTCAGTTCTCACCTGTTCATACGCCTCAACAGGCTCGAAACAAGGGGTAGAGAGAGACGAGGTCGATACCTCGGTTTCGTCTACAGGAGCCGGCGTGGGATATCTAGTCGGAGCCGGAGTGGGTGCCAGGGTCCGGGAAGGAGTGGGAGCCGGAGTCGGAGCAGGGTCCGGTACGGAGGGCTCAGAAATGGGGTCTGCCGAGGCTGCTCCACATACATCGCCCGTATCAGTCGAAATGAGAAGCACACAAACGAAATGAGACACCTGGTAAGTAAACACTCCAGGCACTCGAAACCCTCGTTTACCAGTGAATGATAGCGGATACAACACGCACCAACTGTGTAACATCGCGTTTGGCTGTGAAGCACAACCACTGTCTGTCTAACGACGGATGTGGCTGTGAGGCACACGCACTTTCTGTCCAACAGGGTTGTTTTGATGGAGGTGATCCCCTTGCTGAAAAAACACGTTTGTACCCACCGACCGAAAAGGTGACAAAGCGGCATCGGGCAAACGCCCCAAAATGGTGAAAGAAGAGAGGCCTTGTCTCGCTCAACATAACAAATATTTCGAAAAAAAATGCTGAAATTGTGAGGAGGGAAAAGTGTACAGTAGCAATAAGAACGCGTTGCAAACACCCGACGCAAATGTCGCCGCCAACGCCGATCTTGTCTGGCGCTATACGTGAACGCCAATTTCTCACATCCGACGAGGGAGATGTCAGAGCATTGCCAGAAGACGTTGCCGTACTTCGCGCCAGACTTTCGACACTCGGCGCTGCTGGTTTCTATCCAGTCCTCTTTGTTGGGAGCGCACTCGCTAGGCCACGAGGGTGGGTTGAACTCGTCGTACCCGGGGCTCTTGCAGCCTTTACCAGAGTCTGAAGCAAATATGGTATTTGAAGGGAATGGGCACGGGGGGTTGTGCAGTCAAATCACCCGGGTTCAACGAGCATAAGCCGGTGGGATTTCATGTCGCATGCTGGTGGAAGGCGTGGGGTGTTGGCCACCTGTTGTATGTAGCAAGTCCCGACCTGTTCTTCACATCGGTTCGTTTTTGAGAGAGGTGCACCGTCCTCGGTGTCCGGATCAGAGAAAGTGATATTGTTATCAATTGTATATATATACTGACAGCACCCTCCAATGCCCCAAGATTTACCACGGCCTGGGCGTGGACACGCGAAACGTTCGCTCCGTCCTCCTCGCTGTTGGCCAGCGAAACGTCTACTGACCATACACGCTGCATGAAGACTCGACGTTGTTGCAACATGTTGTAACCCCAAACCCGTATTGTACCACGGAGGCAACTGTGGCGACAAACTGCCGAAATATTTGGGGAAACCGAAAAGGTTGAGGAAGGTATACCACAGGACGTACATGTGCAGGACTGCACTGGATGCACCAGGGAAAAACCATCGTTCGTGGAATTGCCTGTATCACGTGACGCAAGTGTCACTGTAAATGCCACAACACATATTACTTGGTATCGGAAATATAGCTTAAGGCTACTTCGGACACAATGGCGATGCAGTGTTGACTTGAGCAGAGAGCGCCCTCTAGACTATACGAACGGTATTCCATATAATCTGCGATACGTCGTCTGTACTCTCGATGGGCCGCCTGTTTCCTCGGTGTTCAGTATGCACTCACTAGATGCTACAGTATATAACATACCCACGATAGGCCATCTATACTCCTCATATGCTCCCCATATATACAGTATACAATATACGATACTGACGATATGCCATTTGTAGGACGGCGTGGCCGCAGGTGATGTCCGGCAGCACGTATCTCATGTGCGTCACGTGCCCGTCGTCCAACACACCCCCTCCCAGGTATGGCCGGGTCTGGTCAGTCTCATCAATCCTGAAACGAACAAGTAAAGGTGACGAACACCATGGAAAACGTCATTCACTGCATCAGGTGTGCTTCAGGTGCATAAAGTGAATTCTAGCTGGTCGGGGATTCTTTCGTGAAACTCATATTTGAGTACGATTTCATATTTGAGCATATGAAGATATGTCGGCGACGGGAAGCATCGACTACTGTACAGTACTACTGGAGATAGCCGCCCTTTAAAACCACCCGTATTTTGCCTCATGGGATATGAGGAAAATGCATACTAGATCAAGACATCGAGACAGAATTAGACGTGTACCTGCAAGGCGGGTCGACGTAGTATCGTCCAGGGTAGTCGGTGTCGACGGGGCTGTTGAAGGAGTCGTCCTCTGCACGGTTTAGCGGGTACTTGTTGAAGCATTCTTGTGTCACCACCCAGTCCGGGTCGTCCAGGTCGTCGCTGCAGCAGAGGAAGAACTCGATGTGGCCCTGCGGGCGATCATGGCCGATTCACGTCACCGAGCGGTCGATGTATACCTAACATGATAGCTGGTGCTTTCTTGCTGCGGTATAAATAATGAGCACCCAGTGCTTCTGGTTAAACCTCATATCATGCATATACATACAACCGGATATTCACCGTTTCTGCCTTTGTATCGGAAAGGTACTGCTGGATACACACGTAACTTCTAACCGCTAGTCTGGTTGTGAGCCCTAACCCTAACCCTAACCCAAAAGGGATGGTTTCAGTACTATTTCGGGGTTTTAATCATAGTATCACTTGTGCTTTTCAGCTAAACTTTCAGGGGGTTTCACCCCCTGCATATTTCTGGGTAGGCCGTGGTCATAGGTGCCTTCCCTTTCCCCCCCCGGTACGTGCCTTCATTTGTATCACGCATCGGGTTCAGAATTGTTAACACTGTCGAATTTCGTCGACTTCCGCTTACTCACATTTTCTGCTATTAGACCCATGATAAGACCATTAGAGAATATGGCGTATAAATACATCGTATGTATGATATTTGGCGTGCGTACGTCGTATTTATTTGATAAGATGACACTGCTACAGTGCTGCAGTAAAGTATGTCGCATGGGGGGTGGGGCGACATGTTATTGAGCCCATCGCACCCACACCCATGGGCGATGCCGGATGTTTCGAAGACGCCAAGAGAGATTTTAACGACGCCAGCCGCGATACTTAACATCGTGGACGAATCCCACTGTGATGAACCTCCAAACGTTGGCATTCGCCCAGCAATGGTTGGCTCCCAAAGGGGCTTGTGTCGAGACAGAAATAGGAAACCTCACAAACGACCACCCCTGGTATTGCTCCAGGTCGTTAGATGCTTTTTCGACAACGATTCAAAAACGAGTTTGCAAACATTGAAGATGGACGACCTATACGAGCTGGGACTTTGGAAAACTCCGTGCTTGCCGAAAGTGACGATGAGCACCGGGGGTCAGGAAGGTAAGAGTTTTGTTATCGCGGATGCCTACTACTGCAATATGGCTAATAATTGAAGATTGGCGCCAAGAGTACAAGGTTATATGACCTGCATTATGTACACTACGTACCGTATTATACCACCGGCGACTTCGGCGGAGTATTTAAAATACCGAAATAGGGCTGAAACGTATGAAAAGTCAAAGTCCCGACAATGATTGGACACAAAACATGGCGACACTTTTGGTAATAATATTACATGTCAAGATATACCTGTTATATACGATTTATAGGTACCATCTACCTTGGCTACCTTGGAGTACATGGATGTCTAATATGTATGCTGCATCTGTCAGGGGTTGGATCTTTGGCCTCACCAAGATCTCGGGAACTGAGCGACAACGAAGAGTACCCTAGCAAGAGACATATCATAAAGAAGGTTGCACAGTACAGCTAAAATACTGCCCTTAGGGTTAGGGTTAGGGGGTACTATTCCTGGTGTAGACCCTTGACCCCTTACAGTCATCTGGACCCCTTACAGATTACCTACAGCTTACAGTGTCCACGCCCGGAGAGTCCCTTTTGAGGATTACCAATACCCTAATAATACCAGCCCTGCTGTACCCTGTTACAAAGTGGGACCAACATCTCCGACTTTGAGGTACAGTACCAGGTACAGTATACCTCACTCACAATGTATAATACACTATACCGTATGTATGGTCTTAATGAATGCGTGTTGATCGCAACGCATTGATCGCGAGTTGTGAGTTGAGGGGTTTGTGGTTTGGGGCTCGCTTTTTACTCTCAGTCGGTTCGAGATTAGTGGTATAAATTTTCGAGCCGTAAATATATTTGAGCAGGTCATGCCGTTGTGGACTATCGAATATAACCAGCGATGTACACAACAAACGGGGCATACGCGACATACGTGTCAAAGCTACAGTACTCGTCGAGATCGAGACGGCGTTACGCTTACTTACTTACTTACTTACTTACGTACTCACCCAGTGATAATTGGTGAAGACGACGTCGATGTCGATGATCGATCCAGCCTCGTACGATGCCAGGATGTCCCATTCGCTGTTCGGGGTGCTGTAGGTGATAGGAGCGTCTTCTTGGCTCTTTTCACCACAAACAGCGCATTCAAACCAAACAAAGGCAAAACATACCGAGTACGAGTAGGAGTAGGAGTAGTATTGCGGAGAGGTAACGTGTCGACAGGGGAACGCAGAACATACATACGAGTGGCGGAAGGCGTGAACGGCATTTAGACGGGTCAGGTTAGAGTTATTCCGCTCCGAACAGCACTATAAATATGTATCGTACTGCCTGCCGTGTATATATTATCGTGTACTGGAGGTGTGTGTGTTGTGTACAGTAGTACATAAATAAGTTATTCCTAGAGACGTCACGCTGGAAGGGTAAGAATAATACTGCTGTACGAAAACAACCCCCCGTCAATCACGTGATCAGGTAATTTATGGATAGATGTGTCCGTTTGACGCCTGTGCTATCATAAATAGCACGGAGCCGAGAGCTCTACACTCTACGCTCTACACCGTTCCAGTACTATTTTGTTTGCACGGCCTTACTGTATTGCATCGCCGATGACCACAAACCACGCGCAGCCGTCAACTACAGCACAGAGCATCTATCAATACGGTACGTGTTAGATGAACGCTATTTTAATATGATAGCGCTTAGGAAACTCGGCCCATTTTCGTGCAACGAGGTGTTGCGGTGAAAAGTAGGCATTTCCCCTCTCCCTACTATGAATAGTACGATTTTGTTGGTGAAACCTCCGCACGTCAAGCACGCAACCAAATGCCACGCGCAAGCAAGTATTTGTACGATTTAGGGAGTTGCCGAATCTTCTACATAAACGTACTGTACCTGGTAGTACGTATTGATGTGGGTATGGTTAGGGTTAGGGTTAGGGGACGCCTTTAGGGCTAGTGTATATATAGTGTTGTGCTGCGGTGTGATACCGGCGGGCCAACAGTCTAGCTAAGGCAAACTCACTCCAAACACGAGAACGAGCTGTAAAGTGGTAGATACGACTACTCGTAATATGCCAACAGCAGCACTACAGCAATTCGCGGCAACAAGAACATCGCAATACTTAGGGTTGGGTATGTGCGAGCAAAATGCATCGTCCCATCTGGAGTCTATTGCAACCATGGCTAATGGCCAAGGTGTCCATGCTAATGAGAGCATACTTGCGTGTAGTTGTGGGGTGTTACCACAGTCTATACTGCAACCAATCATGTCTAATGACCAAGGTGCCAATCAATGGTAATGCGAGCATGAAAGCATACACACGCGTACCTGTGGCGTGTCACCGCACACGCCGTGGCTGACGGCAATGGCGTCATTTTCTAGGTAGTTGCCGTTGGAGGCAATCTCGCCCAAATCCCATGCGGCCGCCGGGGGCCATATCTCGCCGCCACCGTAGTACTCCAGCACGTCGGGGTCTGTCCGTTCGTACTGCCGCGCCTTCAACGTGATTGGACCTGACAAACAAAAAACAAACAATTGATAACATACCAGGTACAGGCTGATTCAAGTACTCCACCCCAGATTTACTCAGCATAGCCAAAGCTCGCGCCGTTTTGTTTAGCTAGACCCAGACATTTGGCACACGTGTTACAGCATATGAATACCTACCGACCCGTGAACGGTTGGGGCTTTGTTTTTTTTGTTGTTTTTTCGCCAGATATGTATTTATATATTTGGATTTGACCGAACTTTCGGCAACGAAAAAAAAATAAGATTCGTCAATGGTTCGGCAGGGGCATATATAACACATGAGCATGTATGTGTTCAGGGTTCCTCTCATGAAAACGGCGTTGTTAACATTTGGACTGTTCTGTTGGGCGGTAAAACGTGAAAAATCCGGCATCGCCTCGTAATTGCTTAGTTCCATTGCTTAGTTTCAGTCTAAAATTGTTTTGTTGCGTAAAATAGATCATTAATGCTGATCAAACGCAGTTAGATGGCCGGATGATGGCGTGAGACTTTGTACCAACATGGTTTGGACCACCTGAAACCGGCTCGTTCAGAAAACAGTCTAAAATTGTTTTGTTGCGTAAAATAGATAATTAATGCTGATCAAACGCAGTTAGATGGCCGGATGATGGCGTGAGACTTTGTACCAACATGGTTTGGACCACCTGAAACCGGCTCGTTCAGAAAACTAAATGATAAAATGAATGCATTCCTACGGACACGCCTGACTGCCATTGGCCTCGTTAAAGGCCTGAAATTGATCGGGCAACATTTTCGGCGGTATATAGCGCCAGTTCTACTGTAGGCTACGAATAGAAGCACACTCTGGCGATGCCACCCTCTTCTATTTACTGTGTTCATAGCGGTCAGTTGGGAAGGCTGAACCCTCTGCGCGATAAAAATCAAGGCAAGAACCGTAGCGGGGGGGGGGGGAGAGGAGCCTGCTTTGTGACCCCGGACTTGAGTTACGACTAGGGAGGGAGAAAGACGGAAGTGCGAAGATAATAATTGGGATGGAAAAAATCAAAAAAAAAATTGAGTTGATGCTGCATGCGGCATTCGTGGCTGGCAAAAATTGGGGGGATACGCCTGAACCAGCCCGTACGCATAGCAATATGTATGAGGTCGAGGCGGGCAGACTCGGTGTCGGAAGAAGCAAAAGCGAAAATATCCACCTCGCATCCTGAAAGATGGCCTACAGTAGATAACTCTCAGAATAACCGAAGTCCTGCGACGTGACCATTCTGGGTAGCATCCTAAATGTGTGTACACAAACATACATACAGTAGGTCACTAGTGTCACCATTTAGAATGAAAACAAATCATCCATGCGTCGAAACGACCAAGGACCCCCCTACGTAGTTCTTTCAGATGCTATATGAATACAGTGCATGGTAAGTAATTGTTTTCGTTAAATGTTAAATTAATTCACACTGTTAATACAAGCGGTAGTACCAGGTATTAATAGTACGTTCATTGGTTTTTACCTACGAGGCACACCATATGTATGCCGAGATTGAAAACACGCTCGCTCGTATTCTGGAAGTTTATTTACGGTAGTAATTCGTTGTGCACTGCTGTCGTTGGTAGCCCGTGGTACTTGTGGGAGGAATGAACAATACAAGTAGTAAGTACACTGGGATTCAGTTTGCCCAACGGAATCGGGCGGCACACGGTACGAGGGCTGCAGTACACGGTTACTTACATGGATAGAGCAATATGCATTTGTTTGTTTCCTGTGGCACCTGTGGCACCTGTGGCACTTTTAACTAGCGCTTACTACGGTAGGGGCGTATACTGCTATTCATATTAATTATGTAAAGAGGAGCAACGTACACAACACACACACACTTTGTATCCTGATCAGCGACATAATAAACAACAAGTCGTCTGCAACGAGCGGTAGGAAAAACAAAATGGATCAAACATCCGTTCGAATGCATGTACGTACATGGTGCATGCTTTACATAGAGTTACATACTGTCGTGTAGGTCCTCGTAATCCTGTCACACGTTGTTGCTACTACTGTGTACCAGGTAGACCTTTAGTTAATGTAATGCTACAGGAAGCCTGCAGTACGCACCTCCTCCGTTGTAGGCATCAGCGTGTTTCTCGATGAAGTGCACCGACCTGCCGCCAAAATTCGAAGCCGTAGTGAGAGGCACGGGCAAATGAAACAGCAACATAACAGCAGAAGGAGGCGATCGAACGAGAAGCCTCAGATCAAAACGCTCTGCGAGTATTTACACAGCCAGTCAGCAATACCAGCACGTTTGCAGAAATCCACACCGCATCTCACGGTAGCAGGTAGCACGGTAAAAAACACACACACCTACAAATTATCGTCGAGGGAATCATGACATAGAACGCGAAAAATAACTATTCATATGATATAATACCTTATTGTCGTACGAATATATACTGCCAGGTATGTTGTATCGGTATATCATCTTGCATTCCCTGCCCGTCTACGAGTGAGTGTAAATATCGACTCTTGAAATATTACCGCTTACCTGGTAATATAGAACCATATTATGTTGCGAGCCTTCGTCAAAGCAGCGTTGAGACGACTCTTCGGTAGTCTATTAATAGTTACCTGGTAATATAATAGTCTACTCTACGCTCGAACTGGTAAATTACATTGTTCCACCGATAACACCAAAAAGACCAAGAAAGACAGATTGTTGGGCCTGTCGTGCGTATCAGTCTTTATTTTGTCAGGTCCGCCGAGAGCGATACGTACCGGTACCATTTTTTCCGCCTCTTCCCGCCGGCCGACTGATCGAGTTGACCGTTTAGATTGCACAGCAATATGTGTATGAGTATGATATAATAGGTATGAGTATGATATACACATATGATACAAGTACATCGCCCTCCGAAGACGTGTACAGACAGCAGTACTACTACTGTAGTACCAGGTACCATGTGCTTTGTACGTTGTGGACTCTAAGTGCATGATCGGCGATGAGACGTCACAGACGCGTACGAAACGAAAGTAGATCTCAGGAAGCAGGAGGTGGTGCAGTCGTGGTGCGAGCTACTCTTCGATGTGTTCATATTTCATATTTCGTGAAAAACGCGACAGAAAGCTGGTGGTACCACTGCTCTGTAGAAACATCCAAGAATCATCCAAGTATCTGCAGCTATCATATATACTTCGAAGTATGTATGAATACTATGCGTATATATAATACCAGGTATTAATAATAACCGTCGTCTGAAGGAGGATGGTGGCGGCGTGGTGGGGCGCGTTAGGTGGCCGTAAAATACTGCTGTTTCTATACGAGTATACGTTCCTAGGAGTATAGTTGTTCGGTATGCGAGGGGTGATTTAATTACTTCATTAGCCTCATTATCATATACCTACCTGGGCGGAATATTAGCAGTTACAACAGCCGGTCGCCCCGAATGCTACTGTTAATATTAATATTGAATAACATTATTGGCAACCGAAATCGAAACCCACCGCGTGGTGAGAGTTTGACTTTACTTGCAAAAAAGGAACCAATTGATGAGAGCGCCTTCTTCGTAGCGTGGGTAGGCGGAATTCGGCGCAAGTCGACGAGGGACGACAGGGCTGCAATCTTCTTGCGATAAATGCAAACAAACACGGACCGTAGTTGGGCGGGGTGGGTAAGAGCGTACATAGTGACCCCGGATCTGAGTTACTACTAAAAGATAGAGAGATGCAAGAAGAGCGAAGCTCATAAATGGGATGGGAGGAAACAAAGTGGATCATTCACATATCCCTATCCCTGTACGTATTGTTACTACAGTATTACAGTATACCATAATGCTCATAACGATGTGTATTCCGCGTGTGTACCAGCTCATAGCTGGTGTGTACGCTGTAGGCTCGCTTGCTGATGGCCAGTCAAGACACAGTCAAGACACAGCCTATATTTGAGGGTGAACGCTCAAGTCGCTGTGAGGCAAACTTGTATGACCGCTTCAATAGAAGAGAAGATAGTGTTGGCGACTCCAGGCCAATGTTGATTAATGTATGTGCTCAAAAGCGAGGCTGATGATGAGCAAAAGTAGAGGGAGAGAGTGCACGTACGTGCAAACGCTCCTCCTGTTCCCTTGATGATCTTGCTGATCGCAAACAGCAACATGCACTATTCTTGAATCTCAAAACAGCAACATGCACTTCCTTCGGTACCCTACGTCAGACAACGCAACAACAATCGTGATCGATCTCAACGAAGTACGCAGTCTATATACGGTAATATATAGTGTACCACACAGTAGAATAAAGGGGAGTCACCGGCCAGTGGTCTAGTGGTAACCTCGAACGCTTCTAAACGTTGATGTCTGGAGTTCGAATCTCACGTGGGTCGGACTTTTGAGTTTATTTGCAAAAATATATGAAAAAACGGGATCAACTGCTGAGAGCGCATATTAATAGTAGCGTGGGTAGGCACAATTCGATGCGAGTTGACGAGGGAAGAAAAGGCTGAAGTCCTCTCGCGATAAAAATGCAAGGCAAGAACCGTAGTGGGGGAGGAGGGAGAGGGGCCTACTTTGTGACCCCGGATCTGAGTTACGACTACGGAGGAGAGAGAAAGGAAGGGCGAAGATAATAAATGGGATGGAAAAAAAAAACAGAGCAACTAAACCACTTATGATGTACGTATAGTAGACACCAGGTACGACGATGCACGACGATGCATAACTTGTTCTGCATACTCGTACCTTCACTGGATTGATAATGAACTCTTGAACATAAACTACGTGTACTACAGATGATTTCTCCGTGTTATCGAGTGACGACAAAATGATGACTTACCAACAAGGATACAATCTAATAAATACCAGTTATCCTACATAGTTCATACCCGTCGCCCCGGTGGGCTAGCAGGTAAGCACGATACTTGCTAGAGTCAAGATTGTGAGTTCGAGACCCCCCGAGTGCATGCTCGTAGGGACTTTTTCTCGCAAAAATATATATCTTGACTAGCTGAAAGCGCGAGAGCGCGAGTTGGAAAAAGTCGATGAAGATCGACGAGCGTTGGGAAGGCTGAACCCTCTGCTCGATAAAAATCAAGGTAAGAACCGTAGTGGGGGAGGAGGGAGAGGAGCCTACTTTGGGACCCCGGGTCTGAGTTACGACTACAGTAGGGAGGGAGAAAGACAGAAGTAAGTGCGAAGATCATAAATGGGACAGAATGGGATGGAAAAAAAAAGTGTACCAAGGTAACGAAGTACCATAGGCGGTAAATATCGTGCTTAGATCTACTACTACTCGTACATACTGCCTGCGTCACGCAGCAGAAAGACCGCGTATAGGATAGAAGTAGTACGGCTGCTGTGGTTATAATGCTAGCCGTCGTAACCAAACCACTCCTGCTCTCCTTTCTATCATTGAATAATAGTGTCTTACGCGTCGTACGGTGTAGGTACGCAAAGTACGATATAATGATACTGTAGTATCGTTCCGCTCCCAGAACAACCGGTACTACAGCAGTACAGCACTACTGCTGTACGTATCATACAGCAGTATGCAGTATTATTAAGACTGAGAAAATACTCTATGGTGCCTATTATATGTATCATACGTCAAGAACCGTCGAAGAAGCACTCACTGACACTCACCCGTCGTTAAACTCTCGCGTGCGAGAATATTGCCGGGATATGGGCTTCATCTGAAAAGCGTGGCCGTTGACACTAGGCAGCCACGCCAACCCTGCCACACTCGCAAGCGTGGCGGTGATTCCCATAGTGGCAGTCATTGCAGGCAGCCTTCTTGATAAGAACGGTAGGAGCAGGTAGGACTGGGTAAGAGGGTGTTTTTGGTGCCGCCGGAGGGTAGTGGTGTATTGGTGTGGGCGTTGTGGGTTGTGGGTGTTTGTGTAGCTCCACAAAAATCGGAAAAAATAATGCTGAAACAGCGGAGCATCTCGAAAATGCAAAATTGGAACAGTTTGCAAGCATTTTGATCTTGATCGAGATGAGACCTTGGGTCACCAAAAAACCCAACGCCTCCCAATTTATGATCCATATTGCAGTAGAACTTGTGATAGGAATTGTTTTACGTTGTGTTCTATAGCTACTAATACTACTACTGCTGTACCGGTATTTAATAGTTTTATATTTGTTTCGTTGAGTATGTTATTAATAGATACACGGCAGGTACAGTATTGGCCGTTGGCCGTTGGGATTTGAGATTACATACCAGTATATACATAGGCTTCGTTTGCCCAGCGGTACAAAAGTATGTTAACCATTTTAGCACTACAGTGCGCATAACCGTATACCAGGTATTTGAGTATATAATTATACTGTAAGTGTACGAGCTGGTCCCAGGAAGAAACATAAGATTCCATCTTCGCAACTTTGCACGCTGGTTTTTGAGAGTTTGAAAACGAAAATTGGCAGAGGTGTTCTTCACAACATTACGAAGGGCTCCAAAACTGGCCTTTTTTATTTTCGTGTTTTTTACCTCTGTACGTAGTTTTTTTCAATTTTCGCGGATTTTTCAGCAACTTTGACCCTAAATAACTCATGATTTATTCATTTTTTCAAAAAAGGCCAGGTTTGGAGCCCTTCGTAATGTTGTGAAGAACAACCTCGCCAAGTTTTGTTCCGCAACTCTTAAAAACCAGGGTGAAAAAGTGATTTCCGCGAAGTGTATTTTTTCCCCTAAGGTTTCAAATTTGCTTAATACATTATCCTAGTAATTTAGCAGGCGCTTCTTACCACAGCCTGATAGGCTCGCAGGAAGCAAAAACGTGACATGGACGTCTTCCCCTTGTTGATGCGATCCTGTCAAGATTTCTAAAGTCGAATTAGTCGGCGTATTGACCGATATATGGCCTGAATACTATTATATTGGTTTTACTATAGGATTACTGCAGGAAAGCTATCCCCTATGGAATAACGCCTCCCTAAGGAATACCAATATGACCATATCTCGCGAACTACAACTCCTAAGCCAAAAATCTCTTCACCGATGTGTTCCCCTTGGTGATGCCGTCATGTCGATATATGTAGTGTTGGAAAAAGTGATGTATTCCGTTTTTTATTTCCCGAAGAAGCTATCTTATGTTTCTCTCTGGAACCAGCTCGTAGTATGCAGTAATATGTCCCCAAAACGGGAGTGCAGTGATAAACAGATAAACAGATTAACAGTTAGCAGCAGTTATGTTAGCAGTCGGCGATTCCGTGGTGGCCATCCGACAGCTTTGAACGTTCTTCACGTGTATGCCGGCATGTCGCCCCGTTTGGTCCTTTCGTTGAGCACAAAGGTATATACCATGGTATACTGGCAACCCAGAGAACAGCAGTACCTACTGTTTATTCGGCTGTGGATATACATATTGCTGCACATATCATACCCTATGTTTTTCGAAGACGTCTGTCTACTACGTACCATCTACCTGGAATGATCAGTCAGCTTAGAGTTATTAGCATGGCATATATATACTACAGTATGTTGTCTTCGCATCTGATAGAAGTTTTCAATAGCCAGCAGCAGTTATTTCTACCCAATGACACCACCGTAGTAAAAGTAAAATGTCGCTTGTTGGTACAGTACAACACCCAGTGTCCGTCCTCATTATTTATCGTCAACACACATATATGTGAGAGGGTGGATGGATAAGATCGTACTATTATTATAAATATTTAAAGCCATTTCAGTAATATTGCAGAAGAAGGACACGATATAAGTCGGATACATGCGGAACCCCGTTGTTCATATTGCTGTACCAGGTATGTATGTACAAATGCAGGAGTCACTGTTGCTTTTCTCCTTTTGATTCGAGCGAAGGGCCCGTGTCGACTTTTGCGCAAAACACGCACCTATACCCACATATGATATCTAGAGTTTACTATGCATATATACGAAGCACCCCCCAGCTTGCTGCGGAAACAGCTCAAGCACCCGAAACAAATTGAAGGGGGGGGCGTGTTCCCGGGGCGTTTGTGGCCTTTTGAGTTTGGGGGGGGGGGCGCTTACACCGATTGTGGTATGTTTATTGTTTGTCGGCTACCAGGTATAGCGCTCCAGGGAGTTCAACCTTTGAGGGGGGCGTTTACCGGTATCATCATGGCGCACACGGTTAGACGTGTTTCAGTATACAAAGCGCTGCATACCTATCCATTTGTTATATTTACCTATGTTTCCCACCAGTGCATACCTATCTATCCCTAACCGGTATATCCGCAACCTACCGATCCCTAAACTATCGATAGTAGCTATGCGACTGTATTCTACTGTACGTACAACGGGGTGAGATACTTCATCCAACTGATTTAGATCATATCGGTACGTTAATGCCATTCGTCCCTAAGCTGTTTGATTGATAGTACTTGATCCATTACCGTACACCACGTGAAACTACCTGCCTCTGCCTACTCCCTTGGCTTTACCACAAAGAATATACCATGGGACTTAGTACCAGGTATACTACTACCATTGTGAGCAGACCCTTACGTACTTGTTGTATTATTGCTGCCTCTGAACAGCACATACTATACCCAACAGTACACCAACGTAGTACACATGCGCACCGACTGGTGGTGTTATACGTATATACCTACAGTACAGTTTTGTGACACGCTATGATGTTGTTTACTTCGGGGTCGAATCGAAAGACACCAAAGTCGCAAACCATCTTGCTTTCAACTGTGAGCCGTACATGAGCCTGCGAACTAATCGTGACAGATACACGAATGATATACTCGAATGATATACTCCGACCGGCACTTTAAATGCTCAATACTACCGTTCGTATTATCATGTGCGAGGTATGCAATCTTCATAATGCACTCCTACTGTTTGTGGTGTGAAGAGTTACTGTAATACATTAGTCTGGTGCACTATTACTTAGGAGTCTAATGCCCTACGTATCTTTGAGCTTCAATGATGTACGCACAGCGAGAACAATACTCGTATATAGACAACGAAGACTACATTACAGCTAGTAATACGAAGTAGACAATACATTAAAGATACGTGAGGTGTAGGATATTTAGCAGTAGATACAAATAATGGTGTGATTACTGATTACATCGTGATTTTTAAAGAGACCTATTCAGCAGTGTAATTGCTGGTGCTATTATTAATACCATATTAATATATACACATGCGGCAACATTAATAGCGGCTGCCGATAGCAACAGACATGTTACATACACACTACAGTACAAGTACACACTACAGTACACGCAATATTTAGTGACGCTTTGCTGTGGTTGTTAGGACGTACTGCGCGCATAGCAACTGTTCTGCACAGTGTCAGATGCTAAACGGAAGGTTAGCTAGTTACAGTAGTAGTGCTGAATTTGATAAATTAATCATACAGGAAGTAATTCTATGATATGCCGGGTAATTTATTTCACCACCAGTAAATTGATATAGAATATTATTTAAACGCGGCGACGGAGTACAGCGGTAGCAGCGGTGGGAGCATTAGAAGCACCTCGAGTAGCAGTAGATCAATAGTGGGATGTGTATCCCGATCCCGGATTCCGAACGTGTCGTGTTTGTTGTTATTATCCTGACCAGGTACAGTACCTCGTGTTCTCGGGAAAAAAAACAAATGTTCTGTATTTTATGAAACATACGTGCGGCGGAACCGGTGCATAGAGTATTTATCTTCAGTGTCAAACGTATCACCCCCCAAACGCAGCCACTTCGGCCCAGTTCACCCATCCTCCACTACTGTACTCCGAGACTTGTCACACCCATCTCCGACCAAAATTGAAAGCTCGCCTTGCGCTCTCATGAGTCAATGTGGTGTGGCGGTGGGTGTTATATTGCGGGCTGACGGTGGGTTCGAACATTGGTTAGCGGCAACCAGGTAGTGAGGCAATCAGACGCCATGATGCGTGGGGTCTATAGAGCGACTAGTGCATTTCTCGAGCACCGAGTGGGCGCTGCCGTGTAGACATTGGCACGTTGTTCTCGCGTGGTGTATCGTGTACATCATCACTACAGAGAAAGGCGAATCGCACGCACGGGTCCTCTGTGGCATATGTACGTCGGTGGGCAGACCGCAGCCGAGGACGGGCAGCAACGCAGGCCGCAGTGCGGGCCGACAGTAGATT
This sequence comes from Saccharina japonica, assembly GCA_008828725.1. Classification (NCBI taxonomy): domain Eukaryota; class Phaeophyceae; order Laminariales; family Laminariaceae; genus Saccharina; species Saccharina japonica. The sequence continues at coordinate 262,303 of MEHQ01003659.1, forward strand.
CCGCGTTGCGACCGCAGAACTGCTCCAACACATTCAACACCGTGGAATGGGTGGCAGTGCTGTCGCGGGCAGTGCCACGAAAAAAAAACATATCGAACATCCCTCACTGTCGGCGTTGTGCTCTTCCTCGGCCACAGTATTTGCGAATTACAGTAGGCATTGCACTAGACCTCATCAGGCCGGTAGGTGTTCCTATGGAGAGGCATGGGCGTGCGCCAGAAGACGCTTGTCGGCTGGGAATTTTGCTAAAGATGGAGGTTATTATTGTACCGTCAATAACTATTATGCAGTGTAAAGCACTGTCAGGGTGGTTGAAGACGGCACAGCAACCTACTGGCTGCCAGGTCGATGGTACAGCAGACCGTGTACATCGAGCTAGGAATCTAGCCGGAGCTCGCCCTGCCTTAATAGACGATCGGCCGGTGAGCTTATTGACGCTATGAAGCTCCCTCTAAAACGACCAGGCGACTATATAGGCGGAGTCGGATATTTCTACCTGCCATCGACGGAGTCACAAAGGATGTCAGCGCCCATCGTGAGCTTGATGACGACGATTGCCGATGTCCATGCGTGGCGACCTCTTCATCCCACTGCTGGAGAATCTCGCATAAGAGCTTCCCATTCGGCACGCCTCATCTGAAGCAGCACCCGTGACCAAATCCGTACCCAACGGTCCCGGAGGAGGCGCTTGTGAAACAAATCCCCGCACGCTACATAGTAGAACAAGTTTTACGCGGAGCGGGGAAGGTGCGTCAGGGCAGTCTGGTATTGATGTTTGACCGGCACCGGACACAAATAGTATATACCCCCATCAGGTGCAGCACAAACGCTGGAGCAACCGTTAATTTTGTTACGGTACCAACGCTACGTTGCGTCACTGAACTAGCTTCCCGAGTCTAGAAGCCCGCCGGGTGGAACAGCCTGTTCGGGGACACCGCGACGAGACATCTCCACGTGCGAAGGGCAAGCAAGCAGGCTGGAGACGGACACAACAACAGCAGGACAGCAGGACCCGCAGCATCTGCAGGTGACGGTGGCAGGAGCTCGCCCAGGACCGATGCCTTTCGACGAACGTATCCACAAAACCATCACTCTTGCCGTGGAACGTTTTGGACGTCTCGCAAAGATGGGAGGCAAACACAGGAGGCGGTTTGTTTGGAGCAAGCGAGCGCCGTGGGAGGAACGGACGGGGGGTATACATTTAGACAGTGCGCTAGTACGGAGCGTATATAGTAGTTTGTGCTTCTGGAACATCTCGACAACCACCCAGTTGAAGATTTTGGGAATAATTCGTCGCCACAAAGTTGCTCTGCGAGACCGCCAGGCAAGCGTAGAGAGAACGGAGGCGGCTGGAGGGCTACTCCCCAACGATGTGGGCGTGGGATGCAGACGCCGACCAGGAGTCACGGTGATCAACACTGAACAAAGCGTGAAACAGAATGGCAATGGTAGGTGAGGATCTATGTGCACAGAGGTAACCGCTAGGGGCAACACACAGGGGAAGAGGAGAAGGGGTGTGTTGAGAGTGGTGGTATTTGCTAAACCTAATATCTTGTAAGCTTTCACCTTTCGCATTAACTCACCTTAAGGGACATTAAGGGACTTTAAGGGACCGTAAGGGACCTTAAGAGACAAGGTGACTACGTGTTCTACATAGTGGAGTTTAGCCTGCACGGCTCATTGTCGGAAAGGCAAATGTTAAGCCGTAAAGACTGCGTGCAGCGGTTTACAACAGACCAAGCGTAGTTCTTGTTTATATCGAATGCTGATAGCATGAACTTCAGCGATGAGCGATCAGAGTCGTTTCCAGAAAGCAAAAAGATGAAATGAAAACATGTGGACCAAGTCTTACTCCCTTCTGCGCCTACTTCCGGCCCAACATCAAACGTATCTGCGCAGTATCCTTGCCCCTTCCTTCTCATTGCACGCTGCTTTACTCTACATATGTGTACATATGCGTATTTGTTTGTACCTTTTGTGCCTTCTTACATGGAACCGTACCTGGTATGCCGCATCCAGGCCCCACCCCGACGTCATGCCCCCGCTATGTAAGATATAGATTCATCCCGTACGTGCACTATTCGAAATCTCAAATACATCCCGTACGTGCATTTTCGTTGTGGTATATGTACCTCGAAGGGTTATCACGGGTAGTGTGTGGTACACTGATACCTATCCTAGTATATTTTACCAACGGGTGTACAATACTCATACAATATTCCGGCCACTCAATACCACACCCACCCGTCCATATGAATTAGTACATACCCTGGCACGGACATATGATACCCGACGGTTGGGCAACATAGTGCTTGGTTGCCCAAACTATGCCACCCGGGGGTGAAGTAGTTATCATATGCAGTCCAAGGGTTAGGGCATAGAGTATACCCGATCATGGTGACAGTGTTCTTGTACAACCGGCTATTCAAGTCATGTGCCCTTTTGTATTGTCGTATTTGTCCCACGTTCGTATTTTTAACTTGGCTAGTGAGTGTCATTAGTAGGGCCCCTGATGCGTAAGTATAACGACACCATACTCCTTGGGACCTCCAGAACATATCCAGCGGGACATCCATAGTAATGCTCCACACGTTGGAGCCTGACGTAAAACAGTAGTTACGCGTATTGTTTTTTCACAGCGCATAGCTTCGCACTCGTGATACCAGAATACTTTCCAAGCTGTGTTTTCCCACCGCACTGGCGCATTCTCAAAATAGACAAACAAAAAATCCATCTACAATCGTCCGACATTACGTACGTATAATATGTTAATATGTAAAAACGTACTGTAGAACCCCCACGTCTTAAAGACTTGGTTCCAATGTGTAGTACCGGTATATATGTATGTATACGTACTGTAAATACAAGCATTCGATTAACGTCTACCCGTGTACATACGAACGATAATAGCAGGGCTAAAGTAAACGATTTACTGTTTATCAACGGGTTGCTTTGAGGGATTAACATCCTCCACGTACTATACCCGGCCGTTGGGTAGGCTTTGCACCAAAAATGTAGAGCTACCCGACGAGGGCATATGGAAAACCAACGGGTTCGTGAGTACCAATAGTACGCTTACGCATAAAGGTGACATTGGCTAGCTCTGTATTTCCTGGTACGCGATACCACGAATACAACGAGGGTTTTTCTATTGCACAAAGTGCCCGAGTAGCTGGTACCCTACGGCATCCATCATGAAACTCAACGCGGCAAGGTATGTGCGCATGTTGAAAGTACGCATACATGAAGAAGGTACCCTGGGGATATTATATTTCCAAAGCTGCCGTAGTATTAATAATACTAATACTCAATCTGATTTAGTACCACAGCCGCTCGCGATACAGTAGTAGTAGTAGTAGTAGTAGTAGTAGTAGTAGTAGTAGTAGTAGTAGTAGTAGTAGTAGTAGTAGTAGTAGTAGTAGTAGTAGTAGTAGTAGTAGTAGTAGTAGTAGTAGTAGTCTATACACTGATGATTTTCATGTTAACCACGTCTTCGAACTTTCCGACCCGATAGTGGTGGGTTTTCGTGCGCTTTCCACTTTTTTTCCTTTTTTTCTCTTTTTCGCATGCACCTGGATTGCTAGCAGGGTAGGTCTTGCCTGTCGTATATGCATTGCATTGTCTGCTCCTGCTTACTGCACTGAACGTAGTATCTCTGTGTCGTAGTTTTGTGACCACAGAACTGGTACCTTTTTAGGATGATGAATCGGCACGGACACTGGGTGTGCTGGATGTCGACGGGTAGAAAGGAAGGTTTAATGTGAAGAACACACACACACACAAACAGGGGACTCAAAACTCAGAACGGTTCATCACGCGAAAGACGGCCCAACATCTGGAGTATTTCCACCCTCGTACATTCCACCCCCCCCCCCCTTCTTCCGCTCGACCAACATGTAGATACCGCTGCTTGTTGTCTCTTCGGTGCCTAAATTTTAGAAACCAAATCTTCATGTCTCTTCTACTTCTCGACAATGGTTGCTATAATATTATCGAAAATAGCATTCATGTTTCACCGGGAAGAGTTGCTCGTTTCCCAGTCGACAATGCCCAGTACATATTAAATGTTCAATGTATTACGGTAGTGATACTAAAGTATTATAACGGCTAGCGCTTGTTACAAGCATACTATCCACTGCCCTGCTGTACACTATATCAAGCATGTCAGTTGGATACATGCGTACGACCGCTTCCAGAGGTATCTACCCACAACTTTAAAACCATCAGAACAATTCCGAAAACTCTCACTCTCATCCCGTACCATCCCCGCCCTCCTCTCCAGTCAGTACCTACACATTTATTTACCGTGGTTGAAGTTATGCCGCCACGTACCTCGCCTAAGGTATTACATTATCCTAACCCTAATCCACTAAAGTATATAGTGACTTTTACAAAGAATATCTACTGTACTACCTGTCCCACTTCCCTTGGGTATTGTTTAGATGGCATCTTTGATTACCCTGCTCATCTACGTTCCATTTCAACGCTAGGGGTAGCAGTCGCCAGCAGCCTGGTGGACCCGCAGAGCACACGCATAATTGAATATCGGTGCACCCGGTGGAGAATCGGTACGTGGATGGTGGGTGGTTACCGAAATGATCAAATCAATTATACAATGATGTCACTTACGCTTGAAATCGTGTCCCTCGAAAGTGAACATTATTGAATCCACTATATGAATAACTCAAGTCATGAGTTAATATAATACATAATTTCATCCACCGCTACCCCTACCCCATTATTATAAAGACTACTCTAAGCGTACGAGAAAACTGGATGTTTGCATTTGCGCGGGGCTTGTTTGTTGGGGAGCGGAAAATGAAGGTTAGCATAACTTTCGCTTGTGCTGCAACAGGAAAAACACATGTTTCGGTGGTGGGAGAACAGGATATTAAAATGTCCGCCGGAAAGTGGTCCGCTATACCTGGCGCGTCTATACAGGGGTGGGGCCTTGTCATCCCCGTTTGCGGCGGAACCTGGATCGCGAGCCCCAGCTCAATGTGAAATGAGCCAGTGGGGTCGGGATTTCCATACCATGCGATGTTGCGGGTGGCCGTGGGATGTCCAGTTTCGTCTCTCTTGGTTGTTGGAGTTGTAGGTGCGTGGAAGGATTGATGATCAGGGGATGGGCACTTGTCGTCCCCGGGTGCAACCGAACCTCGATGCTGTCCAGTGGGGCAATTACGCCGCAAGGTGGCTCCATAATACACAACCAATCACAAATAAGCCAGTGGCGTTGGGGTTTCCACATATTGCCCAGCGGTATCGACCCGGGGGGTGCCCGTTTTATCCCCGGGTTGTTGGAGTTTTAGATCTCTAGGAAAGATTTATGATCCGGAGGTGGGTCTTTATCATCCTCTGGTACAGGGAGGCCCCGACGTTGTCTATTGAGGCAGCTATCGCCGCGTGCTGGAGCCATGAGCCGCAATCAGTAATAACACATTTCGTGGGCTTGGGGCTTCCACGCCGTGCAGAACGGTACTGATCCGGGGGGTGTTTGTCTTAGGGCCGCCGAGTGGTTGAAGTTGTAGATGTGTGAAAGGACCTATCATGCGGTGATAGGGCCTCGTCATCCCTGAGCACCGCGGGACCTCGAACATGAGCCCCAGCCAAGTCTTAAAGCAGCCAGTGACGTTGGGGATTCAACACCTTGCGGCGTGGCATCGACCCGGGGGGTGTCCGTGTTCGTTCTCGGGTAGTTGGAGTTGTAGATTTATGGAAGGAGTTATGATCCGAGGGTGGGAGTTTATCATCCACGGGTGCGAATGGGGCCTCAACGTTGTCCCGAGGGGAAACTAATGACGCGGGCTGGCGCAACAAGCCCTGCCAATCAGAATTCAGCCCGCAGGGGTGGGGTTTTCACACCCTACGGGGCGGTATCGACTTCGAGGATGTCCGCTTTTATCCCCGCGTTGTTGGGATTGTACATGTATGGAAGGACTTAGGGTCCAGGGGTGGGACTCCTGGTCGTCCACTGGCTCCATGAGCCTCAGCCGATGGGGGTGGGGTTTCCACACTGTGCTGGGCGGTGTCGACCCGGGGGATTGCGTTTCAGCCCCCGGTGGATCTGTGGTTTAGATATATGGAGGGATTTATGATCTGAGGATGGGACTCTATCCTCCTGAATGTGGCGGAACTTCGATGGCTCTACTCAGCCGTATATTAGATAAAGCTAGCGCCCCCTGGCATGGGTTTGGCCAACAAATGACATGACAAAATTATAATGCAAAGTTGCAAGTCAGCAGCAAGGCTAGTCTGACAGCGAGCGTAACTGCCTCGGGATAGTGGATAGTGCCACGACCAGGATTCGTCGCGGCATGCGACACGGTATTTTGCTAGTTGTGGCACCCAGCCTCCCTACCCATGGGACAAGGCGGGTCTGAAACGCTCTGGATCGTGCTTCGGTGCAGACATACAGACAGACAGGCAGACAAGCATATAATATCGAGGATACCAAATACCAATTATATATCACCCCGCTTGTTTCTGATCTTCGCCACCTTCCCACACAGCAGCGAAACCATACCCCAAACGCAACTTTATTTTTATTAAAATGGGCTGTGACCACACGCAAGTATTTTTCTAGCTTGAGACGACCGTCTCTGCGCTTCCTTCTTTGTCGAAATAGGAGGCATGTGGGCTGTATCTCGGCCTGTTTGACAAGTTGTTTTCAATGAACATTTCAGCCTTCCAGCTTGAAGAGCTTAAGTTCCATATGGATGGTAAGAGTGATATACCAGTGGGACAAATACGGATTACCCCACTTCATAGATATTAGCGAAGTTATGACGCGATTTTTCATGGATACCTATGAAATAAAGAGCATACTATGTGCCCTGTCCCGTACGTATCGATATTACCCGTTAATCAGTCTGTTGTCACTCAGAACCCACATGGTGTGCGCCCCATAGGCAGCGTTGTGACCGCAACATTATCCCGTAGTCAATAGTACGGCCTAGTGTGTACCAAGGTGCGTTCTATGTTATGATTATTGAGAACCATGTTTACCCTGCAGGCGACCAAAGGACAATATCCCGTGACAGTCATGGTTAAGGGGCTATATTCGTCAGGATCGTGCCCGGACATACGCTGCTACCAATAGCTATAATGCTACCCAGCAATAGTCAGTAGTCTATACCGCGTCGCTGATCGGTAACATAGCCACCTGTAGCAAGTAGGCCCCAGCAGTACGTACAAAGTGCAACGGCAGTACAAGCAGTGGGGTATGTACTATGCCGATCCAGTAGCATGCGGAGGAACCCAGTTGGATAAGATTTCTCGAACGTATGCGGGGATGCGGGGTAACCCCGAATTACCGTTTCGAGTTCAGCCGAGGTTTTCTGTTCTTCTTTTGTGTTTTAACGTATGCTGGGGGTCTTAAGACTTGATATCACCGTGACCGATCGACCGTGCATACGCACACTCGCCAGCTCTCGTTCACTTATGTTATATTATCCTCCTCCTCATCCTGTCCTCGTGAACGAGACCGATTCAAAACACCGACCTTGCGCGCCATTCTTCTTTCGATATTACCTTCTGAGAGCTGAAGGTTTGAATAACAATCAGTCCGTTCAACACCGGATGGAGTGCTTAAATCTGCATCGGGCTGCCTGATCTGAACCAGGAGCCGCGCACACACGCCCACGACGAGGATTTTGCCAGAATAGGCATTAAGCACGATATCATATGATGCTATGTTACGTATAAAGTCTGACTACCAACACTGTCTATTTCGTTTTTGTTTTTCTTTCAACGCATCTACGATGCTAGCATATGCACTCCGTACGATGGCATACATGGCATTGCATTGTTTACTCTGCTTACTGCATTACTATGTAGTATCTCTGGTGATGTGTCGTGGTTTTATGACCACGGAGCGTGTACTTCTGCAGGATGAAGAATGGGCGCAGACACTGGGTGTGCTGTGTTCTCGACGAGTTGAACCTACCTACTGCATGCGTTGTTCCTTTCGCACACAAGAAGAACATTTGATCAACGAGGCCTCTATTTATTGCTGGTTTGATTGGGTACTTGAGTGTTTGCTATTATACGGAGGGGTGCATTTGACTTACGTGTAACAGTCAGGGCGTTGGTTGGCTCAACGGTTTGGGGGCGTAGGAGGATGGACAGAGGAGCGGCAGGACGGATGTAGAGCGGCGGGGGGTAGCAAAGGAACGAGGGCAAGCGTAAGGATTACGGTTAGTGTTACACAGGAAGTATGGCGGTGGATGGAGGGGGAGGGGGGAGGTGGAGTGGAAGGGACGACGGAGGAAGAGGGAAGGGGGTATTGCGGCCGATGGGAGGGCGGAAGGAAGGGGGGTTTTAAGCACATGGCAAACACGTGGGGGTGAATGGAGGTGAAGGGGAAAAAGAGAAGAGACTGGATCAGCCGAGTGAGAAGCAGTTGGACGCTGGAGAACAGCTTACGTGGGGGGGCGCAACGTAGCTTTCCCGCCTGGAGGATCCATGCCAGGGGAGGTAGGATAGCGGCGATGAGACCCCAGACAAGTCCTCCCGGCCGTACTTCTCTACCTGGTGGGTTTCAGCACCCTAGGTGGCCTGTGATAGGAGAGACACATACGCCACCCCTACAGATGTCAGGGAGAAGCACAGCAGGGGGCACTCAGAAATACCAAACAAGGAGCTGGACGAACAGTGCATCAGGTGCGGCCCTGGAAGCGACTGCACCACCGGTGGGACGAGGGCGGCAAACGCCTACGCCGGAGTGGATCAGCTCGGCGATCGGGAGGACCACTCCCGCGGTGGGGGGACTCTTATGACAGCAGGTGTGAGTGGAACGACGGGTTGGGGGCAGAAATGGATATCTCTCTCTCTCTCTCTCTCTCTCTCTCGCCCCTAATCGTAGGGCGTAGCAAGGGACTGTGAGCTTCAGGACCCAGGCCTTCGCCACGGCCACGTTCGCGATTGAAAAATAATCGTCTGCGGGGCATCATCCGGATTCGGGGAGGGACCCGAAGGCGGGAGGGTGACGACACCTCCGCGAAGATGAACCCTTGGCAAGCATTTTAATATGTAGGCGGAAGTCCATTCTCTTCACAGCAGGGGGGCCGGTTTGCCCGAATCAGTTTCCTAGGGTGACCTTGACCCAATAATCTCAAACCCGAGAAGTCCAGGACCGCCCCTGGAGGCCATTCGCCCTCGCAGGGGTGTAAGGTTTTAGACGGATTGAGGAGGCAATGGGGCAGGGCAGAGGCGGCGATAAAGACGGCAAGTGTCAAGGGGTCCCGCCAACCGGTCGGCCGCTATGCCGTCAAGAAGAAGAGGCACCCGAACGAGCCGTACATTGTTATAACAGGTTCCATCCACATACACTAACGGACCGTACGCTGTGGAATCCCAGACCTGGGTAGTAACGAGATACTGGTATCAGCGACTGCGCCGCAAACCAGTGAGTACGCAGAGGACGAAGAATCCTGGAACAACACCTCAAAACAACAAATGTTCCATCACCACCATCTTCGCTGTGCCACAAGCAGTGGGGGCTTCATGTTTAACGTTCTTTCTAGGGAGTCTAAAGCTTTAGGGAAAGGCCAAACTCTTCAAGGCCGGCATGGAATTGTATCCGCCGACAAACGTGTCGTTGACGTTATCACACTGTGGGCAACCGAAAAGAAGGCCATAGTGCTGCCTTCAGTCCAGCATAATGCACTCGTACCGGTACCTGGTATGAAACAGCAATGACGTGTGCCTCGTACGGAAGATAAAGATGCGTGTCATTGTGGCGTACGGCACGAAGGACCAGCGTAGGGCGATACCCGGCCTTGAACAACAAGCTGGGAACATAATGTGTGTACGTACTTGTACGAGTATGAACTGACTTTTGTATTTACATGGCCACGCCGCCGTTCTCTTCCGGCCGCGGATATTTTCTCGCGCTCTTTGGCTGCTGGGCACGCAGGGGGGGCGTGTGTACGTAACGGCGCAAGAGTAGGCCCCGGCAGGGCTCCGTGACGCGTGCTCTGGGCGTCCAAAGTCGCAAAATTCCGGCATTTAATCGCGGTAAGGGGTTCTGCCCAGCTGGGTCTACCACATTAATTGTATGTTTTCATTTACTTCCATTGAAGTAAAAATAATATTCCATGAATAGTTTTTTTTTACTTGCTTGGAATTGTTTTGAAGGAAAATTACTTCCATGAAAGTGAATATATTTCCATGTTAAATCTCATGGAAGTTCGATTTTACTTGCATGAAGTAGAAAAAATAAACATGGAAGTAAGTTGGCTTACACGGAACTTTTTACGGAAGTAAACCATATTTACGTCTATGGAAGTGAAAACACTTCCATGGTTCCGTGGAATTTTCCGTTTGTAGAGGGTCTTCGGCTACTGGACAGGTCTAGAGCGGTTCCGTGCTGCGCGCTGTACGATTGTTATATCCCCCGGCCGTAATTGGTCTACGTTGTGGTAATCGGGATGGGCCCACTTTGGGTGGGACGGTGTACCAACTGGGAGCACGGGGTGAGCTCATGTCCTCGCTTCCATGGTTTACTTCCATGGAAGTAAAATGTTGATTTACGCTCAATGTAATCACATGGAAGTAAGAAAACTTCTGTAGAAGTAATGTTTACTTCCATGAAAGTAAAACAACTTCCGTGGGAGTGAATTTTACATCCATCGAAGTAAAAACAAACTTAGGTTGAAGTAAATTTTACTTCCACGAAAAAAGCAAAAAAACACGTGGAAGTGAAACATACTTCTACAAAATATGGAAACTTTCATGGAAGTAGACTCAAACGCAAAATAATGTGGAAGATCGGCCCAGCTAGAGCCAAGCAGGACGGCGGAAACCCCATAATTTAATAAGCACTTGCTCTCTTGCTGGATGCAGTTGTTGTAAAATGTATGTATCACACTAACTTGTCCGTCAAGCTCTCTACGATGTGGCAGCCATGCAACAAGTAACACTCCAACCTCTTCATTTTGTGGCATCCACGGACAGTGCATTTGTGTCTGTTCATGTGTGTACCATGTTTCCTGTCGACGTAGAAAGTACGAACGAACATATACGTAATCTCAAGAATGGCGCAATGTACGGGGTGCTCTACAGCGAGCAGGACGACGATACGAACCCACACTTCCTCAGTATTTCAGAAGCAAGCGCGCAGCCACGTAGCAAAACACAACGGCAGCAGCGCTCAGACAGCAATGGTGCAACAGCACCCGCGCCAGCCACGGTACCCTTGTGGTCACACGTTATAATCCAAATTTAAAATGAACCACATCGCCGAACCATCATGTCATATACCGGTAGAAAAGAGCACCGGGTAACCATGATGTCCCCTCGTTTCAACACACCCGAGATTTCAAGTCGACCACACATTTTGAAGGGAAACCTTGCGCATCACATATTTTTCACCCATCGTTTATTTATCTGCCGCTCGAACTATCAACACGCATCTTCGAGATGTCCACCAATCAGCCTCACGATCTGGACGCGCAAAAGAAAATCCCGTAATAGAGCTTGAGATTGATCAAATACTCTAGTCTAGTCAAGCAAGTCCGCCCAGAACGATGTCGAGAGATTACTCCCAACATCTGTGGCATTGCCCCCCAGCTTGGCCTTGCCCTTGCCCTTGCCCTCAACAACGTTGCGAAGAACTCGCGCAGCAGCTTCCATATCCTCAGAAGATTTTGGGTCTTGCAGCCCATCGGCGCCCGCAGCTTGAAGTTGACCTTGGACATTTTCAGCGTTTGATTTAGGCAGCGAAGGAGCCAGTTTCCCCCCAGCACGGTAGTCTGCATGCAATACGTGAGGGTGACACAAAGAGTGATGGTTGTATACGTAGGCGTTACGACCTTCGTGCCTCAGATGCACCACCGGCCATGACAATAGTTTTCGCATTACACGATTAGCTGTGACGCGAAGACTACAAAAGTGGTCGACGGAAATCGTACTGCACCAAGACTGTCTGCCTCTGGCTTGGTTGTGATTGCGTTCAGATAAGTGCGATACGTGTGACGCAACCAACTTTACGTAGTCAAGTGGTCATGGGCGACTTCGAGTCCGTGTCGCCAGCATGTACTTCATGCGACAAGGCATGGGGTCCAACAAACCGTCCATCGACATCAGATAGTGCTCATATTGCTGAGAGTGCTATATTATCAACCAACGTGGGCTGGCCTGTTCTTCCCCCTCATCCGCTACCACAGCCCCTTGACCTAAGCTTAGTCGCGAAGACTCACCGTCAAAGTCGATGTATTCCACTCCATCTTGCGGCTCCTTTTTTCTGTCGTTCCTCTCCCTCTCCGCACGCTCGATCTACCACACAAATCAACAAACACGAAAACGACCGGGTATGAGTCCTCCACGTGTCGGGCATGCGTGACAGCCTCATACCTGGCACTTGATACATACGCGCATAGTGGCTGTGGGATCTCTGTTTCAGATTTTTGTTTTTAAACATCGGCGTCTGGTAGTATGAAATGTTGTGAAAGCTCAGATGGTCTCGATCGTGCGCGACATTAAGGCTACAGCATGGCTGAGCATCGAGGCCAGGAATCAGCTAGGAGCACTGGATCGTCTCATAAATGATCACACACCAACTATCACTCACTGTATTAATTAGTAGTATCAGCCCCGCCTGAGAGTCCTTAAAACATCGCGGTCAAAGAAAAACCGGGCCACAATGGGAATGGCACGGTATCGTGGGACCAGCAAGCGGCAATATGTTGTACTTTGTTCGTGAGGCGGACCCTTTTCTGCACAAACACGCATAGGCATATCATACGCAGTGCATGCGAATATGCGTCACTGTCTACTCCACAGTACAATATATCACACTACAGTACAGCCAAGTGTAGGGCAACAGCGTAGACCCAAGCTGGGGGCATATTTGTGGTTTTTGTCGGGGAATTTCGCCACATGATTGCCGTATTTCACTGCCGGGCATTTTACCGGTCGCCTTGCTGGTCTACAAGTCGCCGTATAGACTTTCAATAGGCGATTTTGTCAACAGTTGGATTATGGTCATTGCTAAAGGAACACCATAACAACAGTGTCTGGTTGTTTTTTGTTAGTGTCTAGTCCCTCAAGAAGGCTACTGGGGCATTGGGTACGGAGTGAGCACCTTTTAACGCGAGTCGACAAGAATTGAGAGAGTGAAGAGAAAGAAGAGCGACGGAAGGGGTTATAAGCATACGCATTGGTAGGTCAAGGGAAAGAAGGTTCTATAAAACATTAGGACTGGACACAAAAGTACACCAAAACACCGCAATAGAAGTGTATACTGGCATGTACCCTGTGCGGCTACTGTCTTTGTATAGGCCAGCACTTACTACTGCTTGCACGCCTTCGCTCGTGCACGAGCCACAGAATGCTTGGCGCGTCTGGCCAACGGATACCGAGGGACAACAAAACAAATAATCTGCACAATGTGAGGAGACGAATCTATTTAAAATACCAGAACGAGAGGGATCCATCGAACGAGGAATACACCGGCCTCGGTTATCACAGGGAGAAAGTTGAGACTTATGGACGCCTTGCCTTCGTGTCAGTGTTTCGCTGGATATAATTTAACACCTACCGCTAGCCATGCTCAAGCTCATGGAAACTATGAATACTGTACTTCGCGAACACAAACCAAGAAATGATCGGTTTTAATTGCACACCAACCAAGGTCATACATCCGCCAATTCCTTGTGCTGATAAACCGAAGCACCAGCGTAGGGGTATACGCGGTAGGGCCCGGAGGCGGCAGAGGGCTACGGGAAAATCTTATCGTGACAATGAAAAGTCTAGTCGATAGGGGCGCGACTGCTTTACAGTCAAAGTATTGAGGCTTGGAGGGAAAAATTATGTCGAGTCTAAAGTACGAGTGTGCGGCCACTGTAAAACACGATTGTGGGACCGCTGCACAACACGACTGTGCGACCACCGCAAACCACGACTGTGAGGTGTCACTTGCTAAAGCTCGACTGACAGGACCCCGCCGCATCGTTTTGACTAAGGGGACTACGGGTACATGGTCGTTGTGATAGTTTGCAAAGTCGCTGAGCCCCGCGAGGGGACCCTTTCCATGACGTAACAAGTAGACGACACAACAAAAGAAAAATGTTTTGGTCGCTTTTGGAAACTTACACGCCTCCCCACTGGGTCGAAGATCGATTGCGTGAGCTCAAAGGGCGAATGAGAAAGCCTACCCGCACGCCATGAAAACGCTTTGGCTCGCATATGGGGCTTGCCCCCGCTAGTCACCCTAAAAAAAGGGCACCAGCTCGGTCGGTCTACTACTAATAGCTGCGACAAAAAAAACAGAGGTGGACTCCACACACATAGTCTCAACGACTACTACAGGAATGCTGAAGAAAAATTGAAGACACCATGTAACAGAAACTGCGAAACCGAACCATAACACGCTTCTTGCACAGATGAGTTTCGACGAAATTCCCCATCTCTAACACAACTGAACAGTCTTTTTCGCATATTACACAGAATATTATCATTGGTTTCACCAACAAGGGAAAACAGAATGGCGGGCTTCGGGCACACCTTCTCCATCCGCTGCTTTTCTCGGGTATCTATCATGTGCTGCGAGACGATGTCAGCCTGGTGAAACCGGTCCTCTGGTAGCTCGTCGCGGTCTTGTATTGGTTCGTCTTGCAACCCGTCCAGTAGGTCGATATTATCGCTCGGGTCGTCTTCGACAGCGCCTGTGTACTGGTTCACACCTGCTCCAACCAAACCACCAGGCATGACAAACGATAGCATACAACAGAATACGCAGGATGTTACCTTGATAATCGCGAGAGGTCAAAGTGCGGAAAGCGAAATGTGCAGGTAGAAAATATTTACAATCCAAACCAAAACACCGTGCCCAAGTACCCTGATATAAGTAAATGCCGTAACACTTTTGTACAATCGCTCGATGATTTGCGCTGGTTTGTATCAGATGATGTCTGATTGTCATTAGGGTTAGAGCTTCCAAGCCGAAAACATAACTACAATTGCTCTTGCGTGTACGCAACAGTCTGACAAGCGAGAAACGCGACCCTTGCGAAACACAAAGAGTCGGATTGGGTCAGCTCAAATGTCGCAACGAAAAAAACAAAAGTTCCTCTTCGCTAGCAACGCTTGTGTAGCTTCGAACTGTCGTCAACTGTCAGCAACTGTGTGCGCTCGTGGACGGTGCATAGTGTCTGCGCTGCTGGCTTCTGCTATTGTTAGTGTTTGGTTTATGATATGTTGATTTGTCGTTGATCAAAAAAGATAAAACCAAAATAAAAAGCGGATATTTTCGGTCGGGCGGCGCGGGTCTCCGGCTTCGCGTCTCCGACTCCTTCCAGCTCAAAAGTACGGCATGACACAATAGCTTACTAATGCATGCCCTAAGCCCCTACAATTTGGACGGACGTGTAAGTTGTCATTTGGCTTCGCTCGTAAAACAATACTGAAAGAAACGTGGACAAACGCGGGCAGACCATAATCCCCCCCAAAAGCTTATCAGTTCGATCACAACACTATTAATAATACGGCTGACGTCAGGCCAAGGACTTCATACGTGGGTAGGGAACTGCCTAGTCGTAGGCAAGCCTCGGCTGCGGGAACCAGCGGAGCAGCTGCAGTTGCTCATCGCTCCTTCCCGTGCTAATTTGGGTCATGATTAGGGCCTGCAGCCCCCTTACATCAAAACTTAGGGTTGGGGTGCTTCGAACCTACCCAGAGCTTTGCAGTGTACTATTGAGCGTCGGTTTGGCCAATCAGGTGATCATTGTGGGTGGCGCAGCTAAACGTTTCCGGCGGCGGTAAGAGTATAAGTTGCGGACTAATAGCCGTCATATCGTCGCGGAAGCACGGAACCCCTGGTAAGTGCTAGGGGCGAACATATAACGGCGATTGGCGAGGCATCTCGCTGGTGGAGCATGTTGGCGAAGGGCTTCTCGGGGCTCCTCAAGGTCACCACGTGCCGCTTGGGTTAGCGCCGACTTAAACCGGGAAACTTATTCCGGCGGAGGAAACGCCCGGGGTTACGCGGCAGCAGTCGACGGTCGGATGAACAATCGTGGTCTGCGTACATAGTCCGTTTCAGTCTGTTTAAGCAAAATGGCCAAGAACAAGAGCATCCTCCCGCCTGTGAATTTCACCCAATATTGTGCTTCGCATGGCTACGCGGCCGAATCGCGCCGACTTGATGCTATCCCCACGTCAAATCTTGGGGCGTTCTACTCAATTAATAGTTGTTGCTGTCGTTGATGTTATCACAGAACGCATCGACAGTTTTACACTGGTATCAGTAGTGATATAGTGATACAGTGGTGTAAAGCCACTATTTCATAAATGTCAGACCTATTCGCGGGTCAGGAGGTGTTCGAAATGTTACGGGTCGGGTCGGGTCGGGTCAGGAAGAGTTCCAAAGGTCACGGGTCGGGTCAAGAGGTTTTCAAATCTCGCGGGTCGGGTCGGTTCAGGTCAAATAAAGAGTTTGTCGAACCTCACGGGTCGGGTAGGGTCGGGTCCGGTCAAGTTGTCTTTAAGTCTCACAGGTGGGGGGTCAGGTCGAGTCAAGAGGTGACGAAAAGCTCACGGGTCGGGTCAGGTCATAACGCGCGAGAAACGGGTCACTCATGGATCGGGTCAGAAAGACCCGCGAGTTGTTTTCTGCCGACCCCTTGGTTGGACCCGCGCATCCGTCTTGCGCATCCGATGATTTCTTGCCCAACAGCTTCCCTCGTAACGATACTCAATTACCCCCCTTTGGCATCCTTTAATCACGGCCAAATCTATACCTGGTATATAATTCGCATGTCGGCATCCATGTGGAAGATTGAACGCAGGAAATCCAGGGTTTTTGGAGCGGGAATTGAAACGATATGTCTATATACGTAAACGGCTGTCTGTTACTGACCGTCCTTAAGGCCAGTGGTTGGTCGCGAAAAAATTTCGCCACTGCTTAGCACCGGCACAAGTACCTCAACTCAAAAAACAGCTATGTCCTCCTCTTTATTTTCATGGCGGTCAGTGTAATACCGAATACGTACCATTCGAGTATTAAATAGATGCCGCTGCCGGAATTCATGGGGGGGGGGGGGTTCCATAATTTAAAACCAGCTGGCAAGGAGGGTTGGACGGATACTATAAATAAGCAAATCATACGGCATAACAGGAAGCTGGCTGGTAACCGACCGGTAACGTGACAGCCTGTTATTGCAAAGGAATACTCGGATTGAATACGTTGAGTATACGTAGTTCATAAGTAGTGAGGTTGGGTGTAGACCAAAGGGCTAACATTCAATCAATAATTCCAGATTAATGAAAACATAACAAACTATACCCGCTTCAGCCAGGCTACATATCGCTGCGGGGTACAAAAACGGAGATTAAATCGTTTTGAAAGTGTCGACCCACTGGCCGGATCCGCGCGTCGAAGCCAAGGATCGCGAGGAAAGGTTTCGCGGGTTAAGGTGACCCGACCCACGAAATGACCCGTGTCTCACTGGTTAATCGGAACTCCGTGGGACGGGTCGGGTCGGGTCAGGAGGCATTAAAAAAAATATCACGGGTCAGGTCGGGTCGGGTCTGGTTAAGAGCTTTTCAAATATAGCGGGTCGGGTCGGGTCGGGTCGGGTAAGGAGGTTTCCAGAATCTCGCGGGTCAGGCCTGGTCAGGTCAAGATATCTCTAGTGTTTCGCTGATCGGGTCTGGTCAGTTGACCCGACCCGACCCGACCTGATCCGTGAGGTTTCATCTGACCTGCGAGACCTGAACCGCGGACAACCTTGTCAAACATAGAATGGAAGAAAAACCCAAGCCAGGAAAACACTAAAAATACTATGAGGGAAGTCGCACCCTGGAACTGAAAAATCGCACAGGCTGTCTTATCCCGCTAGGGGGTGCCAAAAAGACTGCTAGCGCCCAACAGCCAACTTAACGACTTAATCATGAGACTATTTTCACTACGATATTGCATGCGGGCATAGGGCATAGGCATAGGAGGGTACACGACGAAAAGGGAAGCTAACACCACACCACACCCTACTAAGGACTGAGTAGTAAGACAAAGCAATAAACGCACAAACCAGTGTGTTGGGATTTTCTGTAACAAATAGCATTACGTTTCACGCGTATTTCTACTTGATTTTAGTATACCCCCGCCTGTCTGAGTCTGAAAAAAACGCGGCCTGTCGATTTATGTTCGGTGTATCCCTGCGATATGTTTGAAAAACGTTTATATGGAACAATAGGGCGTGCCCCGGTGGGTTCGGCGTCGAGAAGGGACTTCGGCAAGGATGCATGCTTGCGCCACCATAAACGCGGGTCTGTGTCAACCAGTCTGGTCAATTAGCGGAAACATCGACATAGCTAGCTCTACAGTAGTAATGCTAACGGCGCTACTTGCGAGCGGCAATAATACTTGAGGCCATAATTGCTAGCGACAATACTTGCTAGCGGCAATAATGCTAGCGGCAATAATGCTAGCGGCAATAGTTGCAGTGGGGTGTTTCAGTGCCGACAAAGAGAGACAGAGAGAGAGGGTACAACGTAGTGCACTGGTAGCAGGAGGGGCATAAGTGGGAGCATCAAGGAAAACTGCTGGCCGGAAACGTCCAGATGCAATAGTACCGGTAGATGCTGTAGAACCCCGCCGGCACGCATAACATCAAGGCTTTGTTTTCGCAGCCACCATAAAGGCATGTACGTCGTGCGCGGCGTTGGGGTCTGGGTTTGCAGTTTTGGAAGCGATGACGGAGAACGCACGCCTGCGACACGACGGAGGGTATCAGGGGGGTGCCTTTCACTGTCAAGGCACACAACACTCCAAGAACCAGCACGTAAACGGGCGAGCGAGTTCATACCCATTCTAAGTACGTACTGGCATCACAGAAGGCAAGACTACCGCTGGAGGCGACGACCTTCGTGGCGAAATCGCGCCTGCATATGCAAAAGCGTTCGATGGAACGTGACATGGCCTGAAATGGTATGTGGGCGTGCGGAAGCACCTTAGTTGTGCTCGTGCTAAACGCCAGCATCGTAGCGAGCAATCTGACACACTGTCGCACAGACGGATGTGGTGGAGAGTGCACGTGCAGCCCGAAACAAAGCTCCCTAAAACAAACTACTACCACACCCAAGAAGTTAAAGCAAGCTCGCTACTTATTGCTCCTTGCATGCATCGACCGGTACGAAATGCAGCGCGAAACACACCATATGAAACGGTATGTCTTCACAGTACATACACCGACGCACTCGCCTACGTACACAGTCTGCCACAAAACAAAATGTAATTCACGAAAAGGGTTATTATTTTGTTCGCGATATTTGTGGCACGTTTGCGAGAGGTGGCACGTTTACAAGGGAAGAGGGGGGTGTTGAGGGGGCTGTTCGGTGGCAAGGGCTGTTCTGTACGATGGGAGAAAAAAGGCTCCAGGAAGTATAAGAAGGCGGGCATATTGCGCAGCACGTACCGAGAGCGATGCAGACTTCGATGAAAATGTATGGCATGCGACGGAGCGAAGGTGAACGGCAGTATCACGCGATAAAATGGAAACCAATACTATTGATACTACGGCGAACCATGTGGGGGTTATAGAGTTGTGCTAAGCCTGCCTCACTAGACAACAATGCCTGCCTACGAAACAAATTTAACTTTATTTATCGTCTGCACGACACACATAGGCGAAGCCAGTAGCGTAGTGTGTTTTTTATTCCTTCGTTTCTCGATTTTCTTGCACAAGTTTTCCTTACCCGATCGCAGAGCATCACGTGCCAACCTGCACAGGGCATTGTAAGGCTAGAATTCAAGACGCTCGCACGAGTCAAGTTAAAGATTTACACCCAATTTGCTGTTTTCCGTGGTGCTGGGTGTTTGCCTATACCTAGATGATTTTCGTTTTTAACACGCCCTAAGCTGTGAGCATTTCTGCTGGCCACAGGCTACTGCAACGAGGCAGCACAAGGCAACAAATGGCGATGCCAGGACAACAAGTAACCTTAAGCTGAAAAAAGCGGGAGCCTTGGTTGATCCTGGGGCACCTAGAATCAGAATAACCATCCGGACACCTGCCAATGCCGTTAATACAAGTACTTGAGTACTATTAATAACATAGAACTAACTATAAATTCGTTCGGGCTAGTCGGTGTTCCTTGCCAGGTGGCTTACCCGGTGGCTTCGTACTCATTTTCCCTTTTAAACTAGCAATCAAGTTAGGGTGATTTCATATGTTCTTCGTTCTTGCCCGGTGGCTATGTACAGCAGGTATGTAGGTACGGGTGCGTAGCTGGTACTGTACGAGGAACCAACGCCAGCCACTGTGTTCTCCCTTTCCAGCTCGCGACACCGCCGGGATTTGAAGCTATCCACACTGTCCACAATCCCTAAGGGGAGCCTTATATTTTGTAATATTTGGCAGTTTCGGGTCATCATTTGTTTTTTGGAGAAGGAAAATATTTTCAGCACCAGAGGGAAAACTCGCATTTCGTTAAGGTTTTGCGCCCAAATACAGAACCCTAGCGGTTAGTTTGGCGTTCGTTCTGGATTATCAAGTTAATTGTCAAAACGAGAATGAACAGAGAGCAGCAGGGATGTATGGATGTTTTAAAGGGAGCTCCGCGAGGGCTCTGCTGCTGTGAATCGCAGACACAAGGCGCCGACCAAGAAACAAAGCACAACACATAGCAGGTAGTTGCAGAAACAGAGGAGAGACACGCCTGCAGCAGCCAACGGCCGCAAGGATGTAGGCCTGTTCTGGAAGGAGAGAAGCACCTACTTTACCGAGATGGACAGCCCCAACAACAAGAGGCATAGAGGAGCCATCGAACCCCTGCGGGAATCGTGGTCAAGTTGCCGCAGCACTGCGGGCTGGAAGCCATACACACCGCGCGCTGCAGCTACTGTTGCTGCCGCTGCCTGGTTTGTAACACGGGAAGCCTCGGCGCAAGCCTGTGCTTCGCGGTGTCATCTGTTTCGCGACCGACGCTTGGTGTCGTTGGAATAAAACACATAAACGACGCCACACAAACCCGCATCTCTTTGGGAGGCAGGAGTTGATTTCGATCGCCGACAGCAGCACTGAAACAGAGCAACGGCCTTATTTTACTGTTGCAAGATCGAATGCGTGGGCCTTGGGGCTCGGCAGCGCGCCGATGCTGGTGTTACTGCTGTTGCTGCTGCTGTTGCTGCTGTTGCTACGTTGCTACTGGTGCATGCTTCGTCACGCAGACAAATCTGCCAGCTGCTGATGTTCGTTCACTCTCTGCCCACATCGCAGCTCGAGCAGGAAATGGAAAAAATCGCGGCGGTGGATGTTTACACCAACCAGCACGTATTTGCCAGCCACATCATGAAGTAAATTATGCCTGAGAATACTTGTTCCTTCTAGGTCTGGAAATGGTCACTTTAATTCTGGTGAGCAAAAAACAAAACAAAACTGTCTAAATTTAATAGGAGATATTTTACCGTCCCGCGCAAATAGTCGTAGCCGCAGCGGTACCCCGACTCATGAAAAACAGCTCCCGCACCTTTAGGCAGTTTCAAATGAAACTGGTCCTCCGGCAGTACACCAGCACTCGCCGCCGCCGCCGCCGCCGCCGCCGCCTTTTCCTGAGCCGTTTTACCAACATTCATCCTCGTTCCATCTCCCCCTTCGCACGCCGCCTTCCTCTCTTCAACCCCACCTCCATCCAGCGCTCGCGAAAGAAGCCACGCCTTGGAGCCGACGTCCGCTTGCTGCGACGGCGGTGCCTTGTCCACTGTCAGCCTGATGACCAAGATGCCATCGTGCGGGTTTGCGAGGACGGATGCGGCAACATCTGGGAGTACTGTGTAGGGTAATCGAACCTGCATAACGGCGGCGGTCGACCGTGTGCGAGAGGGGAGACAGGCGTATCAGGTCCACCACGATTAAACAAGGAAAACGGGAGCGGAGGAGCAAGTGATGAAAGAAGAGGTTTGGGACTCAGCCGTGGGGTTGGACGCGGGGTAGGTAGTACGTACGTCACCAACACGGAATCCTACCACCAACTTGAGCCCCAGAAAAATAGTGACGGAGGGGTTGAACCACCGCCGACCAAACCCATAGTGCACAGTTAGTATGACACTCGTGCCAACCATCTGGCTGACTAAGACTCGCCTTGCCTGCAGGGGCATAGTATCATACTAGTTTTCTGGCCGCTATGGACGATCAGTTTGACCGATAATTTCGAGCCATTAACACCGCGGAATGGGGATACTGTTTTTGCAAGTATTGACAACCGATACGGGCACAGATATCGCACGCATCCGTTTTTGGTATCGCACCCCTAACCCTAACCCTAACCAATGTCTTATCATAGCGGTCAGCGTATTCGACTGCAACACCTACTACTAAGTTGACCCCAAAACGCGAGGGGGTGTCTTTCGTTCAGGGGGCCCACCCTACCCTTCGATTGTTTTCCTGGGAGCACATCGTCGAGTGCTAAACAGTAACACCCAGACTATTCCCTGCATGTCTTTTCAAGTTGGCCCCAGATATCTTATCGGGAATTTGGTTGCTACTGTATCCGGCTCCTGGCCTTTCCACAGCTGCACTCCGGTTTCTGTGTACAAGCAAATATCCTCCTCAAAGAGTAATAGGACTACAGTAGGATCATGTTTGCAGCACCCTATCCCAAGATTGCACCTATGCGGGCACATCGCAGGATAGAGAACAGACCGAAAGGCGTGGCAATATACAACAAAGTCGGGCTCGGTGCGGCGGACACCTGTTTAGTACGCGCTAAACGCGAGAGAGAAGCAAGCTAACGCTGCCGAGAAGTGGTTAACGTCACCGGGAAGAAACCGAATGCCACCGACAAGCAAGTTAAAGCCATCGAGAGCCGGTTCATACCACCGAGGGGCGGTTAAACCCACCGAAACGTAGTCAAAGCTGTCCAGGGGTGATTGGCGCCACCGAAATAAAGTGTAACGCCACCGAGAAGCGGTTAACGCCAACCAAAAATCAAGTTACCTCCACAGAGCGGCGGTTAACACCACGGAGAAACACGTCAATGCCATCGAAAAGAGGGCAACTCCACCGACAAGCAACTTAACCCCATCGATAAGAGTTCCACGCCACTGACAGCAAAGTCAACGTCACCGATAAGTGTTCGGCGCCACTGGCATGCAACTGAACGACACCGAGAAGGCATTAACGCCACCGAAAAGCAAATGAATGCCGCTGACAACAAAGCTAGCGTCACTAACAACCTAGTTATAAGCCACCGAAAATCAAAGTCACGCCACGGAAAAGCAAGCTAGAGCCACCGAAAAGCAGGCAATGCCATCGAGTGGCGGTGGAGTGGGAAGGCTTACCCGCATGACGCGATGCCCCGACACCTGAACGACGCACTCGTAAGCTGAAGCCTCCACTTCGATCTGCCGACCACACAAAAAAGCAGGTTGCGCACAGTCGAGTATTATGCGTGATATCATTTGCACCAGTCTCTCTAGCCCTGGCCCTCCCGAAACTCATATTTGGGCTAAAGTAGCAGGCACTTCTGTACAGTATACAGTACACAGTGTACAGTATACAATATACAACATACGGTGCTTTAGTCGCGAGAAGGGTTAACCATTATCATATTTGTTGTATTTGGGGGCCTTTTAGTCATTGGCAGTCGTAACCGCGCGCGGTAAGATTACGGCAGTTTCAGCTCTGCTTCAAGAGGGCTTGACCGCAAGACGCCACGCAAGGTGTTTTGTTCGTCTTCATACCATAGTGTTAATAGCACGAAAGCCAAAGCGAGGACACGCCACAAGCTACTATCAATAACACTGGAGGAACACAAGCGCGACCTCGATGCAAGTCACCGCCAGGAATGGCTTCGAGGCAAACAAGAGCGAACTCTACTGCACGTCATGGTTGTGGAGGCGAGTAAGCGCGAACGTGATGGTAACTACTGTAGTTCCCAATTGTGCTGGTATCTAGCTTCTTCAAGGCTCTTCTTCAATATTCAAGATTCAGGCACTGCCAAGGAGGTAACGTGTGGTTAACTCCGGTGGAAACTAGTGTCACCAGCCGAAAGCCCAAGATAATAGGGGTTAGGGATAGCTGATATGGTAGGAGTACAGCTACCACGACTTCGCATATGCACGCCGAAGCCCGGCGAAGAACAGCAAGCTCTTCTACAGCAGCAGCAGCAGCAGCAGCAGCAGTGGCAGTGGCTGTTTCTCCCAAAGCAACTCCTAACAAAATATGCCTCTCCTAGACTCCCAGTACCTCTCGTACACCCAGAGTAGTTCCCGTAGACCTACCGGGAAGAGCAAGGTGTAGGCTTGCCAGAAATAAAGAGACTGGTGGACACAGCAACTGACAGAAACAGAGGTTGCCGATCAAAGGCGAGCAGCGGGCGAGCGTGCGTACGTACCTACCTGCATAAACCTCGTGCAAAAGGGCAAGGTGTAAAGCCTCACCCTAAACAGAGACTGTATTAGGGGCTAGGCTATCTTGCAACCCTGCCCCATCTATCGTCTGAGTGCCTCGTAGAGCTTAAGCTTGTGTAGTGGAAGCCCAACTCAAAGCCGGCAGGGGGGCAAGTTAACACTAACCACAACAACACACCGAGCGCTACCTATAGATAATCGCAAGCAGACACGCTCAGGGTTTTTTCTGCCCTTGCGGGTGAAAAAAGAACCGACTTGTTGTTCTTCGAGCGCGCGAAATTCTTCTTTGGACAGTAACCAGGGACACACATACACACGTACATTCATGAAAAAAAGGGTACGGTCCTGTTTGTAGCTCAAGCTAGGGACTCGCTCTGGTGGGTGTAATACGTGTAACTGTGCAGACAATGTGAGCGCTGGTAGAACCTATGAAGGAAAAAAGGATATACCAGCTATATCAGCATATCATACCAATAGAATAGACTTTCGGTACGACGGCTTGGATCTCTCTACTGGTATAAAGTAGTTTAATAGTTTCTGCAAGATCCCCGGCTTGATTCGTGATCCACCATGCAGTCCAAAAGGGGCGCCTGCAGTTTAGGCGGCCATGCACATTGTAAACTCACTTTGTTGTGCAAGTAATCAAGCAATCAATCAACCAATCAATCAACCAAACAAACAATCAATACATAGGGCGATTTCATAAACAGCATACCAGGTATCACAGAGAGCCAAGCCTGATTTACTGGTCAAGCTTTTCCGTCATTGACAGAAGGCCGGTTTACATGCCAAACGCTTGGATCCGAATCGTCGATGTCCTTACCTCGTCAAGAAGGTCAGGGGCAAGCGCGCCACACTCGACCCCCATTACCGTCAGGAGCAAGGAGTCCGGCCATTCATCCGGGGGTACCCTTACGGTTTGTTCCAGAGACGTAGCACTCACGTCCACCTCGCGCTCCGTTTCTCCCTCAGCCCCTTTCCATAATGCCTTCCAGCCACGCCATGCAATGAATAGAGTAGAGCAGTGGGGAGGGGAGGGGGCGGGGTGCACTCATTGTACTAGTTGTATGCATTGTCATGCAAGGCCGTACTGTTAATAGTAGTATTATTATCATAAACCCTCGCACCCACACAATTCCGGGACGGAGCACGTCGGGTTTTCGCTGACCAGACAGATACTGTTACGAGCATACAGGGGGAGTACCTTTGGGCACGTCCGGCTGGTCTGGCTGAGTAGTGTTCACGGTTATGTAACAAAATGCATTTGAAATTGGGAAACCACACAACGTGTGTGCAATCTCACTTAGTTTTTTCTTAGAAATGATCGTTACAGGCCTAGCCAATGGTTGGTATACAACGGTTGTACAATGGTTCATGTACAATGGTCGATGTACAGGTGTACATTGGCTCATGTCCAATGGTTGATGTAGAGATGGTGCATGTACAATGGTTGTACAATGGTTCACCATGGTTGACGGAGTCGAGAATAATTGTCAAGGTCAGCAAACTTCGGCACGGTCAACTTCTAGGTGAGGTGTAGAATTCCTCGTATCAGGCACCAGAGAAAAATAAGGGTATACGTACACAATACACTCTGTACAACATGACTCTTGCACAGCAGTCAAAGGATGTTTTGGGCGCTAACTCTTCACATAAACAAAAACAATCAGCTGTTACGGGTAGTGTCTCAACAGGTCCGGAGTACAATGCAAAAACGGCATAGAATAGAGGCAGCCGCAGTGTCAAGGCTCGAAGAAGCGCCTCCCATGGCTTAAGAGGGTAGCATGACCAGCACCATCGGCGGCGCTGCAGCAACACATGACACATGACACATGGCCTCTCGGACGGGCAATCGTCGACAAGGGTTGGCGTTAGTATGGACAGGCATCTCCAAGGCAAGATCTCACAGCAGACGAAAAAAGTAATGTCAAAAGGCAAAAGGGACTACTAATATTAATAATAGACTAGTCTAGAAAACTACTGTAGGAAGTGTCACGTCAAGACTAGAATTGCGTGTTGGAAGCCAGCGAATTGGCATCTCACCGTAGTCTCGACTGTTCGCCATGCCGACATTAGCGACTTTCCAGGTGAAATGGAATCCAATATTACAGGATGAGGATGGTGGGTGGGGTGAAATAAATAATAATTACTTTGTTTCCGAGAGACGAAATCTTGAAAGCAGCAGATACAACAAGATTCCTGCTGCAGGGCTCGCTCACGCTCCGTGTACCCACCGAAGATCTGACCCCAACACTCCTTCTTCAGCTCGTTGGAGTGACGTTATGCTTTAGCTTACCATGGTGCTCGACGACATAATCTTCAACGAGAATTCCGTTGCCGATCCTTTGGCTGCTCTTGTCGCTGGTGTTCGAGCCCCTTCGTTCGGTTTGTGCGGGGTGGGGGTGGTAGAGGCTGATGAGGTTGGCCTGGTGCGCTCAACCTCGCTTATGTGAGGCTTTAAGGAGTCGTCTCGGATTCGCTGCTGAGCCGGTCCACTTTCCTTGCTTCCTTTAAACCTGATTAAGCAATTCAATGAGGTCTAGTTTTTCAACGGCCCTGCAACCACAACACTGCCTCGGAGAGAGGGCAAGATGCACAGTGCAATACTGTACAGTACAGTAGAGTAGAGCATAGTATAGTATAGTATAGTATAGTACAGTATATATAGTACACCGTATAGTAGAGCAAGAGTAAAGTACGGTACAAATACAGCACAGTAGCGTCAAGAATAGTACAGTACAAGTACAGTAGAGTAAGAGCACACCACGGTACAACAGTGCAGTATAGTACAGGACAGGAGAGCATAATACAGTACAGTACAGTAGTATTTAAAGTGCAGTACAAAACGGAACAGCACAGTACAGCAGTGCAGTACAGTACGGAACAGCACAGTACAGCAGTGCAGTACAGCAGAGTAGTAGAACTTGCGAGCGGGCAGCCGTTCCACTCAAGGCGGGTTTCTAGGTGCACTGCGGTGTGGGCCGTCGGTTGCAAGCCCACACGCCAGTTTCCACACACACGCAACGCAGGACAGAACCGTCGTGGAAACGGCGCTACTCACCCCACCCTATAGGGAGGCAACGTGGTACGTATGTTACATGCTGCGGGGACTGCCTACCAGCATTAACAGTACTACCGCGGCAGCAAATAATGCCATGGCTCAACTATTGGTCTCAAGTGCCTCAAGTGGCTGGTGTGCAGTCTTACAGTGGTCTAACTGCGGCCGAAACGTAGGTGGTCCTCACGTGAGCTTGGGCAGCTTGTACTTGGGATCGAGGCGACAGTCGTGCTTGCTCATCACGGACTGCATCACTAAGTGGCACACCCAGTCGCGCTGCGCCCCTGTCTTGTCTGCTTGGCACTCCTCCACCGTCTGCACGCACCAACCACATGGCAGAAAGATAAGGGAGATCAGACATATTATATCACTTGTTTACCTATTGAACGAGCACTGGCGGGCCCTGCCAGGCACTCCATAAGCCCTCTAGCGTCAAAAGTGGGTGTTATTACCTTGAGTATAGGCTATTATTACCAATATACAGCAGTATGACCCAAATGACCCCTCGCCCCTCACACAATCAAGCCCGAACCAACACCTTCTGGAAAACTCAAGGCCTGCACATAAGCATATGCAATGCCGTGGCTCCTGGTAAAAAAGATAATCAAACGAGAACAACTGCTATTATAAGTTACGGAGTCCTAGACACCCCGTGCTACTCGTTGAAGGGGCGGGTAATGTTAATGTTTACAAAACAAATCGACTTCATAAAAGAGGAAGGCGTATCATCCTAATATCACGGCGGCACTCCAGTTCCAAAGGCTGTAGTTACAAACACAATCGACTACCTTCAAGAGAAGTACGCGTTGTTTTGGAGTCTCTCTGCAGCACTCAATAACCAAAGGCGTCGAAGAACGTCGCGGCAAGGGGAAAAAAACGCACGCCGTCACGAGAAAGAGCCGCCCTCGATTCCATCTGCTACACCTGGGCCGGTTTAACGGACACGCTCTACGTCGTATTAATTCTCCACTAGTGGATAGTCAGTCGACATGGGACGGCTGTCTATAGTGGTAGTGGATAAGCAGTCAACATGGGACGGCCGTCGATGCTCGTAGTGGAAAACCCGTCAACAGGACAGCCGTCGGTACCGATCGTGAATAACAGCCATCAATATTGGTAATAGATAATCAGTCAACACGGGGCGGCCGTCAGTACTCGTATACTGCAGTGGACAACAAGTCGATATGGGACGCCCGGCAAGACTCGTAGTCGGTTGTCAGTCGACATGGGACGGCCGCCGTTACTCGAACTGACAAAGTGGAACACCAGGCAACGTGGGACGGGCGTTAAGGATTCTCGCCTTGGGGTTGACGATGACGTCGTACACGATGCATTCTGCCCCAGCATTGTCCTTGTCCACCGTAGGAGGGCCCACACTTACCGGGATGTTGATGCCTTCCACCTGCCCTTGCCAGTATCGTCACAAGTTGCGCCACAAAATGACACACAATATGGTGTGACTCACGGTAGATTGTCAGAAGGTGCGCCATGCAGACTGCAGCGCGGTAGCATGCCACTACAGTGCGATATCATGCCATTACAGTGCGGTCGCATGTCATTACAGTGCGGTAGCATGCCACTACAGTGTGGTTGCCACTACAGTGCGGTATCATGCCACTACAGTGCGGTAGCATGCCACTACAGTGCGTTATCCTGCCACAACAGTGCGGTAGCATACCCCTACAGTGCGGTAGCATGCCACTACAGTGCGGCAGCATTCCACGACAGTGCAGTAGCATGCCACTACAGTGCGGTAGGCAGCATTCCACTACAGAACGGTAAGGGGAGTACTACTGGGTCCAAGACACTCACAACAACGATCGACAGGGCTCGTCAACTGAATAAATACTTCCCCACATTTCAGTCCCAGTGGTATTCTAACCTCTTCCTCGCCGTGCGCATACTATACATACTATACATACTATACATACTATACATAGTCCATGGGATTGTTCGCCAGATCACGCGTTCGTATCAAAGTGTATCATAGTGCATCATAGTGTAGTGTATGATAGTGTATGATAGTGTATGATAGTATGGAGGTCGGCTTTAGGGTGAGGTACGGCGTTGCCCCTTCTCGGAGCATAATGCCACCATGATATAACAAAACAAATGTTGGCGTGACGATCGGTAAACTAACGAGAGACTCAAAGCGCGGTATGCGTAGTGTACGTACGACCAGAAATCCCGTGGATTTATGACTGAGCATAAACAGAGAAGAGCCATGCCTATGGGTAAAAGCACGCCATCAAAGACAATCAACAATGGCATGAGGGGTGCTGTCATTGCACGAGGGAAACTGCTTGTCGACAGAGAAAGTGGCAGACGGTTCAAACGGAAAATACACGGTACTGTTAAAGCAATCGTAGGACAACGATTAATGCTACGATAATGCCAGGTAAAATAGTGGAAAGACAAACGCTGCTTGCACCTCTAAGCCGTCCTTATCAAGCTTCTTGGCCATGCCGGACTCGCCAATACGCTCGTGCTGACACACGTTGACGAAGACCTTCACGCCGGTTTCGAGCACCTTCGTTTTTATCGCAAAACCAGGCCTGGGATAAACCTGAGCACGTAAATATGGCATGCAAAGCACCATGGCAGCATCAAGCGGAAGCGGCCCACAGCAAAGATGCAAAGCACCATTGCAGCATCAAGCGAAAGCGCGGCACGGAACGGAGGAGGAGGAGGAGAAGGGTCATGACGGCGGTCTTCCAGCGTGACACAAAAATAATCAAAATAGCCAACACCGACTGAAACGGGGGAACCGGTGTTTGAAGAACCACCAAGAACACTCTCGTTGTACTCGAAAGTCGTACGATGTGATCCCCTAAATCAGAATAAAGCTTAGGGTGGGGTTGGAGGGGAACATTTCAGGGAAACGTTGATCGTAGAGTTTCTATATTTTGTAGCCCGTAGCCTAAGCAGCACCGAATCCAAAGTCTGTCTGTGCCGGACACTGCCGTTGATGTGCGCATCACCACCGGCACTACTGTAGGTCGGTTAAAGGTTAAAGGCCGACTGTGCGGCAACAAGCACGCTACTAAGTAACCCACAGCACTAACCCACAGTAATAACGCTACAAACGCTATTAACCGACAGTACCACGGGTAGACTAAGCAAAATAAATAATAAAATGGAGGGTAGCTAAACTAAATCAGCACCGAACGAACAGTAGACTACGCAAACAACCACTGGCCAAAGGAGGGCAAACTAAGCAGACAACCACCGAACAGGGGGGCATAAACTGAGGAAAGACTAACAAGAAAACGGAGGTCTCAGTACAGTACTAACCATGATACCAGCCGGCTTCGATCGAGCCCCACCGGTCTCAAGCTTCCTCCCTCCTGGCAGGTTTCCGGCGAGCGTCGGGTTGCCGCTGTCTCCAGTGGCGTCGGTGAGCTGGCTGGCGGCATCCATCGCCCTCGCCTGCTCCGCTCGGGCGGCTGTTAAATTCCCTTCCCCTGGTGCAGGATAAACAATACAATCACCCGGAACATTCGGTGGAGACAGGCCATATAGCTACTACTGTACAGCTACCGCCGTATAGCTACCGCCGTATAGCTACCGCAGAATAGTTACTGCTGTAAGCATATATGATAATGTGACTGGACAGCAGGAGGGCACTAACAAAACCATCTGCTGTGCTACGCCCTTAAGTTCACAAGAGCACCCGAGGTGTCCCGAGAGGGTCAGGGCTACACGACAGGAGACACGAGAGATGTGGTGACGGCATAGTACTCTTAATAGGAATTTGAGTCGATCCACTCCCCCTGTATATTATCCAGTGTTAATAGTAAAAGGGGCAAACTACGTTTAATATGCCCGGTATCTGGTGCCAGGTACCATTTAACATGGAATTAACAAAACAATAAAGGAAACAACATTGATAAGTATGCGAAAACCAGCCACGAATCACCGGAGTAGAGGAAGAAACAACGAATATTCGAATATTGTCCTCATACTGCGGCACCAAACAGGCCTCACGTTTAGGCTACGTGAGCGAACAGCGATGCCGACAATCGTATGACGAAAGGTGGGTGTGACTCCTAAGGGTTACGAGTACTAATAGCTGCTCGTCTGCTCTTCTCTCTTGCCCTTCGTACCAAACCCAACTGAAGCTGGTTGCACGAACTCGCAGGCGAGGCAAGAACAAGCCATCATGTTTTCAGCATACCTGGTACGTATATTCCTAAATGGTATCTGTACATCTTACGTCAAATATCATCGGCAGCATCGCTAAATGTTCCCTTGCGATATTCAGGATTCACGTACTGCTGCACGTGGCTGGAATGTAAGTACCGTGGGCAGGGGGGGCGCACAAGCTACCGCATTCCGGGTTGCCTCTGATATGAAAAGTCTTCAAATCCCTCACCCATCAACCCGCCTTGCTCGCAAGCTATTTCCATACATATACACTGCAAGCCTATTGGAGTCAGGTATTACTACTATACTCTGTGTGTGCAGCAAGCACAGCAGTAGACCACGAGCACAGCAGTAGGCTACGAGTACAGCAGTAGACTCGGAGTACCGCAGTGCAGCAGTATTGGTAGTACCATACCTGCGGCTTTTTCTTGCATAAGGGCCTGAAACACCTCGGGCTGTTCTTTGGCAAGCTGTGCCGCATCGGCCGCCATCTGGACGTACGTGTTGAACTGGTCAGGGTCTGTCTCCTTAAGCCGCATCAGCTGTTCATCCGCGCAGAAAGGGAGTAAAAACCAGACCAGGAGACGCGGTTTCGAAGGCGAGTCGTAAACGTTATCGTTTTTGTATCACACGTCAGTAGTGCACACAGAAGTGAACACAAAAACAGATACCGGTACTGTGCAGTATTCGTAGTTTTGTTTTTAAGGGAAGTAAACCAGTTTGATACTGATCAAGAGGAACGCGGAGGAACTGTTGTCATGACGAAGAACAGCTTTAAGGTACGAGTACCCGTAGGGGATATGGTGGCTGGGAAATATGTCGCACAGGTGCTCCCAGGATACTTCACACTCCGAGTATGCTCGGCGTATCGAGAGTAATTCCACTGGTCATACTGGCAGTGAGTACTGTCACTATCTGCGGTATGGAACACCGACAAACTTCCAGTACCGGCCGTATCCAGAGTACAGAGCCCCAAGCACTGCGAGCACTCACAGTGTGAGCAGTATCGAACCCCGAATACTGGCAGTACTCGTAGCACCTCCTGCATTGTCCCCCGAAAATGTTACTATTAATACTTTACCGTACTCGTACTCACAACTCGGAGCATCTGGGAAATGTCAATGTTGTACCCTTGAATGCCAGAAAAACGGCGACGCCCGTTCATGTCTGTACAGGACGTCGCTCGTTGCAATACTATGTGTACCTTTGCACAGATGCTCCCAGTACCCGGGAGTAAAATAAAGTACTTCCGAGAGAAAGTACTTCAGGTACTTCGTGTCCTCGCAGTAAAAAGGGTTTGAGGTACTGCGGGATGCTAGGAGTACTCGCAGTATTTCGAGATTGTGTACTGCGGATACTGCCATACTCGCAGTATTTTGGGGTTCAGTACTGTGGAATACCACTCTGTCCCGAAATATAAGCACCTTTATTATTGAATATTACTAATAGTGAACAAAAGGTTCTTATATTTTAGGACAAAGTGGTACTATTGTACTTCAGAATATGTTAGGGTTCTGTACTGCGGGTACTACCAAGTACTGGCAGTACTTCGCCCGTTTGTACTGCGAGTACTGCGAGTACTCGGAGCACAACATTACTCTCAATATGCGTAGTACAGTATACTCGGAGTATGAAGCATAATTCGGCCATCTGTGCACCGTTTCGACAATGGTATCCCCATTTTATTGCAGAAAACATGCACGGATCGTCCCATGAGTGGGAGGTGGAGAAACTTACTTTCGAAAGGGGTGACTGGACCACTAAGAGTACCGGCAGTATTTTTGGAGTTTAAACTGGGAGTACTCACATGTTTTATGCGTTCAGTGCTCTTGATACTCTGAGCACTCCAAGTATATCGGATGCTTGTACTGCGGGTACTGCTCGTACTCGAGGCTCTGCACTACTCATACCCCCAGTGCTCGCAGTAGTTGGGCATTCAGCACTCCCCATACTCCCAGTACTCGCAGTATTTAGGCCGCCAGCACTGCAATACTCTCAGTACTCGGGGTACCAAATGTACTCGATACCCCGAATAAGGAATAATCATTAATTCGGGATGCTACTTTTTTTTTGCTATTACAGCAGTATAGGCAAGCGACACACCATAGTTTCCCTCTGATATGCTGCATGTTCTTACATCCCCTGCTGTCAAGCCGTCTAGTGGCAGTCGTGCCATGATATCTTTATCTTGGACCCAGGCCAGCCAGAGGAAGGGGTCGATTTTCATATACCAGGTACCAGGTAGTACACGTATACTGTATATATACGAAAGTCAAGATCGGGCAGCGCCCAGGTTGAGCACTTTTTCAAGATATGATATTCATACGTATGTCGTATGTATGATATCATGATATCATACGAGCGGGGCCAGCCAAGGCGCTGTTTAATCAGCAGATTGGACATGCCCCGACCAATTTTACGAGTTTGGAATTGCAATTTCGACATGGCTTACGTAGTTCATGTACTATTTGATATTAATAATCGACACATTAGCCTCCTGCGCTCTTGTTTTTTTGGGGGGGAGAGATATATAGGTGTAACCGATCCAAAAATATTTTTAAAAATACGTAGGCAAAATTGACCAAAGCTACGAGACAAAAAGCGAGAAAAAAAAGCGAAAGTGGCCAGTATCTTTGAACGTGCGGTTCAAATACGGGGTTCAAATTCAGACCACAACTCGCAAAATTGAGCAGGGCATAGCAAAAATGGCACTTTTTTGTATTTACTTGATACATACCTGGTATAAAATATATGGAATCAATCTCTTGATGGGTGACGAATTGGGTAATGGAACTTCTATCGATCTTCTCCTTGTGCTGTTAGCACTACGACTGCTGTCTCCAAGTCTCCACCAATTTTCATCACACACGTATGATCGGTAACGACGACTTTGATACGAGCACGAATTTGGTGTCGTAAAGTTTGTGTTTTTGAGTTTTCGCGCGTATCTCGGCGAGATCGAGGAGGAAAGTATCAAAGGATAGAATTTTTCATATGCTTTTTTTTCCGCACAAGCAGTGGTGTGTCAGGGTCAGCGCTTCCAAGTTTGGTAGACTAGTTTGCAGTGGTTCACGAGGTATGACTTTAGGAAGATTTCTCCGTTTCCTGGCTGGCCCAGCTTGGACCTATTGTATAGTTCATTAGCCAAAAATAGGTATACCTACGCACTTTGAGCCATTTATAGGTACACTGCGTCATGTACCCCGGAAAAGGCTTCCCGGCCCGCCTGATATTGGGCCTGCGCTCCATTATACCTACAAATGGCTCAAAGTGCGTTGGCGCGGTCCGGAACAACTTTCCATAGCAAACGTGGGTGAAGTTAATGTACGGGTAAGTCAGCTGGTTGACAGGTACGGTCGGCTGGTCGACAGCAGTCCCGGCATCTGGTGTGGCCGTCTGTTTATATTTCAGTTGCCAAAAAGTGATCGTTTGAGCCATTTATAGATGCACTTGAAGCCAAAAATAGGTGGCACGTAAATTGAGTAGCGGAAAATAGGTGTACTATTAATAACACACTTTGAGCCATTTGTAGGTACAATGGGGCGCAGGCCCAATATCAGGCGGGCCAGGAAGCCTTTTCCGGGTACATTACGCAGTGTACCTATAAATGGCTCAAAGTGCGTAGGTATACCTATTTTTGGCTAATGCCCTATTTTACACCAGGTACATTGTACTCCTTGTACATATCAATATAAGTGTATCGCTTTTTTGCCTTGTTTCTCCCTTTGTTTCCACCCTATGCCGGTGTCTCCCTCTTTTTCGTGTTGCCTCGCCCGTGCAGCAGTTATCTGTTCCTCTTGGGCACGTGTGCTTTTCATCTAGAGGCGCTTCTGTCTCCCTGCGTCATTTGTATTATGTTTCATTTCAGATTTGTTTTTCTATTTGTCTTTTTGTTCTTATTTTTTGGTTTGGCTCGTGTCGCTGTGTTCTCGTACCCGGTACGTTACGCATTTCACTTGCTCTACGCGTTTATTTGTTTTGGTTTTTCTCTGTTTCACAGTCTGTGACCACAGAATTTGTATCTCTTTAGGACTGGGAATCAGGACAGGCACTGGGTGTACTGATGTGGTTGAGTAGAAAGAACGGGTTTAATGTGAAGACAACAACAACAACAACAACAACAACAACAGCCTCGCTGTCTTGTTCTGGAGACAGGGGCAGGGCCGGCACCGCTGCTGCTGCGTCGTACGTATATACCAGGTACGAGCACAGAACGTATACGTCGTACATAGCAGTACATCTGCTTGAACTGGCACCTACATCAACGGTACGTACCTACGAGTATTGTGGGTCAAAGAGAAACACGGGGGGGGGGGGGCATGATGGAAACCAAAAGCTACAGCATGCAGTAACGCATACCGACCGGTACCTGGTACGTGGGTACTTGGTATATACGCACGAGTACTGCTGTACACCACCATCAGGTATATACTGCTGCTGTACACAGCAGTACGGTTGCAGTACAAACGCTACCAAGGGGGCCCAAGAAAGTTCGTACAAGCGGACCTGCTGTGAAAGCATGCTGGAACACAGGTCTACTGCTGTAGATACTGCTGTAGATAGAGAGCCGTGGCTTCGGATAAACAAGACGTGCATCCCCACACAACAGCAGTACAAGCACGAGTACTACGGCAGTAGAGTAAGAGAGGGCATGGAGCCCGTCAGCCCGTCGGCACGTTCTGCAGCAGTTGTACAAGCAGCACTCCATTGTAACATTCCCACCTCTTGGATATCTTCCAGCTGCTGCGTGCTCGTTGACATATCTGGCGCCAGACCAGCAGCTCCTAGGGGCTCCGTATGGGCTGCTCCACCCGCTCTCTTCGGACGGATGGTTTCGATGTTAGCCCTGCTGGGATAGGATAGGATTGGCACGAGGCTCGGCCATAAAGTCGCCGGTGGGTACGGTAGAGCGTGCGGCAGGCGGTGTATCCTCTGTGCCTCTCTGTTGCTATCACAGATCATAGCACAGCAGCCTTTTGATATTCAAGGTGTCGGATACAGCGGTGCTGCTGATAGACACACCAAATACACGGAGCGTTATTGTGATACGCAGTACACACCTCGGTTCTCGAAGCCCTGCATCAGTGGGTGGTGCACGCTGGGTCATCATATCTCCTGTTTGGCCCTCGTTCCCTTGTCCCCGTGTACGTGCATCATCTCCTTTCTCCATGTTCTCCATTTTCGTTTCAAGGGTGTTCCACAAAATAATGAGGCATGTTGCAATACGAAACCGTCGTATTCCGAGATCGACTACTCTTCCGACTACGCACGAATCGTATCGACTCGTACTGCTGTGGTACCGGGCGTGAACAGTGCGTCGCGTGATTCAAAGCAGGTCTTCCCCTTGCTCTGCTGCAATGCCCAAACGAAGTGCAGATGGCGGAGATGAAGAAGAAGCCAAGGGCGGGGACAACCATCTGCTGGTGAAGGCCATCGAACATTGCTGGGGCGATGGCTTCCTCGACGTCTTCCGGGCGTATTTCCGCAAGCACGCCCACAAATTTGAGGTTTGAAACAGCTGAACAGTCACACGCCGTGCGCTACGTGCTATGTATGAGTGCTCGTAGATGTAGACCATGCCTATAAAGGCGAATGAAACCTGAGCGCAGCCTATACATGCTACCGGAAGAACACAACGAAGCTAGGCTTGCGCGAGAGAGTTTCAACGTCGAGTTCAACAGTACGTGTAATACCGTACAGAAGTACGAGTAGTGCAATTCGTTTATCATTCCCTCTAAATTCGCTCGTAGTGACGACAACTACAAGTACGTACTACTCGTACTGTAAAGGTAGGCACACGTAGAACAAGCTAGAACAAGCAGTACACATGGTATACTGATGCTGCACAGCGTAGGGCTAGGAATACGATGTATGCGTATATACGTAGAATGTACAACCTTGCCTGTATTATGCTTTAGACATGTAAAATGTACAAGCTCGCATCCACCCCCCATTGTCAGTCGCTCGTTCCGACCACAACTATGCCCTGTACATATACGTATATGTACTGTAGTCCAAGCATTATAGGTACGATATTACAGCAGTGCTGACAATGTTTATGTTTTATTTGAGGTACGAGTATATACGAATACGTTCTCGTTGAACAGACAGTATAGACTGCTGTTGTTTGTTGTACGGCGTAGAGCTCCGTACGTACGCACGGCGTACGTATGTATTCGTATAGAATGTACGAGCTCGTACATAAACTTAGCTCGACTCGACATGCACTGCCCAATTTTGCCGACGAACGACAAACTGTCCATGGCCGACGACGCAGATCATGGCGGAGGGAAAAACTGAGGAGCACTCTCTGGAGTACCAGGAGCTTTTCAACGAGTATTTGCTCATCTTTGAGGGCAAGCTGGAAGAGTTTATAGGTCAGCCATAAACGTCTGCGTGCGACGCACATACCACACACACATATTCTGGCATACAACATACGTACAAGTCCAAGCAGCAACTCTTTACGTTCAGGTCGAGCGATTATAAACCCCCCTGGTGCTGCTGTTTGCCCACTGGATGCCATGTTTTCTACGACCGATGTACCAGGGCATTATTTAGGTGTTGCGGTGTTACGCTGGCGCAATTTTTGGTCAAAATAACTGTTTTGCGCAACAGTCGCCGTGAGGCTGGTTGCGCGCAGCGCAACACGTTTTTTTGGGCGCGCAACATTTTTCGCCGCAGCGCAACAGACCTTGCGTCGCATGTTGCGCTGCGCGCAACAGACGCCAAACCACTAATGAATCCCCTGGTATTACGTCTACAGCAGTGATTTTTTTTTTTTTTTTTGTTTCCATCCCATTTATTATCTTCGCACTTCCGTCTCTCCCTCCCTAGTCGTAACTCAGATCCGGGGTCACAAAGTAGGCTCCTCTCCCTCCTCCCCCACTACGGTTCTTGCCTTGATTTTTATTGCGCAGAGGGTTCAGCCTTCCCAACGCTCGTCGACTTTCATCGAATTTTGCTAACTCACGTTCTCGCGCTTTCAGCTCGTAGTCAAGATATTTTTTGCGAGAAAAAGTGCCTAAGAGCATGCACTCGGCGGGGCTCGAACTCGCTTTCTTGACGTTTACAGGCTTCGTGGTTACCTGCTAGCCCACCGGGGCGACGTATTACAGTACCGCGAGTATCAGTACAGCAGTGTATTACAGTACTTTAGGTAGAGGCCGAGGCACAAGATGTCCTCGTTCCGCGTGACCAACAAGCACCGAGAACTGCTTGCGACTCGGGCTTCTGCAGAGATACCTACAGTGCTGATCTTGAGATAGGAAGGATTTCACGCCCCATCTCGTCGGCCCGGTATGGCCTGTCCACGCCTTGGCTCCTATAGGGGCTACGTACATATACATACTGTTGTAGATACCCCGCTGACAACCCACACTGTCGTCGGTTGTTTTGGCCGCCGCGCGATGCAGAGAGAGAGGGGAGCTCGATCACGGAGTTCTACAATGTCATAAGAGAGCACCAAGGCGACCCGGACCCTAAGGTGGATGTACGCTTCGTGCAGCAATAGTGCAGCAATAGTGCAGTATCGTGGTACAGTAATATAGTGGAAACACTACTGTAACGCATACATACCAGGTAACAGGGTATGAAACATTAACATTGCGCCCTGTCTTCATACTCGTAGCCGAGGAAAATAAAGACACCAGCCACATAATATCACGCAAGCTGGTGTCTGCAGAAGCAGCTGCAGTACTCGTGTAGTTACCGCTGGCATCAGTAAAATGCGGAAGCCTTCATAGAAAATAAACAACGCCAATGTTTAAAGTGCTCTGTTTGCCCATTTTTTGTATAATATATTACCTGGTACGTATTAACAGCTTAAGCGCTCCGGCCGATTGAGAATTTAGACCTCGTACTCGTGCCGTGCGGTACAACGTACGGTGAATCCAGTGCCGTATTTCGGATGACGTTTCAATTGTAAGTTACAAGAAATACACGCACCGCAGCTTCTAATGGAACACCTGATGTTCCGCAAGTTGGCACATGTAGTATATCTCTCTGTTACTTCTACGCGTAGCTTCTCGGAATCCCTGTGGAAGAAGCAGCCAGGGCAAGGGACTGCGCTGTGCGGGACAAAATCAAACTTATTTAATATGAAGATAAGCCCCGATAGTGAGCGCGTCGAGATGGGAGTGGAAATGTGGAGGCGTGTAGGGGGGGGAGGGGGTAGAAATAACCAGCAAGTCACAACAAGTGAATGCTGGGGTTTTCCTCCATAGTTGTCCTCGGTTGGATTCAGGACAGAGGGCTGATTGCCGTTGCCGATACGGAGGGCCAGGCCCAGTTGGAAACCGCATACTGGCATACAAGATCGAGCGCGGCGCCCACCTCCGGCTTTCGCTCTGCAGCACCCTGGACGTTGGTTGACGCTTTTGCTTCAAAAATGCTGTACGTTCCGCCCACACTCCCTGGCTCATACCCACCCTAACTTGAGAGATTCGCTCTTCCAGAGAACATAGATACAGGCAGTACAGTACTACAGTATTGACGGTCACTGTTATCAATGTTGTTAATAGTAGACAACTGGCGAAGGTGTATCGTATGTTGCCTTTACTGTCCAGCACCTTCTGGGGTGTGTGATTGTCAGGGAACATGTTGGATGCATCCCCGGGTTTTCTACGTGGATGATGATCTCTCCTGGTAAAACAGATATTGCTGCTTGCTACTGTACAGCATCGCGCCCAGCAACCACCCTGTCTCCGTTTTTGTGAAATCGGTATGCTTCTACGAACTAG
The DNA here is from genome assembly GCA_008828725.1 of Saccharina japonica. NCBI lineage: Eukaryota > Phaeophyceae > Laminariales > Laminariaceae > Saccharina > Saccharina japonica. The sequence continues at coordinate 302,600 of MEHQ01003659.1, forward strand.
TTAGGTGTCTTTGAAGTGTGTTTCAGGGTCACCATCTCACTCGGGTGCTTCCTCGATGCTGGTCCTGAGTTAAGCGTGGTCATCCGACTTGACCACGCTTTTACCTCAGCAAGGGCGTTCGTGCTATGAAATCCACTGCATAGTATTACAGCATGTACAGCAACTTTCCGTGTTGGCAGCGTTTTTTCTTATCTACCTACAGGTTCTGTTACATCGGACACAGGCATCAGCTCTAGCCATAGATACCCTCAGTGTGCCCTCAGTGTACGAAATCACACTGTGCACTCCACCGCTTTTTCGTTTCGTGTGGGCGTCCATCTCAATCGAATTAATGTATCGGGTGAACACACACACACCCAAAACATAGAGGCAGGTACTGTAAGGATTCGTGATATAAACGTCCTAACGATGGTCAACACGTAATGGTGAACTTCACAGCGCACTCCTGAAGTTAGAAATAGGCTCATTCAAAAGCTCTTGCCAAAAACTATCCTAGGTATATTTCAAATACGTTCAACTCCGGTACGACCCTGCCAAAAATCAGCAAAAACTCTCAAACTCGGGTCCCAGGTGGTGCATCACACACAAATCACCGCATCTCAACAACTGCATTGTCCAAACGGAAAAAAATCAACGCTACGTTACACATTATTTTTACAGTATGTGCATGGTCCCCCACCCCCTGTAGCATCCGGCCTAAAGTAAAAAATAAATAAACACATTAAATGTTTGGCCCACTTCCACTCTGGTAATGATTTAAAAAACTGAGGGGGCATATTGGTGAAAACATGGGTTCGAGGGTCGAAAGTTTCTAAAAAAACAATGTTGCATGAACCCCATGATGTTAAGTGCTAAATCTGGACTGGTTTCCACCCTTGTATAAGTTGTCATTGCGACTTTGTGGCCCATAGTCTTGCTTTAGCCACGTTTGAGCCTCGATTTTGTGAGTTCGAATCTCGCGGCTAACACGTTGTTCACTTTTTGTTTTCTCGGGACATGTGTTACTTGCATAATATGTGGCTGGTATTTTTATCTTCCAAATAACAAAACAAGATCACCAATCGTGATCATTTTATCGCGGACATCATCGACATGTATACAGTTTTCAAATTTGTGATCGCAGTCATCAGTTACGACCGTTCATAAAAAAAATAACTTGCTTCCACGATAGAGTCAGGCGTTGCGGCTGAGTCGGCGTACATAACGCAAAGAAGACGTGTCTCTTTGGCATGCTGGTTTCCGTGGTGGTTCTCGATCTTGTCGGAAACAGTCCACTTATCTTACGTGCAGTTAGTCGATACAGCGGTGCAATCACGTCAGCGGTCATGCCACGAGTCATTCCAGTGGCATTTGCTGGTGCGACAGCATCGGCGTCAGAGTACAGTTCGTAACGCGCCAATCATCCAAATCCCGGTCACGGCAACGGATACATTTTGATCGATCGACGGCGATATAGCCGATGCGGCTATTGTAGAGAGCCCGGTCTCATTCGTGGAGAAGCCGACTTGTCACCTTGGGGAAAGAGAGTACTCGTGTAGTGGGCCCATGATAAAATTTGTTGTGGGACTCTGCGACTGAAGTTTCGATGGCGCCGTCGTGGACATGGCAGAGAGAATGTCCAACTTCGCCGAAGCGGTAGAGCACACCTGCACCACGGACTAAAGCGTACGCACGGGACGGGAAATTTTTCTTGACCTTGTGAGTTTACGATTGACGTTTCCAGAGAAAACGAGAAGCTCCCAGGACTGAGTTGATTTGTGTCGCGGGGGCGTTGTCAAGAAACGTCAATAGACAGCTTACCCGTGAAACCTGAAGAACCACACGCAGTCCGTTGACTTTCACGTGTTGTATTGACACTTCACACAAGTAACGAATGAAAAAAGTCGAGAAATGTGTTTTTTTTTAGGTTTTACGATTACCACGTAAACCCTAACACGAACTCTAACCCTAACCCGTACACCATGAATTGTAGCCGGCGTCTGCATTAAGACTGCTAGCCAATGTTGTGTACGTCGTGCATTGGGTATCTTCACCCTAACAAAGCAACAAAAAAAAAAGCAAAAAACGCTGAAGGGGCAGCCAGCGAACTGAGGACAAGCGCCATCTCCATTACCCTAACCCTAATGTACTCGTACCAGGTAGTGTTAATAGTTTGTAGCTAAAACCTTGGTGAAAACTGTTGCTGACGCAATCGAACGCGTACACGGTATCCAGATGATTACGTGTGCCGGAACTGACGATATATGAAAGGCGTATAGACGATAATAGCCTGAGGCGCTTGTCATAGAATCCTTACTGGTGACTGAAACGTGGGATTCGTACGAGTTAACCTCGGTACGTTACTTGCAGCCCAATCTTTTCGAACATCCGGCTCGAAGTAACGTACGGTCATGACCCAGCATTCCGTATGCTTCTCGTTTGCTCCCTGGTGAATGCTAGGGCTAGTGTTAGGGTTACCACGGACTACGACAAAACCGTTAGTCGGGAAGCATGAGCCATTCGAACATTTTCCAGGGGCTGGTCGCAATCGTTGGCGGTGGTCCGACAGTCCGAGATCTTCCCCGCCTGCTTGCCTACCGTCGTACACGCCCATGTACCCGTAACTGCTTTATAAACTGCTTCTCGTAATCGTTGGCGGTGCTCTGACAGTTCGAGACCCTTCGCCCTTCCTTGCTTACCGTGGGAAACAATGGTGTGCCCTTTGAAACAGGTGCAACTGTTCATCAACTGCCTCTTGGCCTCCGCCGATTACGACAGTTTTTTCAACGTCATGAAAAAGGAAGCCGAGAAGTCGCTAAGGAATAAACGCCTGGACCAGGAAAGCAAGCCAACGGTCGGGGAGGTGGATGTCGCTGATGAAGGAAAGGAGCGGGATAGATCATCTAGCCTGCCTCAGAGTGGGGAAAGCAAGGTTGCGGAGGAGCGTCGTCGTTCAGACGAACGGTCATACAAGTAGCGTCATCATAGGCCGGGACAGAGATTCTGCTTTGTCTGAGTACTCCCCCTTCGGTGCACACACCATTGTTCTGGGCGTGCTTTACTTCCAGCGGGATGGCGTTTTACCGCGTTGTTGTGACCACGGGCTAGGTATCAGGGAGATGGGCTAAACTGAGATTGAAATCATTACCATCTTCACATGCTGGAGCTTGCTCTACTGATTGTCAACACAATGTCGCGTTTGGTTGCTGCTGCCCCTCGGTTGGCCGAAGTTTTGGGCTTATGCTGTTAAGGGTACATAATATACATGTCGGAGATGGACGGACGGTCGAGGACTATGTAGTGGCGGTAGGCTACGCGGCGTAACATATGACGCGACGCGGTGGATGCTGCGGATGTCTTGGTTGCCATCTCCCGTCTCTAGAACCATCTATGGAACGGCTCAAAGTGGAACGCTAAACTGCGGCGCTTTTGTATACCATGCGGTCGACACCCGAAAGCTAAATGGTCGATACTTCTGCCGGGGGAACCGCGAGTGGGGACAGACGCGCGTCCACTTAATCCTATAGCAATGGGTTGCTTTGGCTCTAACAGCGGGCACATGAATGCGCATCCAAAAGGCATGCTTTGGCGTTTTTTAATGATCACCAAACGAGCATGTCCGCAAGGAGCCTTGCGTTTATGCTGACAGCCCCATACATCACTTAGTAGACGGTTTTGACAGCAGACTTTTCGTGTTTACGTCATGGATCCAGTGCAGTCGGTATTCCAGATTGTGGCCAAGGGCGCCACTCTGCCCGCTCAACAACCCAACAACCCTAACCCGAACAAGCGTGATACCTAACAATCGAACATATGTATCTCCGATACGAACATGCAACATGTATATTCAGCTGCGCCACCCCAGATCCAGTGAACCAAACCATCGAAGATAGTGACCGTTAGGCCTGAATCGGTGTTTCAGCGAATAAAAAAAAGCCGGGGGAAACGAGGCACCAACACCGCAAAGTCACCCGATCAGACGCTTGACGAGTGATGCCGCTAGACCAGCCGCAATTTATTATGCTTCACGCAATAACTGTTGTGGTGCGTACGTGACAACCAATACCTACAGAGATGGCACTTAGTACTAAACAGCCTGCTCCAGCGCAAGCTAGAAACTAAAAATAATAGACAGTCCCTTTATGCCGTGAGGCGTCTACGCTTTGTGCTGTGATTGCTCTGCTCGGCCATATGTTCCAGCAGCAGTCTCCCTCGGCCAGTTCACGCGCAGCCGACTCCACATTTCTCACAAACGACAAGCGACAAAGGATGTTGGCTCCCCGCTGACGTTCTCTTATCCAACACGCCCTTCGAAGGGGTCGCCCGTATCACAAACGCTGGACGTATTTCGTGGCTGGCTACATACTGCTATCGTGGTCGGGTCGCATCCTGCGCGTCCTCGGGCTCGTAGCACTTTCGCCGCCTGGGAAGCGTGAACACACATAGGACATACGTGGTAGCGGCAACGGCGCACCGGTGGGGAGTGAACACATAAGTATGACCTGGAACCTTGCTATCAAGGCCGTAAAGCATAGAGCTGACGCCCACGTAGTGAGTCATTATGAATTGAACATAGTATAGGGACTTAGTATTGGTATAGCAACTAGATATAACGACCAATACTATGCGAGGTGCAGTCAGCACGCAACCGTGCGATTAGTGCCACGTGCGTGTCAAAGACTTCCTCGCACTGTCGCTCGGGCACATCCGCTACCTCGGCAGACCGCGCTGCTTTATTGGACCGATGAGGTAGTCGTCACATGTTTTCGCCTTTACTTGTAGTTCCCTTACTCATAGTTGCTTACGGAGTCCCACATGGGTGAACACGTGTAGGGCGGGTATATTGGGTTCATTGAGGATAATGCCGCTCGTTCAAGATACCCAAAGCTTTCGTATGCAGCACGAGTAATCCAAAACACGTGCGTCATGTCCATATAGTACGTTTTGGCGCTTTTTGGGTTTGGTGGAGGCGTGCAGGAATTGCGGCGGGTGTCGCAATTAGGCCTTCCAACACCGAACAAGCCCCCCACACACCAATACACCAATATGGCATCTAGCTAGAGACAGGTGTGCGCTTGCACTAAGTTGCCATCATATATACCTAATTTAAAGTTAATCACCTACGTGATACTTGACATTATTGCCACTTCCGCTGGGGGTGAGATATCATGGCCAGTTGGTGGACATTGGAGTAGGCCAACCAACCGTTCATTCAGCATACGTAGCGCTGAACAAGTGCGCAGACCGGTTCAGCCGGATATCGTGACCGCTCGTGTGTTCAGTTGACAAACCTTCCTAGACATGTTATACACCAGAGGAGATATCTAATTTTGGTACCTGGTGAAGGAGCTTTGTTGTATATTCACGCGTTACGCCGTCAACAAAGCGTGCTTCATGAATTACGGGCCAATTCCAGCTAACTTTTACCTGGTAAAACATTGTACCGTGTTTTTCAGATGCATGCTTTTAAGAGATGTCATAATATGCCACGTCACAAAACGAGCTTGAGGTGTGCATCGCTATATGGCTCGGTCAGCGTACCTCTAAGGGCGGAGCTGCTGCCTGCTGTTCCTTCGCTCTTGTCGCCCCTCCCGTAGGAGTCGCCCAAAGACGAATCTTGATAACTTCTCCGTGCCGATCTGGGCATCTCAGCTGCCGCTTCATCCACGTCAAGGCGATGGGCTCGTCTGATACCCTCCACATTTCCTCGGGAAGAGCGCAGGGGCGAGCATGATCTGATTTGGTGCACGAAGGGAGGGGCTATTAATGGTACGTGATGTTCCTTATATCACAGTGCGGCTGTGTTCGGGCGAGGGTTTAACAACGAAGTTGGTTTGCACGCGGGGTCTAACGTGCGAACGATGCAGCTTACCGCGGTGCTGCCGCCGGGCTGCCAAAAGTGGCAACGTACGTTAAGGGACCGACCGTTCATGCCTGTCAAGGTTAAGACGGCTACTTGTAGAGTTTCCAACGGGAGTTTACAGCCCGTCCTCTACTTTTAATTTGAAGTGAGCATCTTTGTACGCTTAACCCCTATATAGTACTGCAGTACCGATGTGGGGACAAAACACTTGGGATTTGACTGAAATATTTGTTTATGTACAGTGCAGTACGAAAAGGGTTAACGCCGTTGTCTTAGAGCCAACATGTCTTCCATGAGAGCACGGCTTGAACTCCATCTTTAGTAGCGCGTGCTGATGTACGCTCGAACGCCAAACCATTCCAACGACACGCGACACCCACGCCAAATTACCTGCATAACCAAGCGTTATAACAATCCCTTGTACTTAAACAGTACCCAACAGGCGCTTACCCCGGCCTGGAAGCACGGGCATCCTTAGCTTCGCTCTTTGCCTCGGCGAAGTTCCCAGAGCGTTCTAGCGGTTCACTTAACCGCCCATGCCCACCGACTGTCCCTTCTCGCCCAGATTTTCCCTCGCCGGCGTTATCCCGGCCGGACATGCCTGCCCCCCGTCGGCTCCCCTCCTCCTTCGCATCAAGGAGAGGGGAGAACTGGCCGCCAGTCCTTGTTCCGGTTTTGTCCGGATGTATAGGCTCCATGTGGTCAATGCAAGAGTTTTTCTTGGGAGAGAGGCTTCGTACGCGACGCTTGGCGTGAGGTCCAGCAATGGAGGGCATCGATGGGATCGATTCATCCTGACGTAGGAGGGAGGAGCACGCATGTGTGTCGCAACGGACGAATGTGTCCGGGAGGTAGCTATAGAGTTAGTGGCCGCATCATAGGTGTAGTATCAGTATAGGTCTAGAGCTGACGTCTATACTGACTATCAACAGTATCGGCGATATGTGGATACGGCTGGAATAGACGAAGATTGGTGAGCTTTGGCTCGGACAGTTTCCCAAGCTGGTTGATGCGGTCGAGAAACAAGCACGCATCGCGTGTCAGTTTGCATCGTTCCTGTGCACCGTTTCGTCACTATTGTACTATAATGCCAACTGTAATATTGAGATCCTCAAGGAGTATATACATATGTGTTGCATCACACGTAAAGGGCGGAATGGGGTGGCCTTCACTGGTGCCACTGCTTGTGGCCGTTTTGAATCAAGCGCAACACTGCCTGGTGTCTATGCCCGAAGGGGCTTTCTCAAGTCCTTGTCACATGTTTACACCTTCACGACAGACAGACAAACCTCCAACCTAAGGACACCTTGTTGTGTCATCAAACCAGCTGGGAACGTGCATACTTACGTATACCTTAAATGGACGCCTGCTCTCAATGCGAGAAAAACGTACGCGTTGAGTTATATGAACAGTAGGCGCGATAACTATTACTAGCGAGATGTAGCGCCTACATATGCAATACATAGGCTCGAGTAGAGTCTGCGAAGGGCAGCAGTGACGAGTAGTTACGTTCAAGGCACTCTAAGAGCGATGCCTCTCTGTGTGACGAATTTCAAGTTTCTTTCTTAAGTTGTGGTATCCCAAAAAACGCGAAACGCCCGCGAGGAATATTGGAGCACCAGCTGCTTGCTTCTCGGAATATTCCAGCGATGTATAAGCGCTGTCGCAACCATTTGGCGGACTTCTACCATAAACGTAAAAAAACGCCATGCCGTACCCTGGATTGGTCGGTGAATGGGTTTTGGACATATATAGGGCCTGCCTACATTTGCGTTGTTTGTGTTGATTGTGTTGATAGAACACACACAGTAGCACGCACCTTTCGCGGTGACGGCGGCGACTTCATCGCCGGCAGTCTCGGTGACACGTTTCTGGGTGACATGGTTCTCGAGCCGTCTCTGTCTGGACCTGAAGAAGCCGCAGTCTTCTCACCAGCAAGAATCCGACAAAAAAAACAATAGCAAACAATAGCAAACAACGAGACAAGGGGAAAAAAGCAAACCCACGAATAGTCAATTGCTGGAGAGTGGTACACGATACGATGCGAAGGGACATCCGGTGTCTGGTACCTCGGCAAAGTGAGATGAGACTGAACGAGTCCATACAGCGGGAGAGCAATCAACTATCAATGTCTTTGGGAAAAAATAACATACAAGTAGAACCTCAGTTATTCGATGGGGGGTAGTGTTAGGGATTTAGGGGGTATAGGGGATATCGTAAGTTTAGTGCGAAAAAGCGTGCTTCTAAATATCACCAGCCGCTCACGTAAGGTCATCCTAACTATAGTTTTTTTTCACATCTTCCTCCGACACAGAAGTAAAGTCGGTTATGGGCGTGTGCTACGATCGTACCTCGTCAGAGGAGGTGTTTACGATGCTATAGTTAAGTTTGTTGAAAAACTTCATTTATATGGATAACCCCATTCGAAGAAACAAAATCCGAGTCAAAGTTATTGAGAAATATTGGGTCCAAAATTGGGGATTTTAGACCGATTTCGATACCATTTTTGGCGGAAATTGACGATTTTCTCCTGTTTCCTACTACACACTGGCGGTTACGTTACCAAATGGTTTCGGATGAGGCGTGAGTATCGTCCATCAGTGATAAAGCAAAAACAAGAACATTGTTTAGCGTTTTTTTGCCATTTTTCAGGGTTTCCAATTTGCTCCCCAGTTTTCCGGAAAGGGACGAAGTACCGCCCTTTTTGGGCCGAATGCTGTTTTTTCGGCCGCTGGCCCATGCAGGAGGCTGCGCAAAACAAAAACGGGTTTCAACTCAAAGAATGACATATATACAAAAAATATCATCGCCAACGGCATCGGACACGGCAATGGGTCCGTGTAAACAGAACCGACTTTACTTATGTGTCGGAGCTCCTTGCCGACGACACGAAACAAACTGCCGAAACCGTTAACGGGTACATGTAGACGCGAGACGCAACTTGAAGTGCTGTCTCGGTTCAAAATGCTTTCTGCACACATTCCGTCCCCTAGAAACTGCTAGAAACGACATGACCCCCGTGGTCAAGACTCACCTCGGGTGGAATTTTAATTTTCCTAAGCGCTCGTGGGCTAGTCGAGAGACTTAGTCGGGGGGTCGATCCCGAACTACAACTCCGACGGCTGAGGTCGAGTGGCACAAGCTTTCCAGCCTCCGATGATGGACTGGGAAGGGTTGCAATAGCCAGAACCTGCAGGATATAATGCAGCACACCAGCACGTCAGTACATCATCAGTACATCCGAACACCAGTACAACAACGCAGGGCGGCGCGCACTATTATATGCGTCGGGTACGGTGATACTAAAAATAAACAGTTGACCCATTCCTCGCCTGATAACATAAAAACGGCGCCCGCACTGTTTTTGTAGACAAATCAATCCTGGTATGTATTTATGATTACTCGTAGTCATAGCCTTTTCTAGGTTCAACGCTCGAGTACTCGGTAGCTGACGGAAACTGGCAAGTATCTACGCGTGGTCCAAGGCCAAAGCATGCCGTCAAAATAGATGGATGGATGAAGGGCACGAAACCTTAGTTTTCACACGGAGGTCAGCTTTCCTCTTTCTGGTATTGCCGTATACCAAGGTGCCGGCTAACAAGACTTCGTACATAGGAACTCGCAATGCTCTCGCACGCAGTGTGCACGGTGGTGGGATACGACATCACTAAACCGCCGCTCACAGCGCACATCCGCACCGTAGCCGACGCGTTCAAGAAGGCAATCGGCGCGGTACACCACCAGGCACTGGACTACTCCCAGGCGATGATGCTGCGGGAGAACAGCAATCGGCTGGTACAGCTGGTCAACTCCGACCCGACTGACTGGAGCTGGGAGTCATTTAAGGCGGGACTGAATGCAGCTTCAACGTGGATGGAACCACCTGTCCCGGGCCAGCTTCCGACGGCGGAGGTGCCGATATGGACTAGGACTATACTGCTCACGTGTATCAACACAGGGGAGCTGGTGCACCTAGAAACGGGGGCAGCTAGCGTATGGCGGCGAGGGTGTGTTGTTTCGTTGGAATCGAAGCACAGCTGCCGCTTTGGCAGTGCCTGCAGCTTTTTCGCACGACGGAGCCATCTGAAGAAGGGGGGGGGGCGCAAAAAAAGGAGCGGGCACTCGGCAAGCTGGAGGAGCGAACGAGAGGTCGACCGCCGCGGGGAAATCAGGGTTTAGCGGGCGGGGAGTCGGGGCGGCTGCCGGCACGGAGGAGCAAACGGGATGCGGGCGGATCTCGCCTGCCGACAGGGGCCGATCTCAGTGGGAAGACCGCAACTCCTCATGCTGGGGTCGCTGGCAACGACAAAATCAGGTGTGTCGAAGGGGAGAAGGTGGGGTGTATCGCGTGTAAATCCGGCTGTGTCTGTAAAGAAAGTCATGGGAGGTTGAACTTTCGCGGCCGAGGTCAGATTACAAAGGTAGATTCGGTCCTGGCCTTGAGGTGGTTGGGGTGAGCAACGCTGATGATTTCGTCGCCTTGTCTCAGGAACAGAACCAAGAGGGTCTGAGTCGGTCCGAGCACGGTGGCAGTGCTCGGCGGCAGTTTGATAACATTCGTGGGTGCGTAGCAGGGTGGGGGCACGTTTCGAGTGTGAGCGATACGGACCAAGTAGCTGTTCCACGGGCTTTGAAACGAGTGGCGAGTAATTTACTGACGTTTGCATAAGCCCACGGTTATTAGTTTGAGTGCATGATGGAACCTAAGAGCGTGTGCTTAGGACATGGTTTGAGTCCTTCACGAATTCAGGATTGGCGTGGTCGCGATAAACGCTTCCCCGAGGTCGAACAACCTGTTCACCTTGCCGAGCATGGGGTTCCGGTAAGTGTCGCGAGCGGTGGCGACCTGGCTCTCGCGCTACGATATTCGAACCATAGCAGCGCTGATTTGTACGTGGCGGAAGTTACTACCAGCTATGTAACAAGATCCGTGATAGCCGCAGACTTGGCCAAGCCTTCGTTTTGCCCCGCTAGGCAGCCGCTCGTATACCGGGACAGCGATTTATTCTGTTGCCAGTAATCAAATGTACTGCCAAATTGCCCGTGGTGCATTATTTTATATTTCCTTCTCTTGCAGCCCGTCGACGACAAGCGTCAACAGAGACACAGCAGAGGTTTCGTCGGCTCCAACGGCGTGAGCTCGGTCACGTACTGAATGGTATTATCTGCGGGAAACGATTCGGTCGGGGGCACGCTTTACACTCGGAAAAATGGGTGTGGAATATGCGTTTGGCACTTGAGATCACGCGCACCTGTGTTCGGATAAGTTTTTGGCGATCTCGTTGCGGTCGACTGACGACTAAAACAACTCGGTTGGAGCGACAGTGTAGGTTTTGGCGTTTGCTTGCGTCTGCACTAGAGCAAGTTCACACTCATACTACAGCTACACCTCCCACAGTAGTAACACAGTTTGCAATGATAGTGGCCGCGAGGTGACACAGCACGTTGTTATGATCCCGCCTCGCGAATCCACAGCGACGGCGCTGCCACCGGGTGTCGTGACCCCTCCGGGGCGGGGGGGGGGGGGGGGGGGGGGGGCGTGGATTAATATTTCTTTGTGAGATAATACGCGGAAAATTGTGTTTTAGTTGGGTCTCAACGGCCTAGCGCGGGCGATTGCTATTTGTGTCCTTTTTGCTTTTACCCCATTCATTATATGTGCCCTCCTCTTCTCTCTCCCTCTTTAGCCTTCACTCGGATCGGCGTCGCATAGAGTCTGACCACTTCCGCACGTTTGGCGATCGCGCATCGACAGAACCCCCACTCTTGTCAAAGAAAATATTGTTTTCACTGGGACACCCACTTGGAAGCACTGGGCTGTGCAATAGATTCGGTAGAAATAACCATGTATTTAACCAATGCTAAAGTGGCTAAGCGGAGGACCCTCCTCCTCAAATGGCCGCGGAACTGTCGGTGTGCGCTATAATCCGAGGTCCGGGAGCTTATTGTAAGCAAACGAGGTGGGGCGACAGGGTAAGGTTCTCGCTCGCCGTATGCCTAACCAGATTGGCAGCTTGGTTTGCCCGTCATGAAGCGGTGGCAGGCGAAATTTGACGGTGGCAATCAGCGCTCACGAGGGCCTGGCCGCTACAGGGCTGAATATCCATCGGCATACGCTTCACGCGGATATGGGTTTCGTCGGTTGATTCTAAGCGAGAAACTCGTACGACTGGGGAGCGAGTTGTCTTCGCCACTCCATACGTACTTTTTCCTGCAGCCTCATTCTCGCAGGCTGACAGATGCGCTGGGGACGGCCGTGGGAGGGTACTGCTCGGAATAAAGGGGCATGGTGGCTGTTTAATATATAGACCGGAACGCAAAACCTCGTCCGAGCGAAAAGATCGAGGATCAAAATGACCTTTTATCGTCTTTAATTTGCTGAGGATGGTAATCGCAGCGTGAGCGATGGTCATATGCACCGGCTCAAGGCCTCGGTTTCGGAGCGAGAAGGTGATCATGTCCGGTGATATGTAACCTGTCGGCGATACATTGGACAAGAAGATGCCGAGGGGGGAAAGAGCCAGGGAGTTATGATGCGTATGGTAGGATGCTTGGAAACGCGCAGCAAGTGGTGCTCCCGTGCAAAACACACGAGAGACGTGGCAAAAACGTTGGTGAGCAGGATTTCTGGGTGGGACCGGAGGAATGATAAAAAACCTCCACGGATCTCATCGGGACCTTAACGGCAAACGTTGGCAAGAAGACAACCTGGGAAGGGCCGGGAGGGACCTGTGTGCAGGGATATTGGCGTTCAGTACATCCACGCGCCCGTTGTGGAATCGTCTGGGCGCACTTACGTGTCATGTTTCAGGTCTTGGGGTCAAATTTTGAGGGTTGACGAGGCCCGCTTGGTATTTTTCTGAAGACATTCCTGTGACTGACATGCGTTTGGTATTGCGCGGCGGACGATGAAAAGGACGGTACGATTAAGAGAAAGAGAGCTGCGGTCCAAAACCTTTATTGCGTGGAAGTACGAGTATCCCGATCAAATAACGACTGCTGGGAGGTGTTTTCTGGGTTGATATGCTGTTAAAAGGGGAGTCATTGGTACACTCCTGGGGCAGTGGCGGGCGGGTCTTTTTGGTGGGCGAGTTGTTTGGCTGTGTTTAGCCCTGGAGCATGTTTTGTTGACGCGCTCCGACGAATAATGTACGGCCGATGACGGTGTGCTCCACCAGGTGCCAACTCCGGGGGTTGCGTCGCGTGTTTCGCAGGTGGGCAGCAGTTGTTCTTTTGCGATGGTGGGAGGCAGATAGATACTGTAGGATTTCGGTTTGGCCGACACAAAGAAGACTAAGGTCAAGCAGGCAACGCCTTACTGTAGTAAAAACGCAGCAGGACGTTCGTGGCTCGGCCTCCAGCTTGCGCGAGTGTGGTGGCGCTGTTGCACTGCGTGCACAACGTTTGCCTCTTTACCCTAACTTGCCGAGCGCGGTGCCGTTACTGTAGCGTCTTCCTGATTACTGGGCCGGGTCGCAGTGCAGAGTTACGGGAAAGCACTCCGAGCGTTGCGGGAGAGAGTTGCGGAGTACGGGCAAGACTCGACGGAATTTGAACTACACTCGCCAGCGATTGGGGGCGTGTCGCGCTTGGCGGCAGCGGGGGGGGGGGGTCAAAACGGGTTATCCAGAGGGAAGGGAGGTGGAAATCGGATGTGTGTAAGGTTAGGATGGTTGTAATATACTCTAGATACTTCTGGATAAGGGTGTCGTTAATTACGGTATTTACAGTTGTACTTCTTACGGACAACATATTTCTAATAGAGGGTTTCCCCTGCCCAAGCAAAATCAAAGAACTGTCCTTTAGCTTGGAAGTTTGTACCAAATGCGATTGAGGTGTGTTTTTTCGCGTTTTGTTTCGGTAATTTGTTTTGTTGTGAACCTCAAAGTCCCAAAGTTTCGAATTATGTTTCAAAGAGCGATGACTTTGTTTTTGTCCTTTATAAACAACTGCAGTTTAGAGTCCAGCGCCGAGTGGCCCGATCAGCGGTTCTCTGTGCGTTTGCCTTTTTGATCACAGCGACACCAATAGCAGCAACATACAACACAAGCGAATGCGCCAGCTACCACTCCCCCAACCGCTGGAAATCAGTAGCACCTTGCTCCTACTACTCATGCCGTTGCCGCAGCAAGCAGATAGGGCTGGTCGTGTCTTGTGTGTGGTGTTCTAGCGGGCTCGGTGGTTATGGAAATGCTGGCTTTGAGCTCAACGAACTTGCTGTGCCTGGGACACAAAAGAGAGCTGATTTCGACAGGTCGCCTCACATCATTGACGACTACAGAAGCTACCGGGCTCGCCACTGCCCAGCCACAGCAGCGTCGTGTTTCTACTATTTATATCGCAGCTGTACCAAGCGAGCTGGGCTTGTCTTGTCTCGTGTCTCGTGTCCCAGCCAGCTCGGTGGTTACGACAACTCTGCTTGGATCTCAAGAACATGCTGTGCTGTGGGCTATGGGGCACGAAAGACAACTGTTTTGAGAGGTCACCGCACACCACCGGCGACTACAGAAGCTACCGGGCTCGCCACCGCCTAGGAACAGCAGCATCGTGTTTCTACTACTTATGTCGGGGCTGTGCTAAGTGGGTAGGGCTTGTGTTGTCTCGTGCGCCGTGCTCTAGGCAGCTTGGTGCTTTCAAAGCCAGTTCGGCATGCGCGTTTCGGTACTCACGTTTCTCTCCCGCTGCTTTTTTTTTTGACGGCTTGGGAATAGACCACAGCGGCGGGGCGATTAATTCGAGCAAGACAACATACTTTGTTTTGGTCAAGATGCTTGGTAAAAATTTATGCGGAAACAGGGGAAACCCTATATTATATGCTGTACGTACGAGTACAGTACGGTATCGTAGATGGCAGGTGATAGGTGATATGTGCATTCGATACCATGGCGCGAGTGACGAGTACACCACTATTCCACTAGTCCACTAATGTAGTCCACTAGTTATGCTTTACACGTAGCTCATCCGTCGAGATTCGATTACAGTTCTATTACAGTAATCATGCTGTCATGCTTGTGGGTGTCGTGACGATTCAAAATGAATTGTCAACGGCCAGACTGTTCAGCGTAGTCACTCCGATAGTCGATAAATATGTTACAGTAGTAATTACGCGACTCAACAACAACCGCAGACGAAACCCACCAGACGGCTTTGTTACTATAACACTGAGTACTGTAGTAACTACAGTACTATTAATAGTAGGGGACCGAATACATCACGAATCACACACGAACACTACAAATAACACATACGAGTAGACAGACATTCTACGCAGCTCGCAAAGTTGAGTATCGACTAATCAATCGGTTCAACGCACAGCTGACGTACTTATAATAAACACGGGCTCCTTACATCATGACGGTTTGATGCGCCTGTCCGAATTTTGTCGGCTGGGAGACTAGATAGCGTACCGCTTCTTGTTTCCCCCTCCCGCAGCCTGCTCCCAGACTGTCTGCTGCTCCTACTTCCGCCATCTTGATCATCGGCCGACCCTGTATGATCCTTGTGTTCTCGTTCCGTTCGTCGCGAGTAGTCCCTAGTTGACTTATAGTCGCCGTCTGATTGCTGTAAGTTTTTCGGCGAAAAATTGCAGCACCAACAACAGGAATCGCAACAACAACACGAGCACGAGCGAAGGGGTTCGGACGATAAACGGCAGTAAATTGTCTGTATTTTACCCAGGACCGGTACGTACTGTTTTTTTGTTTCGCCCACCTTTGCTTTGACCCACAACAGTGCCAGTGCCAGAGGCTACTGTAGTACTCGAACGCCTGGTGCAGTATACCGGTATATATATACCGTACTGCCGTACTTGCTTTCTCCCCAGTGTACTGCTGTTACAACACAGCAGTACTGTAGTACAAGCATATACGTACGGCGGAAAACGAATACTCGTCGTAGGTACGATATTCTCAAAGAGCCTCCACGTCTATTCCACACTGCCCTGTCCAAGAGAATCAACGCCATCGCACGCTACTACGACGTACGTATGATGCACTTACAAGTAAAGCGTATTGCGCTGTATACTGTATAGTGCATACAGCAGTACAGCAGTACACATATATCAGGCATACGGGATACCAGGTACTTTGTAAGGTAATTCGAGGATGTACGTGCCAGGTACGAGTACAAGGCACAGGTCGTACGCGCTCGTACTCATACATACTGCTGTACGTGCAAACAAGCAAAAATATACGTACGATATTATAATTATTGCAGTACGTTCTGGTTCGATTCACTACAAATTTGTTTAGCCCGCGCTTGGCTTGAAGTTACTGTACGCGAACTACTGCTGTAGGTGCCATTCTGTATGCGGTGCCGACATGAACGTGCCTAACCCTCGCACCCTCTACTGTTTTACAGCAAAACAAAGGTGGTGCGTGGGTTCTCGCTTCACCTCTGTGTTGTCGGCTTTAGTTGCTGCTCGATGCCTCGGTTCCGGCATACTGCTGCTGCTGCTGTAGTTTTCCGAGGCTCGAAGTTGCGTTGCTGGCGGCAGAAACGGGTTTGGCTTCAACTACGTGCTGCTGCCGCTATCCTCGCAGAGCTTCTCGGCAGGCACAAGAAAAGTTTTCGAGGAGTTCTCTCTGTCTCCGGCTTCAAGTCGACCTTTCAACGGTCCCAGCCTAGCTTCAACCGGCAATGCGCCTTCGCTGGTGCCGTCACAGTGTATGTTCTGTATGTGCCATATGTGCTGATGCGCCCATTGTACCGTTCGTACACGCTCACGAACAATCCTGACACACGAGGCCGGCGTCTCGGTGTTACGCTGATGTCAAATCGCCATCTCCGTCTCCGTCTCCGACTCCGACTCTGCCTCCAACGAGCGATGTGAAGATGCGAAACCGTCATATAAGTGCGGCGCAACTTGTGCCTTTTCGTCAATCGCGACATTGCGGCGCGTAATCGTCTGTTGGCATGGCGAGACCTGATATACTGGGAGCTTGAAGAACCTCGTACCGTTGGACCGTTGGGGCTTGCACTGGCGTTGGTGCTGCTTATACTGTAGTGCGACTCAGTTGCTAGTAGGCTACCGACCGGGACTGGTACAGTATTAAATATTGTAGCCTCTCGTGTCAGGAGATCAGTGTGTAATTCGACCGCGGACCCGACGGGCTACTACTTAGTACTGCTGTAGACAGCAAGAGGCAAGAGACGTGTCCACGGCGGGCCGGAGCCTACAACCTTCTGTGTAACCCATGTGCAGCAGTCGCTCTCCAACGGAGAGTTGAGACTGCTGTGTGCAGTCCAAAGGGCGGCTACCTGTAAGCGAAGCAACCTGGCCGGCAGCAGATAGATGCTACTGTAGTTGCTCTCCCCCCTGTATACCGAGAGTACCAGCAAGTACTCACTCGTATACAGCGTATATACTGGACTCGTACCTCTGTTCTGTCAATGTATATACAGTAGTACACGCAACAGCAGTGGGTGTTGCTAATTTAAGTGTCGTTTTTGAAGAAATTACAAGTACTTATGCATTTGTGCTTCGTACACTCGAGGAGACAATAATAACGGGAAGTGCAAGGGGGTCGGCCGCTAATAATCTGTCAGAATACACTGCGTACCAGAACAATAAGAAATTGCCCAAACACCTCCCAAGGCCGCGTCAGACACCCAACAACGTTGCCTCCTCTCCGAAATGGAACTCACAGCTGACTTATTTGAAGTCAGACCGAGACACCTGATTTCTACAAACAAACAAAAAAACACACACAACCAAACAAATCCTCCGTCTCAAAAAGAACCCCTCTCCAAGCTAAAACACACATACTGTTGTAACACCCTTAACATGTCACTGTGATGCAGCGGAGGACAGCAGCAATGCCTCGACTTGCACTGCGTCGTGGCGGTCGTTTTTTTTTTGTGTGAGTCCGGCAATGGGCCTATGTGAAGGCTTTCGGGACCTGACAGCACCACAGCAGTTCGCCGGGACCCCCCCCTTGCATAATATTGTGGGCGTCCATATGCCCTTCCTTGCGGAGGCAACGAACAACGTATCATACACATCACAGCACACCAATTGGCCTACTGAACTGAGACGTTGTGGACAGATTGTGGAGCTTAGTACAGTAGTACAGTATATTAACTGTTCAACGTCTCCGTAGAGATTTTTTTACGCCCACACTATGCAGGGGGGTCACCTGTGACATGTTGCATTGAAATTTGGAATTTGCTAACAACGGGATTCTTCAGCATCAATGCTAGCCACTACTGTACTCAACAGGCTTGCCATAAAGGGCCGCCGTCTTACTGTAGTGTCGGTAGCTTGGAAGGCTTTCGCTCGTCATTTTCGCTGAAGCACATGGATGGTACGGTAGTGAAATTGGCCGTGAGACTGGCGTGGTTTGGGTTGATCACTTGCTGGAGTCAGGAGCGGGCTACATATTTGTGCGACTATCGTGTGCACCTTCTACAAGACCAACGCATACGTACAGTAGCTTAAATCTTCCACTCGCAGCTGTGGGTGCGTGGGTTTTGCTACTAGTAGAGTCAGACGAGGAAGAGAAGACGGAGGATGCGGCTGGAGGAGGCGGGCAGAACAACCAGTTGGGGGGTTTAGCAGAACTTCTGAAGGAGAAAGACCCGCAGTCCGCAGCAGGTGGATAACTTAGCTTAGCTTAGCTTTAATGGCTGTTCCGGCAACAGCAGTACATGTAAACAGCGGTTGTGCTACGTACGACAAAGGAGTCGTTGAAATCGGGAAACGCTATGAGCTTGAATGACTTCAGTCCTCAGCTTGTCATACGCGTACTATAGTGTTGTTTTGGAGGTCTTCACCATGAATGCATGTGTCGTGCGGTAAACGGCGCGACTTGACAACCTGCTAAGAAAAACAACCCTAACCCAATTGTACTCCTTCGCAAATACTAATTTGGGTTAGGGTTAGGCTCAAGAATTTGGCGTTCTGCACCCCTTCACACACTCACACAATATGAACCTCGATATAAGCATTTCTACTCAAATCGGAGGGAAAACAAGCCCCAAGCCTTGGCCAAAGTAAGGGTGTATTAGGCCTTAGCTGCTGTCGCGTACTGGCAGTGTGGGCTCCTATGACCGAACTGCTCCGTTGTCAGACCTGGGTACGGGTAGTGCAACTTTGAGCTGAAAATTTGCAAGTCAATATACTTCGAATCATTAATAAGTATATCAACAATCGAACATCATCACTACAGTACATGTTCACTACAACAGTACATACATGGGTTGGGCTGTCGTTTATAATCTTGACAGCCACCAGAGGTTGTGACACAAAACGTTGATGTGTCAGACCGTTGGGTTTGGAGGCCGTTCCCCTGCTCTGGGTGCGAGGGTAGTATCTACTGTATGTATCTGTTTTTTGCAGTATGTGTAGTTTGGTCACGCCGGTAGCTATTTATCAGCCACCTCTTCGCATGATGTCGAAAGGAACCATGACATTATCGAATAGTATCCGTTCACGTTATTAAAGTGACACCCGATACCGGCGATATGTATGTCCAAAATCTTGATATCCAATTAGTTCACGGGAAAGGAGAAAGCGGCATCAAGCCGCCTTCTTTCGTGGCAACAATGTTGCGATCGTAAAAATTAAAATTAAAACTTGTTACCCCTGAAACTCACCAAAAGTCACACATTCACCAATTGATACCATGTACTGGGACAATTCAACGCAACCCATTCAACGTCACTTGGTCGAACTTCAGTACCCCAGCAAAATAAACGTCACACTACCACGGTACTGTACAACCAACGACGCTCCTCAACCACTCCAGGCAGCTCCCGAAAGCTCACAGCGGACGATGCTACAAACATGCCAGCAATAAATTCCAAGACTATACCCAACAACAATGACAACAAAAACTCAGTAACACCTAAATACGGTTGGTGACGGTGGGAGGCTATAAAACAGACCTCGTGCACTCGATGATCAAAACGCTCTACTCGTAGACGAAATAAGTTACCTCAAGGCATCTTAAACGCGGTCATCCCGAAACACACCGAGATACTGACGTATGGGGATTACATCTCACCGCCATATACTGCAACGCTCTAGCTTAGTAGAGAGAGCACAAGGGCGTCTGCGCGTCCTGTATGTAAATACAAACGAAATTTCACACGTGCGCATGTTGAGTGACAGCACAACACCCCCCGCACGAATTCTCTACACACGCTCATCATGATTGCCGCAGAATAACGGCCCCGACTGACAAGGCGAAGGCGATCCTGTCACGGGATGATAGTCTAGTCCCCCTCGGCTCGGCTTCGCGTTGTCCCCTCCCCGCCTACAATATACGCGGTCTGGAAAAAAATGACCCATAAAAGCTGTTGTCTGCATCAGATTCACATACAACAGCTTGACACAAATCTGGACCCAACGCGCAAGCAATACTACAGTTGCGGCAATTAAACCCAATACGTGAAAACAACAAAAACACCGCGGCCGTCGGGGCGAAAATCTCGAAGACGTCAATACCCCCATGGTGCTTGAACGTTCGTGCTTTTTGTCACCAGTCTCGCTTTTGCTCGGACCGAGCGAGTTTGCTCTGAGACTCAAGCGTCGAGTGTGTGTCAAGTGGCTCAGAACTCCATCACGACGCCCACTGTTTCTTCGACAACTCTACCATCGCCGTCCACGGCAAGTATGATTGTCTCGACAGCAACATCGACCACGGGGATCAACGAGGAAGACGACCCGTGCACGATCGTAGCAGCTGTAAGACCTGCGAGGTAGGGCACGGCCCAATGCACACAGCACAACACATCACAACACAAGGCATACATATATAGGTGAGTGGACGGCAAAAAGATGCGCAGGAATTGCAAACCCGGCTGAATGCACGGACAGCATCATACCAGGTATGACGCAGGAAATGTAGGACATTGTCTGTAAGGCACGGCCGAATGGACGAAATTAAAATATGTGACAGTCGATATGATATGATATGATGTGATGTAATGTGATGTTATCAATAGTGTTTTGGTGTAGACGGCCTTTCGCGAAGGCGGACAAGGCTAGTATATAGCATGCATTCATGCTGCAGTAGTACTGTAACTGGACACCAGCACATGCTATAGCATGCTACGGTGTGGGAGCAGCCTGGTGTTCTTCACGCTCGCCACTTGACGTGATTTTCACTGGACCTAACCGGTGTACCCAACCCGTGTGCCTAGCCAGATAAAACTCATTTACAAAATCAAAGGGAAACCCGACGATCAATATAATGTCTACTATAGTATGTAGCTTAATAATCAACAGTGTACAGTAGATAACGTACAGAAGATACTGTACAGGAGGTACTGCACAGTAGATAATGCACAGTAGATAATGTACAGGAGATAATGTACAGGAGATAATTTACCGTAGTTTCTGAGTTGAGAAGGTCGGTGAAACAGACATACAATGTGATCTTATGGAATTATATATAATGTGTTGGCTAACGCGTGGGTGTTCGTCCCCGTGGAACTTACCGCCTTCGGTTGGCAGGGTGTAGGAATCCACCTGTATTGCACAGTAAACATGCACAGGTACAGGCACAGGTGCGGAAGGGGAAAATAACGGACGGTTAGCTGGCTGGCTGTAGACAACAGGGAGAGGTGGTGTGGTCGATCTGCATAAGTTTGATTGGTTTGTTGTCCAGTAGTGCAAGGGTTGAATACAAGGGTTAAGAGGGTGGACGGTGGAGGCGCCGTCAATCGCATGAATATGAATAGGTATTCGGCCGATCCTGACCATATGTCCTCCGGATGGATGTTGCAACCCTTTACTCTCTACTACTCAACTGCTGTACTACTACACTACTTATACTACGTGCGAATCATTTTTGACAACAACAACTACTACTACTACTACTACTACTATTACCACTACTGCCACTACTAGTACTAGTACTAGTACTAGTACTACTACTCCACGTATCAAGGTGTCTATCTAAGAATACTGCAAACCGTATATGATACGAAGTATTCCAGGTATTCCAGTGATACATGCCTTATTGGTGTAGAATCATATTTGGAGTATACTACGCGTGCAGTAGTCACATCACACCAAACGTCACAGTCATACCTGGTAGTCCGAAAAACGCTACGTACACCTACGTACGACAGTTATTTTAGTATCCTCTCCAGTGTTATTAATAATATTAATATTACTCTCAATGTTACTGTCAATATTAGCAATGACAGTAAACCTGAAGCCTTACCGCGCTGGGGTCGACGATGTAATCCAGGTCGTCGAGGATGGCTGCGGTAATCTTCGACAGGTGCATCACCTAAGGTGCACAGCCAGAAAAGCGACTATTAATAGTGTGAACATGCTCGCTCAAACTAACACTACTACTGTGGTGGGTGCTGGTATCAGGTATCAGGTATCTGGTAACCAGTTTCCGCGGACAAGCGGCCGAGAGAAGGGTTAGGACACTCGCAACCGTCCTGGGAGTGACCGCACAACGTACGACCCATGTGCAAGGGCGATCGACGCGTTAATAGCCATTCTATGAAGTACGTAGTGAGTCTTGCTTTCCTCACATTGTCGACCCAGCCCGTCATCAACTCATCGTTGAAGATCGTCTCGTCTAGATGGCCACAGCTCGTACCTAAACGGGGGGGAGAGAGGCAGGGAAAATGTATTAGCAATGGTTTCATTCGATCTTGACGGGGGGGGGGGGTGTACTTCATGTACTTCATTTTCATGTATGGCTGTAGTCGTATGACCATAGACCCTCGCATCCCTACAATGCCGGGAAGGGGCATGTCGGGCTTTCACCCACCAGGCAGACAGTGCTAGCACCAAGTGCGAGGCTCTCTGGGGTGTCGGGCGAGTCGCATGAAGGGTGAGCTTCATCCTACTGAGAACCGCTTGTGAGGCAGACTTGCATAAGGAGGACATATGGACAGATTCGATGAGACCTTGACGGGGGGGGAGGGGTATATTCGTATATTCGCGATGTTCGCATTCGATTTCCGGGACGGGGGAGATGATTACATGATTATACATTTTATATGATTATTATACATATTATATGATTTTTCTACGATTATTATATGTATGATGAAATGCTTGTGTCCAACGTTGACGGGGCATAAAAACAAAAACAAAAAAACAAAAAAACAAAAAAACAAAAAAACGCCCCACCGAAAGGTTGATGGGAGGTGTAGCTGGTTCGAAATGAAACTACTGTAAAAGGGCATGGGTCGATGAAAGTGATTGCAGTAATTCATGTAGAATTGCCGTACGAGTAGCGTAGTGGGAATTTCGCCAAAAGATGCACACGACATTGACGATGCTTACATTCGAATTTCTCGTCGCACGGAAATGAAAGGTGCTACGAAACATATCCTGGTACTGGACTGTACGTACTATTGTTCCTAGCTGTAGTCTGGGTTTACATGAACACTATTAGCACTATTAACACTTTTAACACTACTAACACTATTAACACTATCAGGACTGTATGCTGCCAATCCAAGTGTGCTGTGGCTGGCAACTGTAGTAATACAACAGTAGGAAGTAAAAACAGTACGTCACTCTATCGGCCACCCCTCGCTACTGTACTGTACTGTACTGTACTGCATGTTGTGCAACGTATCATACATACGTGTGTAGTTGCAAGCTGTCGCTTACCGGAGGACCCATCCAGCTCAAGAATGTTAGCATCAGAACCTCCGATATCGGCATAGGCGCTCACAGCCGCGGGACAATGCCAAGCAGGATTTCCGTCTGCGCGGCACGTCGAACAGTCGCTGTAGATGTCTCCCCACAGGGTTCTGGGTGATCAGAGGGAATGGACGAAGCACATCGTGTATGAACAATGCAGACATCCGCATTAATAAACTCGGAATATTTTTGTCGTGTAGCGCCCACCGTGGACACAATATATCTATACATACTATACATACTATACATATATACATACAGTATGTCGTATTGCTACTGTACCCTCGGTATCCCGTCCTTGCACAATACCGACATGCTATTAGCTACTTTCACGTGAACGCCCAGCTCGCCGACTGCAAACCTGTGTGCAGACCTGTGTGCAAGGCATCCAGCCCCAAAATAGAGGCCACTACAGAACGTATATACCAGTGATACACTAGCAAGCAGTCTGCCGTGTGAATTGAGGGGATGTCACGCCAATTGGATGTTTTTTAGTAGTCGGGCCCACTATACGATTGATAGATTGATAGGCACTTCACTTCAGCCCTACTTCCAGCGAGCGGAGCGGCCCAGTCAAGTTGTCAACTCCACCCACCATGAAAACGGAGGTCCCAGGTTTGGTACTGCAGTACTGCTGTACGAGCTGGTTCAAGTTGAACGACCCAAATTTCGTCAGCTACGAATGTCGCTTGAAGTACAGTAGCTACTCGAACATCACTTATTTGTGACAGCCATGAACTGTGGGAGAGGGTGGCATACATACCCAGTCGTTCAGCTAAGGTCCTAGGGCTGGCGCTAGAGGCGAGAACGTGTCCCGACCGACCACGGGGCCTTAGAAGAGCCCAGAAACAATCAGGCGTTTCAGTAGGACATACCGTTTTTTTTCAAATTTTGTGTTCTGCTTCAAGGAATGTCTGTATAACATTTCGCGCAAATACTCGAAGATTTGATTGGATAGGGCAAATACCAAGTTATTGTTTACGGCCAAAGCTTTGATCCTTTACTACTGAAGCTGAGTAATTACCAGGAAACTGCGAAGATACGCATTTTTTTTGCACAAACGCCAAAATGTTCACGCCCTTTTTTAAGGATCGTGAAGTTTTGCACACGTGTTCTATATATATGCCCCTTCCGAGGCCTTGACGAAAGGTGTTTATTTATATTTTTATTCCGTCTGGAATTTGGGTTTTCTTAAGGCCCAATAATCCCAATCCAGAAACAAAAACATCCAACATATCTGACGAAAAAAACAACAACATGATTTCGTCCGTTAAAGGGTCCGCAGGGGTTCATACAGCATGTATGTGTGCCAAACGTCAAAACCTATCTCTCACGTTGTGAACTTCGGACTTAGGGGATTCACCTTGGATCAGCCTGTACACTACCGTCATTGTTATTCTGCACTGTAGTGCGATTCCCTACCGCCCTTTCAACTACTGTAGTTATGTAGCACTGTATATACCTTTCGCCATAACCTGTTGTACCTTACGTCATGAATGTAATTATTAATAGTGCATTATACCTGGTTCCGGTACATTTTACTACTGTACCCTTTTCTGACGAAACTACAATACCGCAATATATAGCAAGACACCAGTGCCCAGCCTAAACTAAAGCCCATGGGAACCGCTTTGTGCCGACCGTTACCGACGACTGCGCAGACGAAGCCCTTTGCTGTCACACCACGATTACAGCAGTACATTCAAATTGGGCTCTCTGATTTAGTCGATTCAGCGACGGCATAGGCGGTAGGCGGTAGGCGGTAGGCGCTAGCAGCGATGACAGTAGTTCAGCAGTAGTCTACTGTAGTACAGCAATATTCTACTGTTAATAGTAATAGTTAGGGTTAGGGTTGCTCGCCCACCACAGACGTGCTACCGCTAGTAGTATCGGCTACGTACTGCATTTCTTGCTGCTGTTTATACATATTACAGTAGTTTAACGTACCCGATCCCGATGACGTGACCCATTTCGTGCAGGATAACGCCTTCGAACGTGCCGTCCTCTTCCATGCTGGCGATGTCGTCGATGTCAAACCGCATAGCCCCTGTGAGGCTGACAGTTTTGCATGAGCTCCAATAACTGGTGGGGCCAGCGGAACCAAGAGTTCCTCCGACACCGTCGATTCCCTCAAGCGTAGAGCTGATGGTGAGACTGCCAGCAGGGTTAGCATTGTTCCCTCCGCATGGCACATGGGTGATAACCTCGGCCCACCTGCACACACGGTTGTGCGTGAGGATTCAGGACAGGCACATAAAAAGCACGCGGAGACGTTCGTCAAGTGTAGATACACCACCACCATTAATAACGCGATGGACGGCATTTCGAATAAGATACGAATACTAAACCAAAACGACGAGATACGTACCGCATTGCTGCTTTGCGGATGCTCAGCGTGTAAAACGCAAGCTCCACGAATGCCACGGTGTGCGCTGACCACGTGCGCCCGAGGATTCCTTGGCGTTTCGCACATGTTTCGGGGCTATTGTGATATTTGTTGGGATGTTTTGATTGCGCTTGCTATAATCCGACAATGTGCCAATGTGCAGGATGGCCTTCAACGTCGATCCATCGTAACCCTAACAGTAAACCTACTCCGCAGAAACAAAACAAGCGATAGGAGACCCTAAAAACGAAACTGCCGACATGGTATGCGCTTACAGTACTACAGGCGCCTTCCGCAATCAAGCGATATTTGCTCGCGAGCCGCGAAGATTGAGAAGAATAAAAAAAAAATGGGTGGAAACGGTGGGAAACGGCGTTTAAACACGATATAAAAAGTGCGCCAAAAAAAAAACAAACATCCCGATCACAAAAATCCTGAAAAACATTTCGAAAAAAACAAAAGTCCACGAAGGCGGATGTTTTTTTTCCGGCGCACACGCTTAAACGACGCCGCTTGGCTGCTTTAGGGGGGGTAGAGTTTTATAGATTGACGATCCGAGCAAAACTCGGACCTCCGGAGGGCCGAGAGTATCAGGGATTAATCCAGTACATTCTCAGCACGTTTTGGTTTTCGGGTGGTGTTTTCTGCGGTGTGCTTCAGCAACAAACTCGTAAGGGACGAAAAACTGGGGTTTATCGTGTACCAGCTGTGCGGTCATGAATCCGTTTATTTTTTTTCCATCCGTTCATTTTAAGGTCGTGTTTTAGTCGAAAAAGTGCTGAAATTCAGCTTCGCGCCAAAAAAAATGCGCCAACTGGTCAGCGTTTCAAACCTTTTAGTACGATTTGGATTGCAACGAGGTACGATTTCTTAATTCTAACTTCGGATTCGTAACCCCCAGCTCAAATTTAACCCACCCTGTAATTTTCAGGACAAAATACAGGGAGGGGATTTTTATGTATTATCCCCGCTTTCTTGCGTTTTAGGAGTATTGCCTTAGCGAGGAGACAAAACCCGTTGAAACCCGGGCTTTAACTATCCGATTTCTTATTTTTTTTCGACGATACCTATTAAATTTCCCCAAGTAGCCTGCAAAAAAAAAAAATCATGTTCGCAGGGGACGCTTCATAGTCATCCCCCCCTTTGCCAAATCCAATATCGCTTGATTGCGGAAGGCGCCTACAGTGGTCCCACTTATGCAACCCCCTTCTCTCGCCCCTGCAACCCCCTGATTTCGGCTTAACAGCCTAACATGAAACTGATGAACACTGAAACTGGCCCACCTTTGCTTTGCTTTTTGCTGGCGTCCCATGGCAGATATCAGTACGTAGACTACTACTCTGTATTCTTCCATTTTTCTTTTGTGTCCATCCAATTGGTCCATCCCATGTATTATCTTGGCCCTTCTTTTCTCTCTCCCTCTTCAGTCGTAACTCAGATCCGGGGTCACTTAAGTAGGGTCTTCTCCCCCCTTCCCACTGCGGTACGTGCCTTGCATTTTTATCGAGATAATATTTCAGCACTGTCTCCCCTCGCCGACTTGCGTCGGATTGTATGTACCTATCCACGCCATGAAGGCGCCCTCAGCAATTGATCCCTTTCATTTTGTCATATTATAGTCACAATTTCACCACGGTGGGATCTGAACTCGGGTACCAATGCTAGTAGCCTTTGAAGCTGACCACTAGTCTACCGGGGCGATGGCTGGGCACGGATAGTGTAATACATCGGGTCTTTTAGTCGCAAGTGTAAGCTCGCAACTCACAGGCAGAATAGACCCTGGTGTTGCCCCTGGTTAGAAGTTTGATAGATGCATATGTCACTGCTTCGTGTATAACACTAAGTCAAACTTACTTGTCAGCAGCAGATTGGAAGACCTCCATGCGTTCCTCCGTCCAAGTCCCAATGTAGTCAATCACGATGTAGAAGGGGGCCAGCGCTGCGAGGTGGGCAGACAGAAATAAAGACATGGGGAGACTACATGGACATGGACATGGTATCGGAATGGCCGGTTTGCAGGGGAGCCCGCTGATGATGTACTGCTGTCATTCGTACTAAAGCAACACGTTACTACTCTGTAAATCGACTTCAAACAGGCAATAAGGAAACGAGAGACACCACCTATCGTATCTCTCTTTCACGCACCAAACTCTCAGACGCTGTTTTGACCGAAAATTGAAGGCGGGTGGTGCTCACATGAGGTCTCGATCTGACAGGCCATGCCTCCGTAGTTGGGAGCGCAAGAGCACATATGTCCGCCGGCGGGATCCGAGGAGCACGACCCTCCGTTCTGGCAAGGGTTAGGGTTGCATGCGCCTGACAGTACAAAAGGCGGTAACGGGCAGGAGTGGCGAGGGAGTTGGATGGGCTTTCTGGGCGGACTGATCCTTGGGCTACTTAGGGTTAGGGCTTGCGAAGATGAGTACGAAGCAATATCAATCAATAGCAACATACCCAATGAAACAACAGACTTTGTTCAAGCTCGTAATAGGTAGGGCTGCAAGCTTTGTTTAGCGAATACAAACATACCGAATGAAACACATGAGACGCACTCAGAATATTTTCAAGCTGAATTGAGCGTGGGAACGCACCTGCTGGTTCCTGGGGAGCAGGCGTTGGAGCCGGAGTGGCTTCCGGAAGCACTGGATAAGAGTGATCGTTCGGCAAGGACGATTCATGGGAGAGGGGACATGACGGCAACCCAGTTGACCAGGGTTAGGGTTTAGGAATACAGTCTTATGCTACACATTCACCAGCGGATAACACCTGTACCCTATTCATAGTAGCTCTGCGCGGGGGCCATTGCCTTTCCCGCAATGGCTGCGTGACAGCATTGTCATACTGCCTTGACCGTGTCGGTCGAAAAACACACGCACGTGCACTGCAGTTTTCAGCGCTTCGTTCCAACTAATTCCACTGTATCATTGTACCGTAGTTGTTCTATTGAGTGTACAAACAGTGGTGTGAGCGATCGACCTGTACGTTCAGTATCTACCCAAAAGTGGCGGGTGCCAAAACTGTAAGACAAAGCCTTACCGTAGTGCGCGCTCTCCCTCTCTCTGCGGAAACTGAACCTGAACCCACCTTCTGTGCACATCCCTTGGCAAGTTGTCTCCGCAGACGTGGTGCACTCTTTGGTGAACTTAATGCACATCTTATTGAGCGATGTTACCGTGTCGTCGTTGAAAAGATCTACCTCCTCGTTGGCCCAATAGCACACGTCCTCGAGGCCTATGTCGCACATTGTGTCCCACGTCTGCTCACAGTCCGGGCAGTCGTACAAGCGGCGGTGCTCCATCTCCATCTCCATCTCCATCTCCGTCTCGTCTGCTTGCGTTTCCTGTTGCCCAGAGAGAAGCATTCTGTCGGACACCGGCTGCACCTCACCCGTGTCCGTTGAAAAGGTGTATCCCGCCTCATCGACGTAGAGCTGCGCCAAGCGCCCAGCGGCATCGAAGGTGTACTTGGAGGACACGAGATTCTTTGTGAACCAGACTCGGTAAGGGTAGGCGCGGCCATCGTCCCACCAGTCGACCTTGAACTTCACGCCGTGGTTCTTCACCGTTATCCTTTCTCTCGTAGCCTCCGTCACAGCGATTTCGGCGATCAACGCGATCAGAACCGATGCTCGCACGGCCTTTGAGGGCTTCATGGTCGCTGCTGGGGAAGAGGACAATGGGGCAAGCGCACGGTGTACATTCGGTAGGCAGATGAAACATTATGAGACATATTATGAGCAATTATCTCGGACGGGCATATGCCACCACCTTGCACCACCATGAAAAATACCGCCCCACCTATCCATAACATTTCTCTACTGCTGTACAGTGCTGTACAGTACCACCGCCATTCTGGACGAGGTCACCATCACGCGACTATCATAGGTGGTGGCTAGTGTCTAGTGTTCGCCTCTCTTCTAAATCTGCAGCTTAGGAGCTTCGCTCTGACGTGCAAAACATCAAATTGTAATTGGATACTTTGTACGAGTGCTGGTGTGCATTTGTTACGATCTGGCTTCGAACAGCCAAGTTACCACTCAATACAATAATGTTTTCACCAAATAGTATTCCACTGCCCCAGATACAGTAGTAGTAGTGGTCCCGCTATAGTGTCGGTTGAGTACATACATACTACATACAGTAGTACCGGTTGTCCGCTATACGAGTAGTGCCTTCGAATTCGCTGGCATCGATGGGCTCCAATGGTGTTCAATGGTGTTGAATGGTGTTGTAGTTGTGCGGAGTAGTGCCGGTTGCCGGTATTATAGTGTCGGTAGTGTCGGTAGTGTTGGTTGGCGCATACCCGCACTTTTTGTTTTTCCCCATCCCATTTATTACCTTCGCACTTCTGTCTTGCTCCCTCCCTATTAATAGTCGTAACTCAGATCCGGGGTCACAAAGTAGGCTCCTCTCCCTCCTCCCCCACTACGGTTCTTGCCTTGATTTTTATCGCGCAGAGGGTTCAGCCTTCCCAACGCTCGTTGATTTTCATCGAATTGTACCAACTCACGCGCTCACGCTTTCCGCTACAGTCAAGATATTGTTTTGCGAGAAACAGTCCCTAGGAGCATGCACTCGGGGGGGCTCGAACTCACGATCTTGACATGCACTATAGAGGGACCACTACGGCTGCCTGTACTTCACATGTTTGCTAAGGGCAGTTGATTCGTCCCCCCTATTGCACTCCTCGTATACTATTTGTGTATTGCCGACATACCATGGTATCTGATATGATACATGGTAATCGGGAGGCGTAGTTTAAGAGAGACTACTGGTTCTTGCGCTAAAGTTCGGGTTGACTTCCTTTGGCTCAATAGGACGACAGGAGCATAATTACACATAGGAGCACATGGAAGCTTGCACCTCATATGGTCAGCTGTACAGTAGAATTGCGATTACTTGTGGGAGCGTTACTGTACTATATACCGTACCGGCACTCATTTTCGCCACAATAATGATAAGTATGGTGCCGATTGCCGCAGCCCCTAAGACCACCACATGGATATACTGCGAGTACTTGTATAGCTACTCGTATAATGGGTACCGTGTGACTCGTAGTAGGTGGAAACTAATTGACGTCTACGAGTAATCATCGATCGTGTTCTGAAGATCATACATATGTATACTCGTACCTCAAATGTGCACGATAATGTGTAGATTGACGAGAAAGAGCTTACCGTTCACATGGTACTTAGAAGCATGCAGAGCATGCATGCATGTAATCCCTACTGCAGTACTGTCGTATATACAACATCGCAACCCTGGAATATTGATGTATTGGAAACTGACGGTAGATACTACAGCAGTATTAATAGTAGGTCTACTTCAGTATTAATAGTAGCTCTACTTATAATAGTATTATACACATATTTGAATGCTATGTATTGCTCCAGTACTGTCTACTGTCCACTACTTACTGTCTACGGTCTATTGTCTTTGTACTACTGTGTACTGCCGAAAAGGAACACGGGCGTTCAGACCATTGAGAACATTTAATATTTAACATGACCTCAATCCTTCCTTCCTTTCAGACCATTCATAACATTCCTTCTCATAAACCATTAATTCTATATATCATACAGTCTATAGTAATATGCATAGTCTATTTATGGAGCATTCTCCCGGAATTGGAATCAATTATGCACCACAACAGTAGTTGCGTCGTATGTAAAGGGAAACCCAGCGGCAACACACGGAAAGGACGGCTGACTACTATTAATGTTAATATCAATATTAATACGTACTCTATGAATCAACTTTCGGACTTGAGAGAGGGAAAGGGGCAATATAATTTCTGCAGTAATAACAGGACTGCCTGTGCTACTGTCAGTACTGTAGTTCAGCGGGCATCGATTTCAATGCCAGGGCTACGACAAGCCACAAGCTACACAAGGCACAAACGACAAGGACAAACTGCTATACAAGGTAACCCACAAAGCACAAAAAGCTACCGTGATATAAGCTACTGTAATAATAGGACTTAGGCTGATGCTTCTACATACGAGCACATACACACTTATAGTCGTACTACTGCTGCATTATGAAACTAACGTATTTAACAGCTATCATATTAATAGGCCGTCGATATCACTTCTTCTGTATGCATACATACGTCTCGCTCTGCTTGTTGCCGCACAACACTGTGTTCAAGTCAAAACGCTTGAACGACTGAGCACTGTACCACAAGCACACCGCTACCGCTACTACCTGGTACCTGGTACCTGGTACATACTACAGTAGTGAACATACGGTACTGTAGGAGTTATGAACGGTATATATATGTAGCTGTGTCTGACTGAGATGGCCAATCCATCAACATGCAATGGAATGAAAAGCTCATGACATGCACATTCATTATCGATGCATGTCACCCATACGTGTTTGGTAGGTATCAAGCAAAGCCGGAAACTGTTGGAGGACTCACCGACTTTCTCACTTATCACCGACGCCTGGTGTCTGGGGCCTGCTGCCTGTTGTAGATAGGTCGGCTGCTGGGCTTGTAGGACGTGCTGACTGTGATGCGTGTTGTGTTGCCTGTGCTGTCTGTGCTGGCTGTGCTGGCTGTGTTGCCTGTGGTCGAGTGAGAAGGAGGGGGGATGAGTACTGCCCCTCTAAACGATATCTTGTTTGCTCAAAGGGGGAAATAATTGTATGATTATAGATTGCATGATTATTTAAGTATATTGGGTCCGAGTGGATTGAAGCGGGCGGACAAGCTTCGACTTGCTGCCGGGTAGCATGATGTTTGACAAGAATATTCATTTTAAGTAAGCAGTAAGTTCCACCGATTAAGCGTTTGGTACCCAGCTTTGGATCCTAAGAGATACACCGGGAGCACGTGCTCTGTATTTCGATAATTGGAAGTATGTTGGTATGGTACGCATGAATCATTGCATGGATTACTTCCTGGGCTGTACTGTATGACTTGGTTTAAGAGGAGAACTTTCGGGATCGTACGAGTGTTTGGTTTTAGAAGTACAACCAAGCGGCCACTTCACCCCAGCTTGACCTACGTAGGAAAAGACGCATGCTACGATAATCATGCTAGTAGAGGTGTAGAGGTGTAGAGGCGTATGCAGCATATGCAGCATATGCAGCATATGACAGTTTTTGCCTTATGAGGGTGGTCACTTATCACGTAAGGAGCTCTATGCCCCCCCCAGAACTGATTTTGGAGGGAAATAAGATGCAACCCACTCAACACTTCCAGGAATATTCTGCCCATGCAGTGCATGTTCACCAGGTTCACTCGTTGACATTCATGTAATTGAAAAAAAATGCAACCCAATAGTGAATAATGAAATGATGAAATGATGAAATGATGAAATGATGAAATGATGAAATGATGAAATGATGAAATGATGGAATGATGGAATGATGGAATGATGAAATGATGAAATGATGAAATGATGAAATGATGAAATGATGGAATGATGGAATGATGGAATGATGAAATGATGAAATGATAAATGATGAAAGATGAAATGATGAAATGATGAAATGATGAAATGATGAAATGATGGAATGATGGAATGATGAAATGATGAAATGATGAAATGATGAAATGATGAAATGATGAAATGATGGAATGATGAAATGATGAATGCCAGCATGCCGACGATTCTGGGTTAAGGAACCTTTACTATTAATACTACTTTAATAGGTCATTCAGAACACCATTTCAGACAAAATGCACCACGAGTACCTCTATCGTAGCAGTGAAGGGTTAGGTAGCATTAGGTAGCATTGAAGGGTCGTTATCCCTAATCGAGAAGTCAAGACAAGGTCTAAAATATTCGACATGTTCGCCGTCATCGCGCGCAGCGGCGTGCTTCGTACTGTCTATTTTAGCTCACTGTGCCCCCTAAATCAAGCTTCAAGATGTCCTCATTATTGATAATACGAGCATGTCTACCTCTGTATATCGGGCAAGGAGCGAAAAGTGCGGGCACGAAATGCATTTCTCTACTGCACCCACCGCGGCATGTACTGTAGATAATAGATATGTACATGATGTCGTAGACGACTAACGGACAAAGGGCCACTGCCGTATCCTGCGGCGGCCACCGTTGTGTGTAGTGCTGGCGTGTTCATTAAGTTATTCTTGGGGGGCACTTTGGGCCCCAGAGGTAACGACGAAACAAATTGTGAGTTTGAAAAGGTCATTGTTCTCACCCGTCTACGAGCAGTATAATGAGGGCCTATCCAGGCCTATCATATGATAGCATGGTAGTAGTAGGCGAAGGGGTAGGATCATATGGTGCTCGTGCCGTACGACTCATTGCATTGCAACCATTGGACATAACTCGGTCAGCAACCATTGTATCATCCCCTGACCACGCAGTGGCCATCCCTATAATCGTCACCTCATATCGACAAATTTTCCATCTAAAGAGCCCCAACACGAGCGTCAATATGTGCCCCAACATGAGCCCCAACATGCGCCCCAAATACACCCGGAGAGATCATGAGGATTGAGAACATGGAATCGCCTGAATTTCGGACGAGGAATGATGACCGGCGGAGCTACTGCACTCACCGCCGCAGTATGCAGTAGATGCTACATGCTACACTTGGTGCTTCGGCCGAATGTACCCCTAGGCCAGGGTGCGCATTAAGCTACGGGACGCTCGGGGGCGTCGTTAACGGAAGGGCCCCCCCGGGGCCTATTTCATCATCTCCCAACCTAAGGAATTTCGTCGATGGAAAGGACGACGCTACGTTGTAAATGTACTTCGTATACGAATATGCTCGCTTACAGAGCGGCAACGGCAAAACAATCATATGGTGTTCGGTCGCCACGGCCGGTCATCGCCCACCGGCCAGAAACGCGGACACGCAAGCACCGAGCCCACGAGAAGAAAACGATATGTGGAGATCACCGTCCGGACCAAAACAGATACTTCGAAGTACATGATAGCACCAAGTAAGACCAAGTACCTCGTGTAGTCAAACATTGTTCCACACCCGGTAAGTAATGGCTAGGGACATTGCATCGCGCTGAACCCGATCTGACGATCACGCTATGCTCGCGGCTGAAGGTGCGGGTGCTGAGAACGGAGAGGCTCGAGACACTACTACCTTACGGGTGGGTCACGTTGAGCCCGACAACAGCTGGATACGACAGCCTACGGGAGGTCCACCACAGAATGCTCCTTCTCGATGCCTCGACTGGTGGAAACGGAAGCGCGAATATCATAATATCACACCCTACGCTACGCTACGCCGACGCGCTTGTGAAGGCGAGGAACGCTCGGAGAGCATCATTGAGGCGACGGTGGTGGTATGTCTTGTGGGAGAGAACCGCCTGCCGAGGAAGGTGGTGTCTCAGGAGATAGTCTTCGTTGTTTAGCACACACAGGTTTCGATGGGAGGTAAGTAATGGCTAGGCACATTGCATCGCGCTGAACCCGGTCTGACGAGCACGCTATGCTCGCGGCTGAAGGTGCGGGTGCTGATAACGGAGAGGCTCGAGACACTACTACCTTACGGGTGGGTCACGTTGAGCCCGACAACAGCTGGATACGACAGCCTACGGGAGGTCCACCACAGAATGCTCCTTCTCGATGCCTCGACTGGCGGAAACGGAAGCGCGAATATCATAATATCACACCCTACGCTACGCTACGCCGACGCGCTTGTGAAGGCGAGGAACGCTCGGAGAGCATCATTGAGGCGACGGTGGTGGCATGTCTGTGGGAGAAAACCGCATGTCGAGGAATGTGGTGTTTCAGGAGATGGTCTTCTTTTTTTAGCACACACAGGTTTCGATGGGAGGCCTCGAATAAGGTTTGAAGGAGTTCGGCCTCGAGTCCTGAGTGTGGTGAGTGGTGGCACACAATGCCGGCAGAAGGTTTCAATGGCCGAGAGCTAGGCGGAGGCCGACATGCGGAATTGGCATGACGCGGAGAAGAGGCGCCCAGTTAGTGTTTATACATGCAAACATTGCAACCACGACACTGACCGTTGAGAGACCAATGCGCGCACCGGGCGGGGGAGGGGGGTGCGATGAGGCGTGAGGGGAACACTCGACGATACATGAACACTTGCAGAAGGTTGATGAGTAAGATGAAACGACGGTCGTTTGTTTTCGAAACTCATAGGCCAAATTGTTAGTAGATCATGATGATAATGGCGCGGGGCAGGCCTAACTGGGGGGGCAGATAGGGGGTAGCCTGATGGGCACGGTCAGATATTGTGTGTGGCGTCAGCCGCGGCACCGTCTACTGTAGGCACTACCATGCAAGTTCAACGATTCGTGAGAAACCTTCTCCTTGACGATAAGATTGCAGAGCTCATGATCTTGATTGACGAGGCTGTGCGGTGTATGAACACCTAAATAGTAAGGGTGTGGGGGGGTGTATTTGCAGGTTTAGGGGGGGGGGGTGTCCGGAGACGAAGTGTAGCATCGGCTGCACCGTGTTTCGGGAGGAGGTCGAGGACGTGTAAACGCTGAATAGATGTGCACGGGGAGAATGTGCTGCTTACGCGCGATGAGCATATTGGGGAGGCCGAGCTCGTAGATAGAGGAGTTCCATAAATAATTGAAACAGTTGCAAGACTGTCGGTGTGTAGTTTATCCCAGCCCCCCAGCGCATTACAAAGATGGAGAAATATCGCATTAAGTGGACCTACGCAAAAATCTGGAGGCAGGTGCGAATGGGCCGACCATTGAGGTAGGTCGGGATGCCAGCGATGATGGAAATGGGACACCAACGGCGGGGGGTGGGGAGAAATAATCAGGTTGATCAGGCTGCTGCTAGCGTACAAGTTCCTCCTGAGGTTCCCGGGTTTCGTTGATGGTGGGGAAGCGTCGGTTTCTCAATAGTAAAATCTACTGACGCACTCAATAAAACAATCTAGAACTCCGCTAGATCTCTGCAACTCCTACCCCATCCTGCCCCACCGTTTTCTGTGTCACGAGTACCGGTCCTTTCCTG
This sequence comes from Saccharina japonica, assembly GCA_008828725.1. Lineage (NCBI taxonomy): Eukaryota > Phaeophyceae > Laminariales > Laminariaceae > Saccharina > Saccharina japonica. Next base: position 339,396 of record MEHQ01003659.1, read on the forward strand.
CAATTATCATCACACGACCTCCTGGACACGGTGTATGGTCTATTTTGGCTGCCTCTCGCTACACCATTCACGGTAGGGGGTACACGCTAACTCCTCCATTCATTGGTCTACCACGGGACTATCAGCTGAGTGACAGCGGTGAACGGTATCCGGCTTGAGAGCAAAGAGGAAGGTGCGTAACCACCTTGAGAGCAGAGAGGTGTCCACTGCAGAGGAGGCAACCCGTAGAGCACGACATGAAAGACAACTTTCGTACTTCACCCGTTATGATTTTCCATGCCACCCTCCCGGTAATTTCATAGACCATTTCACGTACCTCCGGGCTCCAGGGGGAAAGGTGTGAATGATCGTAAGCACTACAAGGAGCGGGGGAGCGGGGACGTATATTCATATATTCTCCCCCGTTGTTCAGCTTTAGCAAAGGCATATACATACCACCGCGAACACAGAGCTCGCCGAGTGGAAACCGAATTCGCCATAAACAGAGCGCAGACATACTGTAGTATATATCCCAAGTACAATGCACCATATAGTGTGCGAGGATACGGGTAGTAGTTGTGGCAGCCTGTGCGTTGACTCGAAATCTAGAATTTGGGTCCCTTGTGTGAAAGTGGGGCTTCTCGACAACCATTGGAATTGATAAGATACGATGACACCACGTGTACGCGCAAGTCAGCTGGCCGAAAGTAATATCGACATATATACTACCTCTCACGCATACGCAAGATTTGATCAACATACGTACTACAGTAGTATCAAAATAAGATGTGCACCGGTCATATAGATAGGTGCCGTACGCATAAGACAGCGATAGTTTGCCTACGTTGCTTACACATCGAGCGCCCCCCAGCGACCATTGTATGCGCACAACTACGGAGCCACAGCTACGGCGACCTGCCCTCCCCTTGTGCCACTTGCTTGCACCCCTACCCCCGCCGTGCACAGTGCACAGTGCCCATTATGTTGCCCATCACGCACACTCCTTTTGTCGAGCGTGCTACTCTCCCCCTCTCTACCGTGTCGTGTTGATCCTTGGCGACTTTCAGGGCAGTCTTGTGGACCTTTGACAGCTTTCACACGCCTTGGCTTGCAGCCAACAACAAGAGTCTCCAACCACAAGAAGAGCCGACAAGAGCCAACAACAAGAGTCAACACGGCGTATTGTTCAAGTAACAATACTCCATATCCATATATAAGTATGATTATGATTGCTTCCATGCAGTCCAATCGCTTTCTCGGCCACATGCAGTATTGAGTATTAATAGTAGTATTAATAGTGGTACTACAGTAATAGTAGTGCCAATGCGTTTCCCGGGCAGTACAGATGTCGCGGCGAATTTTCCTCAGGGAAATATGAACTCCCTTCAGCGAAACCAACTCGATTCCTACACAGAACCCCCGCCGAACGTTGCATCAGTGCATCATTGCATAGTTGCATCATGTTGCATGATTGCATGATTGCATGCTTGCATCATTGAATCATTGCATAGTTTTACCTCACCCGGTCTTACAACAATGGGACGATTTTCGGTATGGCAGGGACACCGTTATTTTGCTAGTCTTTTCTTAGGCATAATTGTACGGCGAGGTTTAATGGTATTCACAAAAGAAGTAGTGCACACCTCCGACCTGTTCGTGGCAAATATATATATATATATATATTTGCATATGTTATATATACGCGCGATCGAAGTATTACACTCAGCTAGCAAATATGAGCTTCGACGAAATCCTCGAGCTCACAGCTATTGTTCTTTATTTTTTAAAATATATCGTGTCTCTCTCATGTCAAAATTAATGAATCCATACTATTAAGAGCTTAAGTAATTAATCTATTTCATTAAATAATTTAATCAAGCAGCCAACACCGCCCCCGCCGCCGCTGATCATCGAAGCAGCGGGGCAGAAATACACCCAAACCCTCGAGTTCCGGTACCTGGGCGGCCTCGTCAACGAACATGGCGACCTCACCCGGGAGATCAACTTCAGGAGCAGAGCAGCGTCGGCGTGCGTCAGGAGGTACGGCCCGGAGCTCTTCGATAGGCCGGGAGCACCGTTTCGACTCAAGGCCCGCCTGCTTCAAGCGGAGGCGATGGAGGCACTGCTGTACGGTTGCATGACATGGGCCCCACGTCGCGACCACTACCGACTGCTGCGGACGATACACCACCGGCTGCTGCTGCGAGGTATTGGGTACCAGCGCAAGCAAGGCACCTACCGGCAGCTGTCCTACGCCCAGGCCCTGAAGAGGGTCGGGTGCCAGAGCGTGGAAGCCACTGTCCGGCAGCGGCGCCTGCTGTTCGCGGGAGCCGTGGCAAGGCAGCCAGACGGGCGACTCCCGAAACGACTGATGTTCGGGGAGCTAGTGGGGGGGAAGGACCCGGGCGCGGGGTGCCCGGAGCGGAACTGGCAGACGTGCCTGAAGGACGACTGCAAAGCGTTCGGAGCTACGCACGGCTCTACGGACGACCAGAGACGTGTCTTCGGAGTCCCGAATTCAGTTTGGGCGGAAGCAGCGAAGGTGAAGGGAGGAAGGCAGTGGTACAAGGGAGTGCTGCAGGGAGTTGAGAGGTTTATGACCTCCTGGCACAAGGACGAAGAGGAGGCTAGCCGAAACGAGCGACCAAGCGAGACAAAGAGCGCAGCAACTAATAAAGAGACACCAAGAACCAACGGGACGGGAGGGGTCGGAGAAGGGCGAATCGGCGAGGGAAGGAAACAAGCGAGAAATGGCGGACCGAGTGGCGCGATATGTGCCGGATTGACTCTCCTGGACTGTTTGTGTTGTTTGGTGTTTGTTTTGTTTTGTTTGTTTTGTTTTTTCCCCCCTCCCCCCACCGCCGCACCATTGCACCACCCCCTCGGGATGACGTGTCTGTGCTGTCTCTGTGGTCTTGTTTGTTTGAGTGTTTGCTTGTACTTTTGACTTGCCTCTTTGTCTTTGCCTTTGTATTTTTCCCTTCGTTGTTTTTTACCTTTTGCAGTTACACTGCTCGCAGGCCGGGGGTACATCAGTCGCACGGGACCATAGTTCCCTTCCCCCGTACCATGTCTGCGTTTATAATCGGGGTGGAGGACTCGATTTTGTTTGCCTGACCGGCGTGAACCCGGCACGGAACACCCCGGCATTATAGGGGCACCAAGATAGAATCAGGGGGCGTATACCCCCGATTGGTGATGTTGACCTTTCCAGTTTTAATTTACCTTCACATAGCGTGTAGAGGGGAGCGGAGGGCTCCAGACTATCTGTTTTTGACTGGCTTTGATCGCTTTGCGGACCCTTTGGGTTCCACTTTTATTTCAGTATACCTTTTTTTGGGTAAGTTAGCCTGTGACCACGGGAATCGACCGTGTCAAGTGTTGGATTAGTACGGACAGATGGAGGTACTGGATAGAGAGACCGGCACGGTTTTTAATGTGAAGACAACAACAACAACAACTNTAAGACCAAAGGTTATGGTACCACTTTGTGGCTCGTTCATAATCTTATCAGCAACATAGTGCCAAAGAAAATGGGTGTACCCCTCGTATGGAGCATAAAGTTGGCCACTATGTTCCCCAAGATTGAAAAATCCAACAAAAAGGGGTGTCTCGTCATCATCTGACCCCTGAGATGATGCCAGGCACAATACGCCATTATCTTGGTTGGCTCTTTTATTGTTCCGCAAATGTATACGATAATACATGCCTTGTACTATATACGAGAACGATACGTATAGTATGTACGTATGACGTACACCGAGTACGTATGCACAAATGATACGTACCATATTTTGAATACATACGAGTACTATGTTGCTTTGGACCATAGGCACTGCTGCTGCACAGCCTTTATCTTTGTTTGCCGATATAAAAGTCGGGAAGAAAAAAGAGCCACAAAGTGGTACGATAACGTTTGGTCTTAAAACTCAATTATATGATATAATCATAAAGATTAGAGGTCATCGTTAATCAAATATCCTTCCGCTTGGAAATCGTTACATCAATATTAATCGTATCATATCATCATTAGATACGCACCGGAAACATTTTAGTTTCGGTCCCTTACGCAAGTATGCGCTTTACACTCACCCCCTCATTCTCACTCGATCGCGGGCAACGCAGCCCAGCCAACACAGGAAACTCAATAAACACAGTCAGCACGTCCAAAGTCTCCAACCTACTCCTCTACACCAGGCAGCAGGCCGCAGAAGGCAGCAAGCAGAAGGCAGCAAGCAGAAGGCAGCAAGCAGAAGGCAGGAAGCAGAAGGCAGGAAGCAGAAGACAGGGAGAAGGAAGCAGGCATCAGGCATCCGTGAACGGGTCGTTGAGGCTAAAGTCCTTTGACCGCTTCCGGCTTTGCTTGGTGCTTACCTAACCCTTACGTACGGTTGACCTTTCATGAGTGATGAATGCTTATTCAAGGCACATTTATTGATTGTCGTCCGTTTAATGTCTATTTGATACATGTACTTTTCTGCCCATTTGATGTCCAATTGATGTCCATTCGATGTAGATAATATGTCCGTTCGGCGTACATGGGTAGGTGATCTCAAGCAGAGGTACTGTAATAACTACAGTCCTGTAAGAGTGCAGCGCATAAATCCTCTGGTTGCTGCACGGTGCAGTCATTCCATCCGTTAAACTTGAACACTGAACACAGTGCGGCAAACAGCAGAGTGTTAAGTGCAGCCAAATCCACGGTCTACGTACAGTATTAATAGTGTCATCGTATACCACGGACAGTTCGTTTGTCGTCCTTCTTGCATGGGTATTTACCATCAATATCAATACTATCAATACTATCAATACCATCAATACCATCAATACTATCAATACTATCAATACTGTCAATACTATCGATACTATCAATACCATCAATACCATTAACAGCAATAGTACACTTGTTGGAAACGCTATTGAGTGTGTGAGTACTACTACTAGTTCGAAGTTAGATAAACCAGATAAATCAAGCACGTCAGGGGGTTACAGGTACGTACAGTATGACTTGAGCGCAAATCAAACCATGATTGGCAGGCCAGAATAAAATACGCTGCGCATTTATACGCAACCGTACACACACAGCATACATAGTCGTACCATGCGGCGGTGGTGCTGTACTGCTTACTATGCATACAGTGTATACATAGTGTGTGTTGATGGGTGGGCCAGCTTTGTTAGTGTTGGGGAATTACAGTGTTGATAGTATCATTCCCGGCGAAGAGAAATATTCAGAATTTGACTTGTTATTGACCTGCAGCATGTATGTTAGCTGGTAGCTGTGCCCTTGCTACGTTAACCTATCTTGAATGGGTTTAATATGTGCGCATCTCTTTCGTTGGATTTGGGTGAGTACTGTGCATACGAGTGCATACGAGTATACACACAAGTGCCTATATAGCAGCAAGCAGACTGCAAAACTGGTTCACTCGTTGTATGCAAAATATGTTCATTTGTGTGAATGCTGTGCATGGTATTGATACTACCGCACCAGAAACTACATCAGCATCCTCGACTATCAATAGTCTCTGCTATAAGCATTACCCTGGGCTGGGTGTTTGATCGATATTTTAACCGTATAGCTCAGTATGTAACATCCTCATAGTTCACACTTCGATCACATCACATATTTCCAAACACCACTCGTGCGCGTATTACTGCTATGTACCACGGTACTGCAGTACAGTAGTTACGTCGTATGTCGTGTCTAGAGAGTTCCTTGCCTTCTACAAGTATGTTTCATTTTTTTCTAAAAAACATCTGACATATATAATACATCTGACAGATGCTTCGACACCGCAATAACCCAAATAACACTACTTTCTGTATGATGCAGTGATTTCCCCCCTCCACCCAGCAGCGAGCATGAAGTCCTCAAAGGCCGTGGAAGCATCGGTTCTGATCGCCCTCATCGCCGGGATCGCTGTGACGGAGGCTACGAGAGAAAGGTTAACTGTCAGGAACCACGTCATCACGTTCAAAATCGACTGCTGGGACGATGGTCGCACGGATCCTTACCGAGTCTGGCCCACAACGAATGCCGTGTCCTCGAAGTTACACCTGCGATGCCGCTCGTCGCTTGCCGTTGCTCTACGTCGATGAGGCCGGACACGCGTTTTCTAACCCTAAGCCTAAGCCTAACCCTAAGCCATGCCATGGACTCTGGTGAGGTGCAGCCGCGGCTATCCGGAGGAAAATACCTCGGGCACCAACGGGGCACCCATGGTGTGTCCATGATAATTCGATGGGCACCCCATGGGCACCCATAGAGGTTACCCATACAGGTGTCCCAAGGGTGTCCGTGTGGTGTCCATATGGTGTCCGTGCGGTGTTCGTGCGGTGTTCGTGCGGTGCTCATGGGGCGCCAAGTCCGTGGGTTGTAGGTGGGGTGTCCGTGGGTTGTGCGTAGGTTGTGCGTGGGTTATCCGTGGGTCATCCATGGGCTGTGCGCGCGTTGCTCATGGGGTACCGTGGGGTGTCCATGAGGCGTCCGTGGCATATCCGTGAGGTGTCAATGGGCAACCCGTGGGCCGCCCGTGGGGTGGCAATGGGTGTCCGTGGAGGGTCCATGGGGTGTCCGTGGGGTCTGCGGGGTGTCCAAGAGGCGTTCATGAGGTGTTCGCTGACAGACCATGGGGGTGTCCGTGAGATGTACGTGGGGTGTCCCTGGGGCGGCAACGCGACGTCCGTGTTTTCAGCGGACTGTTCGTGAGATATCAGCAGTCATTGTGTGGGTCACACGTGGGGTATTCGTGGGTTGCTGATGGGGTCCCCGTTGGGTGTCCGCGGGCAGCCTATGCGGTATATGCGGGCACAACCCATAGCGTGCCCATATGGGTTTCCAAGGGGTGTCCGTGGGGTCCGAGAGGTGTCCGTCGTGATACGCCCATGCAAGCAGCCCATCGAGGGTCCGTGGGATGCCCGTGGCGTGTCCTTGAGGCGCTAGTGGGGTGTGCGAAGGGTGTCCGACGGGCGTCCGAAGGGTGTCCCTGGGGTGTGTATCCAACGGTTGGCCGTGTGGCGTTCGGGGGGTGTCCGTGGGGTGTCCGTGGGATTTCTATGGAGAAGCCCAGGGGTCACCTGTGGCGTGTGCTTAGGGTGTCCATGAGGCCTCCATGGGGTGTCCGTTGGGCATCCATGGGTTGGCCGCGGGGTGTCCGTAGGGTGGCCGTAAATTGTCCGTGGGTCGCCCGTAGGGTGTCCGTGGCTTGTCTGTGAATCACCCGCTGGCTGATGCTCGTGGGGCATCCATGGGCCGCTCGTGGGTCACCCGTGGGTTGTCCGTGGGCAGGAAGCCCATGGGTAGGCCGTGAAATGGCCATGACATGCAACTAAACAACTCATTTGCAAGAAACGAATACCAATCTTCAGGTATGGCCGTCAACCGTTACGAGGGACCGGGTTAGGGAAAACGCATATGTGTGTTGTGAGCTTCTGGAGGGGGTCATCAGGTGAACGGGCGAACGACAAAATAGTGTTGCTTTTAGAAGACCAGTAGGCCGTGTGGGGTGCTGATGGCCTGGAGCTTTCCTTTGATAGCGGAAACTGATAACTTAAAGACGGACGGACAGACCGACGCTTGCAGAGTTGTTTTTTATAAAATATCCAGTAAGCTGGGGAATAATACAGCACAGACTTGCAACTACAGTAGCTATCGCAATTAAGTACGTGTTGACCCGCGCTTTACTGGGGCTGCCTCTACCTGTCATGGAATTGGCATTCCAACCATGGTATTTTCATTTTCATTTTCGGTTGCGCGTAAACGTTTGATTTGATTTGTCTACATTAGGGGCCGTGGTTGCCCGCCTGATCGAAACTTAAAGGAGAGCCTACCGTCAGTCTCTCCTCGCCTAGCGCTCGTTGCCAACCGCAAGCGTCATCGTACACTCTATTGATAGGCCGGTAGTAGAAAGGTGAACGGGTCACAGCTGGATGCGCTGCCATGACACGCCACAAATGTATTCAGCACTGGCCGGTGCTTTGCGCTGCACCCAGGTTTCGTTTCGACACACTAGAGCAGAGAGCGATTTGCTATCCCGTTATTGAAGACCCCAGAATCTCTCAGATAATTGCCAAGACCAACTCACGGAATGTCTGCCGTCTTCTTCGCGGGTCAGGTTTCGTTCGAGACCCGCGCAGCTAAGTGTCCCTCTCCAGCAAACACGGCAAGGTTGTTGTAAACATCTGTGCGTCTGACTTTCATCAGCATTAAAGCACCATCGCACATCTCGGGCTCAATCTTTAAAGCACATCTCTTCAACTTTGGCGACTTCATGACCGCTAAAGGAGTTCCGATCTTTTGAGCCGGGTCCTTCTCGATCTACACCGCAGCATGCATAATCACCAAAACAAAATTCATTATATGAACTGTACGGCATGCAAACGTATCCACCAATGGTCCGAATAAATGTGGTGCTGTGAATTTCCGCTGCATATTCGAACCGTTCAACAAAATTGAAAGAGCGTGAAGTGTCGAGGTCGGTCGTTGGACCAACGGCATACTAAACTCCTTTCTGGCAAGACACATAGTGTTCCAAGCGCCATGCATCGTGAAGCCAATTGCAACCACAAACATGTATACTGTCACCCCCCCTCTTTCTCTTCCCCCTCCCCACCCTCCCTAGTCAAACGACTATGGCCATGCATGACATGAGTATACCCCCCGCCCCCAAAGACTACGGCGATGCATACCATTCGTACACCCTCCCCCCCTCTCTCTCTATCCTTGTTCCGATCGCATCGCATCTTGTACAACGAGCGCTAAACCCCTGCCGTGTTTGTACATTCTTCCCGTGGCACGAGGTACAAAAGCAGACGCGGGTCCTGGTTCACCCAGGGAGGGCCACCAAACGGACCCCACACAGGACAGGACAGCACCCCTGATACAGAGTACTGTACTGGCAAGTTGTCATTACTCGTAGGTCTTGAGAACGCTCCCTGCTATGACGAGGTGCTGTACCTCCGACGTCCCTTCGTAGATCTCCGTGATGCGAGCGTCTCGGTAGTGGCGTTCGGCAGGCATCTCCGACACGTAGCCTGATCAAATCGGCGGGTATAGGAGGCGCGAATCAAAACTGCAGCTGGCCATGATGTACATAAATATCGCACCGCTTGTGACAGCACTGGCATTCTCCGTGTACATCCTACACGCCGTGAACTATAATAAGTAATACACCATGTAAATAAACCTTGTAGAGGACGCAGAGGTCAAAGGGTAAGCTGGAGGTGGGGTGCAAAGTACCTTGGCGGGTGTGCATAGACGGCGACATAATCTGAGGCTACCAGTATATTCCTACGTGGTATGTTATACCCGAATATCACCAAAACAATCATGTCTAGCGCCTGGGTACCCCGGTTTACTTACGCCTATCCCACTAAAACAAACATAAGCACTGTAACCTACTATTATAGTGTACTGGTATAATACTGGTATGATGTATACCGGCATGTCCTACAAGGCAAGAGATGGCGGCCGCGGAAGCAATGGGTGCATGGTACAAGTACGCGCGCGCGGAAAACTTGGCAGCAGACCTTCAAGAGGGGTTGGCCTTGTACCAGTCGAGCGACCGACCGAACGAGCATCATGCACCGTGAGCGCCTGTATCTATCTTTGAGGGTGTACCGAAGACGCAAGTTGGGGTCTGTGGGGTAGGTCTATCGGAAAACATCATCACTACGTATGCCATACTAGGTACATATCTTGCTGGAGCACTCAGACCACTCACCCATGCCCCCCAAGACTTGGATCGCCTGCGCGCATGATGTCGCACCAACAGGAAGTTTACCGAGCACATGCACCCGTACACAGGGGGGTAACGGAGGTAGCGGGCAAGCATCAGAGCATCACTTCGTCACGCCGAGGCTAATGGACACACAACGTTGCAAAGGGTAGTCTCCAAACTATAACTTCCAACAAACAGCTGACGATTTTCTCGTATCGCCGGAGTGGGAAAAACGGGGGGGTGTGGCGTGTTTTCTATTGTTTGTCAACACGCGAAAAACAAATCATTTCACGCGACGATAGACCTTCGATACCGACATATACTCAACCCACGGTTAACCCGCTTCGTGTCAAGCAAGGCCGATTACTGGACATGACGGCCTCGATAATATGAGGTGGCTCCGTGGTTTATACAGGGGGCGAGGGGTTGCCGGCAGCGTCCTACGCTCTTTTCCCAAACCGGAAAAAAAAAATGTTTTGTTTGCCATCGGAGAGGCACCGAGAATTGTTGTGGAGTGTTGTCTACACACCAGGGGCCAAACGTTTATGTATCAGGTGCCTGGCCGGCGGACGCCACACATCACTGACCGTGGTGTGAGTATTGCGACCCTAGGGTGGGTTGGAACCCCTACCGAGCCCGCCCTGACAATATTTACATGGCAGACTCGTTTAGTCGGTCGATTGATGTCTGTCGAGGACTCAAAGTCTCGCCGCTTCGACTTAAATATTTCGGTGAGTGCTTTTCAGGACGACCTTGCACGAACATCCCCCCAGGGTTGTTTTTTGTTTTTAATTCGTTTCCACAAACGTTTGAATTGTTTTATGAGCTGTCGTGCTCATAGCGAGCGGTGCTGAAATCTTGCGGTGGCTATGTTTGAAGTCAAATTGTGAACGGTAACATCGCATTTCCATTATTATTGGCCTCACAACTAAGGCGCAAAATGGCTATACAACAAGTCGACTCGAAGAACAGTCAGTCACAGTCACATAATACACTTCAACCAGGGGAGTATCGCACATCGATAGCAAGAGTTCCATTACGGCCTCAGTGGAAGCATACATTCGGGCCTGAACAACTCAGCAGTGAAACATAAAACGATATTTTGATCACTGGTTTGATTTCTCGTCATATTTACACGATGTGCAGTGCACCCCGAGATAGGTGATGGTACACCAAGCATGTATATTCATAGCACATACTATAATACCACAGAGAAAACACCCTCGCGACGATGGTTTATCCCACTGCCAGCCGGTACGGTTGTTCATATTGGGCAGGTACTACAACAAACCATACGTAGATACCAACAAGCAGCGTTTTCGGGCGGATTCGTGAGGAGCGACGGGCCGCACGACATCGGTGCGGATGACTAAGTAAACTACACCACTCCAGAACCACAACCGCAAGCACACTCTCGAAGGCACTCCTCGAACGCACGCCTCAAGGCACCCCTCAAGGAAGCCCTCAAGGCACCTCTCAAGGCCGACGACAGACGACAGACGACAGACGATAGAAAGGTGTGGCATCTTAAAGGACGCTCTTGCCGTCGCCAGGTCGGCGGAATCGCATAGACGGCTACGCGACGAACGGCTTGCGTCCGACCGAGCGCAAATCGCGCTTGCAGCATAGCATAGGGTTGGAATTTGATACTACCATTCTAAAGGAGGTCAACCCGCTTCCAACATAAAACACAAATATATATATATCACCGCCGAGCAGTGCCCAAACAAATGTACGGGGCTATCTCGTGCCGCAGCTCACCGCGTGCGAACAGAAGGTAGCCGCCTCAGAGGCGAACAGTTTAGCCGAAGCCGCCTCCTTCGTGTAGTTCTCCCCCGCATCACGGGCGGCTGCCGCTTTCCATGTCAGTAAGCGGGCGGCGTCAAGCTTCACGCTCATCTCAGAAATTTTGTGCTGAAAAACAACGGGTCGAGCGGAAGAGCCATAGCAGCGTCATCATATGTACGCACGAGTTACAGCTTTGAGCGTAAGGAGCTTAACTGTGGGGGACGTCGCTCATTCATGAACGCTTGCTGCTTTCGAGACGGCTACAGGGAGGGTCAGCAACATGCGGCATCTACCTCAAAGCGTCTGCTGTGCCGGCGGTGTCAAAGAGGGTGTGGCTGAGCAGGAGGAATCGGGTAAAGGGCGGGATAAAACTGGGAGGTCTATCACACTTTTGAGGAAAAGTTGGATTATTTTTCTACGCTTGTCATTCCTGAATACATGAGCATCGGCGTTACGATCGGCGGTAGACATGTCACCTCGACTCTAATCACCGGCGCTCCATGGCGCCGGCGGAAGATGAAACGCATAGAACTCCGGTCGCCATCAGGTCCTACAACACACTGTAACACACTGCAACACACTGCAACACCCTGCAACACACTGCAACACAACTGTCAGACACTGCAACAGAGGGGGGGTCCATCACGATCTCATAAGTGACCTAGACTGGTATAGACCAGGGCTACGGTTAGGTATTGTGCTGCTGGGCCAGCCCAGTATCTTTCGCGAAATCACTCACATGACTAACACACGCCGACGGCGTGTTGCAGCTTTGTGCAACACGCTATCAGAATTGCGCAACACGTTTTGCCGCAAGCGAAAACGTAATTCCGGGGGTATTTAGGTTCGGGGCAGGCTCGAAAGCTTTTATAGGATGTTCCCGCTGCAGTACTGTGTACTTTTACAGCTGCTACAGTAGTTTTATAGCTGCACCAGTCATTTTGGGGCAAATAAGTTGGAAATGCGTTTCGGCTCTCTCAAACTGTTAGCGGTAAAACGATCGGGCCAAATGTGTATTTCAAGAGTATGTTCCGGCGTTTCTTAGCAAATAGATCGCAAAGTGGGGTCTCTCCGGTGGCCCCTGCGCGGGGAGCGACCTCCGGCGGCTTACAAGGAGCCCTGGAGTAGACTGGTGTAACACTGGTATAGACGGGTAGACAGTGTGGGCAGCAGTGTGGGCAGCAGCGCTTTGTTTTAGAGCATAAGAGCATAAATAAACGCTGTTACCGGGTATAATGTCTGAAGCAGCTAACCGGCGCTTGTCTATTAATAGTAATACATAATAAAACAGGCCGACAAACGGCAAAAACAATCGACGACTAAGCAGTATGGTCAACTTGGAGTTTTGATCGGATCACCGTGTACGGTAATCAAGATAACACACCCCATACTGTAATCAATACAACATACCAACACCTGGGGTGAGTTTTCAAACCGATTTTCTTCGAAACACAATGAAATTGATGGGTTTCGAGAAAGCTCGTCGAAATCTTCCCCTAGGCGTATCCCTCGCCAGCTGCACCCCGCCTTAAGGGAGGTGCACCGTTATTTTTTCAGGGGTTATTTTTTCACTTGATTGTAGTATAGGATATCTATACCCGTTGCCAAGAAAATAAGTTTGGAAATTCGCCCGAGGGGGTGTTATCTTACTAATAGTGTCCTAATAGTGTACCATTACTGTGATAATAGTGTACTATTAATAATAGTGTAATGCCTGCCGTATCGTATACCAGCATGTCGGTGTGTTATAACAGCCGGCTGGGAAACCCACACACAGAGCTTGTTACCAAAATATACCAGCTCACAAAAGGAGTTTCGAACGCACCTGTATCGCGTATAGCCCGCTGATGGGCTTGCCGAACGACTTCCGCTCCAGGGCGTACTTCGCGGCGCAGTCCAAGCTCGCGGCAGCAATACCCAGAGCCTGCCATGCAGAGTCATTGCGATACATTATTTTTTGGTAGCAAGTGCTACTTTATCGTCATGTATCGAGTTTGGATGCCAGGACTCCTAAATCTGCGCTTCGTCGGATCGTGCTGCCCAACAGCACCGTTTGATACTCTAGGCAATGCATACAAAAAGGATTGCTCGTCGCACGATCGCCCATGAACAACCAGCCTTTCACGTTGACGCGCCCGGCATAAGGAGCTGAATACGCCCCCTAAAACACGAGTTCCAGTTGAAAATTTGATCTATCGGTGTAGCCGGATGGAGACGTCAAGATGTCACGACCCCTCCCCCAAAGAAACAGTTCGGCGCACGCGAAAACCCGCTGGCTCGCCCGAGAGGCGCGAGGTTCACACGCACAGGCCTGCAAGCTGCTCGTGAAGAAAACCACGGTTCTTCTCCCTAAAACAACTATTATTTCGCCCCGTGCGTACTTAACAGCGCCCACCCGCGGCAAACGGTCACCTGTCCTGCGATGCCAATCCTGCCAGCATCCAGGGTTCCCATGGCTATCTTGAACCCCATGCCCTCCTTCCCCAGTAGATTGTCCTTGGGCACCCTGCAGCCCTCCATGATGAGGTTGGCAGTGGAAGACGCCCTAATGCCCAGCTTGTCCTCTTTCTTCCCTAGGGACATGCCAGGTGTGTCCAGAGGCACGATGAACGCGCTAATTCCCCTGATTTTCACCGTCAAATCGATTCAACAACGAGAAGAAAAAAAGAGACAAAAAAGAGACAAAAATCACCAAAAAAGAGAGCAAGAGAGAGAGAAAGAGAGAAAGAAAAGAGAAGAAAGGGGAAAAGAGAGAGAAAGCGAGAGAAACAAGGGAAGGGAAGGCGAGGGAAGATAATAAAAGAGCAAGGGAGGGGCAGATAGTATAAGACAGATTCCCACACTACAGTAGCTCTCCTGTTGCCCAAATACATGTCTTTGGAGGGTGCATACCTGTCTTTAGCTCTTTTAGAGGGTGTAGTACAATTGAGTGTAATGTTTACCCTTTAAGCTCATCGATCATCGCCACACTGCTTTTACTCACACAAAAAAGACAGTACGCGACTGTCAAGGGCATGCCCGGAATTCATATTCTCTTCAGTTGTTTCGTACCCATCAACGTCGCTTTTCTGAGAAAACCGAACAGCCCGACACAAGCAGTCGAGGAGCATGTCACCATTAGTTGCAAGGAAAAGTGGCCGTTCACTACGTACGTTGCCTGGGAACTCTTAAGAGGTCTACGAAAAGAGCGTAACGGCAAACAGGCAAACGGCGTCCTTCAGCTATATATTATAGAGGTCGAAAACGAAGGTGTTAGCCGTCGCAACCGTTCATGGAGAACGTGCTAGACAGTCAAGCCAAAGTCCAAAGCTCGACTGCCGGCATGTGAACACAATTTCCGATGGACATCGCTGAGAAGACAGGTACGTAGTGTCTTCGGGCCTCACCCGCCGTTCAAGGGGGACATATCAGCAACGGTACTACAGGTAGTGCAATGGTGTCAGTGTACCGTGTTGTTCAGCATGAAATGCGGATCTGTCTTGGAAGGCGTAACACGTGTATATACTAAATATCACACTACTGATAGACTATCAGCAGAACAACCGGACAACGGGGAACTAAAAAAACATCTGCCCCCCTCCCTGGTTTACTGAAACATTTGGAAAAAAAAATAGCGGGGGGGGGTTAGTTTGGATAAAAGCACTATCGATGTCCGAGCCGGTGGCAAATGCAGTGAGACATATTTTGACAGGCACCTGTCGTCAGTACACAGAGGCATGTACCTGATTCATATCGTTATTTTTGCGACCCAGGATGCGTTAAAAAGGGTCAATTTGGTGCGGAAAAACTACGTTTCTGATGGTTTGCTGCCCTTTCTCCCTGAGTGGAGTGAGTCGCGTTGCTTCAGCAAAATCGCCATTCTAGCCGCACGCTGGAATCTAGCACTGACAAAAACAAAAACGTGCTTGAACCCACCCAACAGCCGCCAAGAAAAGACAACGAAAACTTGCCCTGCCAGTTTCTCGCCATGTAGACCAAACTCAACAACTGAAGGTTGGGGTCTTACGTGATGGGTACTATGAAAACTGTACACTAAGTACGAGACAAAAAAGCGCGAAGCCAGGTTGGGAGAAGGAAGTGCTGACGTCAACGCGTCACCAAAACCAGGGAAAGTACGACTATATTGATGGGATAGGGGGGGGGGCAGGAAAAGCTCGTCCAGGCCAAGAGAGACACTTACACAATATTCATATAGAGCAAACAGCCGGCCAGGCGTCGGCTGTGGCACGCCAACAGACCGCGGCGAACTGATAGGGCCTCGAGCAGTAGAGCGCCAGGCATGCGCCATAGGGCATGGCCGAGCAATAGAGCAGCGGGACGTGTCGCGCCACGACTGCGGAGACAAAGCGCCACTTGACACTGCCGCTCAGCAGAATTTTAGAGTACATCTCTGGATTCAAGTTAGAGCAAGAATTATGGCGCGGGTCGGACGCGGCCTTGGGCACGAGCCCTTCTTGGTCGCATCACCTGTACACCAGCAACTCGCGCGTCAGCACGAGGCGATACAAGCTGCAGCGGCCGTGCACCGCAAAAACTGCCTCCAATACTCGAGCACGTTTGGTGCACAACAAGCAAGGCCATTGAAAAGGAAAAACCGAGCAACTACGACTTCAGCAGCCCCCCTTAAAGCACGCCTGACAGAGGCTACACTGGCATCATCTCACCCACACCGGCCTGAGGGCTCGGGCGTGCGGTGTGGTTTGCTCACACACGCAGGCGTATGTGCGCTTTTTCTTATCTGTGCTCCACGGCTTGGTGTGGTGCAGCAGACAGGAGGAACGCCGACCGGGAGGGGCAGTAGCTCCAGCGACTTGTGTCGGAGATTGGTTTTATTTAGTACAGTAGTTCTGGCTTCATGTACCATGTATGATTAGATAACTATTTGAAGGATTTCACTATCGGGGACAGGCCAGCGGTCACGTATGTCCCATTTTCACCAGAAATGCAGTCAATCATACGCTCAACGGTAAAGCGGCAGAGCATTACATCCGAAGGCAATACAGCTAACTATCGATTGCCTAAATATGTAGCACTTCGACGACTATGGCCTTATTCGGCAACCGGAGGGTCCTTTCCGACTTCTGACCCGCCTGCGGTATACCGGGGGTACTCGTCACTCCTCGCCTTGCCTTGCCTTGCCTTGGGTTGGGTTGCGCGCTACATGGTAAGAGCGTTGTAAGGTCGCCCTGAGTGCTCTCACCTGTGCTTCTTAGAGCTGTCCGTCGTGGCGAATACGACAGATGATTTTGCCTCGTGCGCATTGGTGATCCATGCCTTCGTCCCGTCCAGCACCCACTCATTGCCGTCGAGGCGCGCGGTTGTTATCGCGGCTCCTACCGGCACAGCACAGCACATCACACCACAGCCCATCACACCACACCACAGCACAGCGCGCGCAACACAGCACCAAAGGGGAGCGTTTAATACAGACAGCTCCTGAGAGTTTAATACTCCAGCTCATGCCAGCAACTGATGCGAGCTGCGCGTATCATCGCAAGGCATAACCCAGCACTTGTCAACCAACGCCAGCACGACCATGCGAAGCATCAGGCAGTGGATGGGTTGCCGATATGGACAACCACCTCTTTTTGGACACCGACCCAAAAACTATCGATGGACACCGACCCAAAAAAACGCTGACACTATATAGTCACGCGTCGTAAGGCTGCAGCACCGACGGCAAGAGTATAGACGCAGTTTGCTGCTAGCGCAACAGTACTGTGCATTACTGTATAGTACTGTGGTGCTCTAATGGGCAGCGCCAACCAGAGTGATGTCATATCATGCCATGTCCTGACATGGCTTCACGAGGGGTCTACCGTAGGTCTGTCTCCCCCAAGAAAGCCTTAGGAGGGCTCACTAAACATAACCCCGGAGGATGCCAGGTACAACGCAAGGGGATACCAGTCAGGTGCAACGACACAGCCAGAATTACTGTAATAAACAAACTGCCAATTTTAAAGAAACTGCAATATGTATTAACTTTACTCCTGGCCTTACACGCGTGGCGCATCTCTTGGCGGACAAACCCTCTCATCTTGGAACGCAAATGCTAAGCACGCCACCCATCTCAATATGAGGCCCTAAATCCTTTCAATGTGCCCAGTACAACCATCACAAGTGCTATGCGGCCGAAAAAGAGCGTATCTGGCGTATGATGCAGCTTTTAAAGTACATTATTTGACTTTCAACTATTCAATCGGTCGTACTCACAGCTCACGGAACTTAACAAGATTTAAAAAAACTAAAGAACCGGTCGCCGACACAACAAACACACGACATACAAGATATGCATTTTTATGGGCACCCACCTGCATCGCTGCCGTTGCCGGGCTCCGAAAGCGCGAAGCAGCCGAGAGACTCCCCGCTCGCAAAGGGCACGAGGTGTTCCGCCTTCTGTTCAGCCGTCCCAAACTTCTCCAACGGGTTGCAGTACAAGGACTATCGCGCGTTGTGCGACCAACACAGGCGGGAGGCGTACGGAACAGAAGATAACCAGACAGTCGAGAGCGGAAAAGAAAGGGCTTTTTCAGCACGTGAAGACCGCAAAAAGCGAGAAACGTGTGATATGCGTAATGCCGTCGGAACAGACTGGTCTACGAAGGAAGTATAGACTCTCCGAACGGAGGCAAGTCGAGCTTTAAATTTTACCGGAAACAAACAACGCAACAGCAAACGACTCGCTGCTAGACCGTCACTCCATCCAGTGGAGATGTGTTCGGTCAGAAACGTTGCTGGGAGTAGCCAACTTTTCGACCCAGAACGGACTGCACTACGAACTCCATAAGGTTAAGGTGTTCTGGTGCTGCAAAACCCCACTACGTAGTCTTGTGCTTTCATTTGCCAATAACGGACACACGGACGCAACCGAATCAAGCAAGGCTTAGACATTGTTGGGAGTTCTCGCCGACGATGCCCGCCCTGGTTTCGTTGCAAATATTGCGCCAGAGGCAGCATTGTAATCATTGAGGAACCCAGGGACCGGCACTGGGTCGGACCAAGCCCGTGATACGATCAACAGACCCGATCACACCCATGGCGGGCGGAAACAGAAGAGCCGACAGTACCTTCCTCAAAACTCGGTGGTCGCTTCTCCTCTGCTAGTAATAGTAGCTACGCTAATACCTAGTAATAGTAACGCCCAAGCAACAGCCAGACGGAAGGGGCGATCAATCTATTGGTAGCTAGCAGAGCTAGCAGAGGGAGTGCTTACATTGTTGACACTCATTATCACTCCGGTGGATGCGCAGCCCCTGCTGATCTCCTCCATCGCGATGGCGTAAGCCTACAATCAAACGATGCCGACCGGCCAGCGCGTTCAACACAACAGGCACGTAAAAACGACAATGATGCGCGGAGGGTCAGGGTGCAGCGGGAGGGTTAGTGAAGGCGGACGTGACTCACGAATACAAACGATAAAAATGTGGTACACGAGAAACAGGTGCAGCATCAACTGATCTAACTCAACATCAATACCTCCGCCACGTCAATTTTACTTCCTGGGTTGACGATAGCAGCATAACTCTGTGGAGTACTATTAATAGTATACCAGGTGTAAGATATAGCGACGATGGGGCCTGGGCAAAAGAGCGGCAAAGCTCCTCGGATGGATCGTCACCGTGCGGTACAGCGGTGTCACATGGGCACAGAGATATACCTCTGTAGGCAGCACCAAATGAATCTTGATGTTATTGTTCTTGCAGGAATGGAGCAATCGCCCAAAACTCCAGTCCGTGGTAACAGGGTTAGGATTAGGCTGTGACAACTCTAGAGTGCAAACATACCTCAGAAAACAAACAGATGAGAGTTTACATCATAACAGAAAAACAAAAATCGCACATCTCAGACAAGTACCTACAAGCGAAAACAGCGAGCATACGTACCGGATACATGCGTGGTATGAGTTGCAACAGAAACTAACGGGACCGCGCATGTACCAAGAAAAACCAAAACAAAATAAATCAAACGAAGAAAAAAAACAAAAGAACAACGACAACAACAACAGCAACAAAATGCGCAAGAGAATGAGCAAGTGGGTACACAAGAAACTGAAGAACACTCAGACTTTTCGACAAGCAAACAGGAAGGGGGGGGAGAGGCGAGACAACATAACCCCTCTCCAAGAAGAGCTAGCTGTGCATACGCTCGCACTTACAAAATAAACCCTTGAAAAAAAAAGCGAAACAGGAAAAAAAGAAGGAAAACCAAGGCGAATAGCGAAAAAACGAAAGACAGGTCCTTGAGACCGGCAGAAAGGCCAGGAAGTTCGCGCGGCCCTACCCTAATACATCCTTGATCCCTGATACCTGCTACCCGCTATATCTTACGGTTGCGGTTACGGCTATGGGAAGGCACGCATCATGACTACGACGGTCATACCCAAACATCGGACGTCTGAGCAGGACGCCCACCCCGCCCGCATTGGGGTCAACGGTTCGCGTCGTAAATACAGCCACCTCGTGGCGCTTTGCCGCTCTATTCTCGTCCGCGCCATCCCATTTCCGCATGCGAGCTTGTGGCGAGAGGTGACTGTGTGGTACGATCCGCGCATCACGAGAGCTAGCAAAAGGCGACGTTCTCAACGGCACCCATATCACAGCCAGTTTCTAGCCCTTCGGGTGCAGCCCTAATGCACTAATGCTCTAATGCAACGGCGCTGTCGCGTATGAGGTGGGCCGCAATGGTAAGCTCTCCCGCTCTCACCAGATAATCGAGGCCAGTACCTCCATCCTTTTCCCCGATAGCAACTCCCATCAGCCCAAGTTCGCCAAGTTGCGCCACCTAAGCAGAACAAAATCGGAGGATATCGACCCCCACGGTCAACGTATGATATTATCGATGCAAGTACGAGTACGATATCGGGGTGTATCCTGGCGTACGGAGAGGTCGAGATGACGTATTCCAAGTCAACGATGGCACGCGCTCAAAAACACCACGCGCAATTAACCAATAGGTGGCGAAAGTAGAGCATGGGTTCTTTGACAGCGCCCCAAGACTATATTTTGTGGGGAAAGGCTAACTATTGTATACCTACAGTCCTTGGTAAGTAACAGCCAACGCGTGAAAAACTTTATACCAGATATTGCAAACGTCTCCTGCTTCAAGGCTTAGGGCACTGTTGTTATATTGTTCTATATTGTTTGTCTGACCGACGGACACAAAGAGTGCTGCAGTGGTGGCAATTGTTTTTTTGTTCATCCCATTTATTATCTTCGCACTTCCGGCTTTCTCCCTCCCTAGTCGTAACTCAGATCCGGGGTCACAAAGTGGTGAAGAACGAACAATCGCAAACACCCGACTACACCTCGTGTAAACTCGGCGAGGTGGTCACGAATAAGTGATTGGTAGAGGTGCAGCGCATGTGCGGGGCTATTTGACAAAGGTGGCGTGCCTCAACAACAGCCCTCTGCAAACAACGCAGGGGTGTCGCGGCGACTCCCTGGCCCAAATACCAATCGATTCCACCGCCTCACCGCCTCACTGCCTCACTGCTTCACTGCCTCTCTCGGTCCCACCTGGGGAGTTTCGAGGCTGAAAAGGTAACGCAATTCTTGGAGCATAAGAAACGGCCTGTTCGGTCGCGCTGACTGAAGGTTTTATCAAATCAATTATTTCGTTTTGCTGCTGTGACAGCAGTAGCGCAAGGTTGTTTCCCCTGAAGGTAAACCGGGCGTGAAGAATATAATTTAGGCAGGAAATCAGGGGGTTCAAGCGTAACACCTCAATTTTCGTCAGCCACGGATGCCGCATGCAACATCAACTCAATTGTCACATATTTAGCATCATACTGACCGCCATACATAAACAGTGGAAGAGGGTGACATCGCCAGCTTTTTTCAAGGGCCTAAGGGTGATGCTACCGCCGAAACTGTAGCCCGACATATCACAGGCATTCAAGGAGACCAAAACTAGTCAGGCGTTTCCGTAGGAACATGTGTATGTTTTCCCCTATTTTCTGAACGTGCCCAAGGCATGTTTTTTTACAAAGTTTCACGCAAATTCTTGAAGATCTGACTGCGTACGATCAACATTAAGTAATATTTAACGCCAAAACCGACCATCTACTGAAGCAAAGTAATTACAACGCGATGCCGGAATTAACAAGTTTAACCACAGAAAAGCCCCAAGCGTTCACGCTGTTTTTCAGAGATAAACCCTGCATTTTTGCACACGTGTTCTATATGCCCCTGCCGAAGCATACACGAGTTGGCTTTTTTTTTGTTTTTTTTCCGTCGCCGAAAATTCGGGATCCCTTAAGACCCAAATCTCTCCCCCGAAAAAACTAAAACCAAAATATCTGGCGAAAAATAACAATAACAATATCCAACCGTTAACCTGTCGGCAGGAGATCGTAGAACATGTGTCACAAATTTCAGCATGTATCTAAAAAAACAGCGTCTACTTTGGCTACTGAGTAAATTTGGGGTGGTATCCTTGTCGCCTGTATAGGTATAGGTATCCAGCAGGTAAGCTTCGCGAGGGGATACATGTTGGACAGAGCGAGACGAATGTGGGCATTGAATGCGCCAATATTGCAGGAGGTTCTATTAATAGTAGTTTAGTGGCGTTAGCTGTGGAGCGAAGGGCCCAACATTTATTCACTAAATCCAGGACCCATCAAAGCATAACAAAAGGTTTAGTATCTCATGTCCGCACCTGTTCCTTCGGGAAGGTGTGGTTTTTGTCCCACTCCCCGGCGTGAGGGGCGAGCTCGTTATCGGCAAAGTTGCGGCACATCTCTCTGAGCATGCTGTGCTCCTCTGGCAGGCTGCTCCACGTCAAGAACCCCCTCGCAGCGTCGTTCCGAGCCCTGTTTGTTTTGTGGAACGAGCAGGTCGGCGAAACGGGTCACACAATCGGCACAACGGTTACAAGAGCGGGCACGTACGAGGTATATCAAGTTTCCGTCACGTTGCCAGACATGAGAGTGGGGCGGGCGCTTGCCCGAGGTTGCCCGAAGGGGCGGCCTTTTTAGACCTCGGGCACGGCGCTTGGGTGTCAAGTTGACAATTGTTGTTGCTGGTGTTGTTATTTCTATACTAGGTATTTGTTATCGATGCTTGTATTGCTATTGTCAGCGCTGATGCTATTGTTATTGCTAATGTTAATGTACTTACCTGGTATATTGTTATTGGGTGCTTATCGTGTTGTTCGTGGTTCTGCTGTTGTTGGCATTGGTGTTACTATTGTCGTCGGTATTGTTCTCACTGGTTCTAGCGTTCCTGCAGTATGTACTTCTGTTGTTTATCCCACACTCTACGACGAATAGTACGTCACTGCCTTGGTCTCATCTAGCCCATGCGCATGCCTTAATCGAAAAGGCAAAAGGAAGTTGAAGGCATGACGGACACGATATACATCAAACCAACCACATCAGGCTGGGTCTCAGGATGACATAAGGCCGTGGCCAGTACTCCAACCTATTGTACGAACACCGACAAGAGACACATTGCACGTTAAATAGAAAACGCGATATATGACATCTCGCCATGAGCACCCTAACTACGCAGCCTACAGCCGACAACAAGTCCTGCGTCTACACTAATATTCTACAGTACCAGGTAACAGATAACAACATTGCCGGAAACGGCTACTGTCCAACGTACTGCTCGAAATATCGGATGTAAGGCAACAACGGGAAAAAACTCGACACCTGTCTACAGTGCTGGCAACACTGCTCCCAGCCCTGGAGACAGGTGTAACGACACGAAAGCATCGACCACGCGCACCACGAGGACACAACTCATAAAACCTTACTAGTTACGTGGAGCGAACCCTATCTTCGCACACTGTTCGCGCCCGTTGTCACTGCCGCGTAACGCAGTCGGCCACAAGACTACAAGACTACAAGATCAGAGTAGTCCCCGCAGTAGTCCCGGGGTTAGTCTCAGTAGTTTCAGTAGTCGCAGATCCAAAGTGCCGCAAAACTTGAGCAACGAACAGACAGTCCCCAGTGGGGAATGTTGTAATGTGCTGCTGCCGCGCGCGAGATCGGCCTAATGTCAGTGCTCCCGCTGCTGCTGCTGCCGCGCGCGAGATCGGCCTCATGTCAGTGCTCCCGCTGCTGCTGCTGCCGCGCGCGAGATCGGCCTCATGTCAGTGCTCCCGCTGCTGCTGCTGCTGCTCCAGGCGTTACTCATCTCTAGACCGACGCAATTCACTGAGCGCCTTGCTTGTTCTGTTTAATTCCCTTCCCTGTGGCTTCCCCTCCCGAGGGTTCGCATAAAACAAAAGAAAGAAGTGAAAAGTCGTACTGTCCGTCAAGAGGCCTCGCCCGGTTGCGATCTTGAAGCTGCTCCACCGGAAGGGTTGAACCAAGCCCAACCCCGGCGCCGAGGGGTCGATTTCCACTTTTACTGCCGTCTCATTGATCGGATCATACTAACTGGATAAACGCCGAATCCTATCGAGGCGAAACCTGCAAGCTTCACCTGCAACGTTTTACGACCCACCTCCGAATAGATCAGACTCAAACGAGGCCGCAGACACTCCGTAATACGAAGTCAGCGAGTCAGAAAATGATGTGTCTGATGCACCGGCAATTACCCAACTCTCACCACACAATGACCAATCTCTACCACCACTCTGGCGGATAAGAATGTAAATGTGTCTGGTGCAGTCAAAAACCCAACTCAATTAGGAACCCAGCATATCGCTGATATCTGGGCAAGGGGCCAGATGGTATTGTTCCTCAAGGTAGATCCAGCGTGACTCCGTGGGAGTGCTTTATTTCTCCCACGCGCTTTTTATCGGTCTATAAAGGTATCTCTGACCTAATTCATAGAGCGCCAAAAAGCGTCCTCCCGGGGACGGGTTGCTTCATCCCCGGGAAGGCGGGGGATCGTCGGACGGGGGTAGGTTCCAAAACTTTTGGAGGAATTTCCCTCCCGGGGAATATCTTTATTTTTGTGTCCCTTGTTTTGGTTTCCATTTGTATGAAAGGCGGTTTTTGCAGGGATAGAATATCCCCCCCGCGCTCGGGAATTCACTCCCCTTGTTTTAGGTCAGAGATACCTTCATAGGGCCCACGTCGTCAGCTCCAATCCCCCCTTTTTTGCCTTTTGTTTTCGTTGCAACTGCTGTATAGCATTATAGTTTCGTTGTACTAAAGCACATATCATACGATTTGTCTGCACACTAAGGCACATACCTGGTATATGTTTTGAGTGCCTACGGTACGCGGGTGTGTGTTTGTGGTCACGAGGGTGCGGGATGATGGGGTCGGTTGGTGGCTTGGTCATAGGTGGGTGGTTAGGGTGGTTCATGGGGCGGTTGTTGGGTGGTTCATGGGTCGGTCGTTGGGTGGGTGGGAGATCGAGAAAAAAAAATAAAAAATGGGTGGGTGGGTGGGTGGTCGTTTTGCGTACGAGCGGTGGCGGTAAACCGGCCCCGCTGGCGTAGGATCGGAACCACAATACACAGTAGTATGGAGATAAGACCACCGAAATGGGCATAGCACGGGGTTGATTTAAAGTGGTTCAACGACTCTTGTAATCTCATTAGCGTGCTACTTTGCTGAGCAGGGCTTTGCCAGCTTATGCACGCGATTCAGCACATACTTCTGAACATAATCCCGAACTACTGTCCTGCACTGCTGTACATTGCTGCAATGCACCTGCACTCACCATTAGGGGAGGGGTGTTGCCATATTGCCATATTCTTACGAGCGAATGCTATTCCTATATTGATACAGTAGTTTCGAATTTTGACGGCGCGAAAAAAGAGGGACACCTTCCGAGACGGCCGAAGCTCTCCTACAATTGTTTACGAAATCACTGTTTTTTATACAACGTCCACAAAACCAGCGCATATTACAAATTAACACAGACGACAAGAAAGAACTGCAGCAGCAGCGCTGAATAACCCCCAAAACGGCCTATATACCCAGTACATGATATTGATATTACGGGGACTATAGTAAACACTAGTAAATAGGACCTACGATATAGACAAAAACCTATATATTTCCCTACTTTTACTAACAACATTTGGTCATATTATATGATATTTACTCTGTCCTCCGTAATAGCTGTCCGCCGGTGCACAACAAAGTTACGGGTGATTGCTGCTGCTGATGCTGTTTTTACTGCTGCCGTGCTGTTGCTGATTTTTCTTTGTTAGGGCCTTCTTTCGAACCGACTGAATATCATAGAATGCGAGCCTGTCTTGTGTGACCAACGAATATATTTTGGCGGCGAGACATCAACATCAACATCAACAACAACAACAACTACCTCGAAGTTATATGATCCACCGACACACACAGCACACAGGTAGGTCAGTTGTGAATATCCTGCTGCGTATGCTATACTTTAGTACTGTTTTTTTTCCATCCCATTTATTATCTCGCACTTTTGTTTTTCTCCCTCCCTGTAGTCGTAACTCAGATCCGGGGTCAGAACGTAGCCCCCCCCATTACGGTCCTTTCCTTGATTTTTATCGCGCAGAGGGTTCAGCCTTCCCAACGCTCGTCGATCTTCATCGAATGTTGCTATTCATAGCTCACGCTCTCGCGCTTTCCGCTAGTCAAGATATTTTCTGGCGAGAAAAAGTCCCTACGTGTATATACGAGCATTTACTCGGGGGGGCTCGAACTCACGATCTTGACTCTAACAGGCTTCGTGGTTACCTTCGTAGCCCTCTGGGGCGATAGTTGGAGTTAATGGGACATGTTTTGTCAATACATATTATACATATTCTACTCTGTACTGGTATTCTACTTAGTCTCGTCTGTATGCATACTTGGCATGTACATACTTGGTAGAGCGAGTACCACTACGAGTAGTCCACTAGTCGTACAGCTGTGGACGGAAATATAAGGAAGGTTTAGGGATTGATATGCAGACCAAACGGTCCTTATGATGTAGACTTGTATATGTACACCGTACGCCAGTTTACGTACGTATGTACTATTAATACCAGGTACAGCCTGTGACCACGGGAATCGACCTTGTCAAGTGTTGGATTAGTACGGACAGATGGAGGTACTGGATAGAGAGACCGGCACGGTTTTTAATGTGAAGACAACAACAACAACAACAACAACAACAACAACAACAACAGCAGCAGTACAATGTATGCCTTGGCTGCGTCCGGAATAATTAGCAGTTACACGAGCCACGAGTCACCAGTCACATTACGGAAGGTGGTTCACTAAGTGGCTGGAGGGAGAAATGCGCAAGCGAAGAACACTGCTGCTGTACGTCGTAGCCGCAGTGCTGCTATATACCTGGCACTTCGTACTCGTACTGCTGTGCGTATATCATACCAGCTTCGAAGTTGAAGAATACGAGCATGTGGCAGCAGCAGCAGCAGCAGCAGCAGCAGCAGTACAATGAAGCAATCAGGCTTGTTCACGAACCCAGCACCGCCGGGGGCTCGTACGAGTAGCCACTTCATATATGAGTGGGTTAGACATTGCTCCCTAACAGGAGAGTACGTTATCCCATCGCCACAGTCCTCTCTAGATCACGGCTGCCGCATACCGTGCCGTAGCAGCAGTGTATCAGAAGTAGAACGCAACAGTGGAACGTCGCAACTTCCAAGGAGTTCTTCAACATCACAGCAGTACATCAAGTCACCCTCGTATTTTGTCTCCAAGCTGGCTCACCTGCATCGAGAGAGTGCGGCTCCGCGGGATGCAGCAACGTTCACAGCAGCTCTCAGCATGTTCTTGCGGTGTACGGTCCAATGCCAAAGCTGATTCAGAGTATACCGTCACTGCAGCTGGTGGTATCGTTGAACGAGCTGCGCCTTGCTCCAAGGAGACAAAAACGCGGCGTGATTTGGAATTCTCCCTCCCCGCTCCCCTACTTCGAAATATAAAATACTACAATGGAAACCCCTGACTGAAATCCAAAATCCAAAATCTAAACGTAGGAAACCGGAAACCATCGGTGCAATGGATATGGTGGGTGTGCCGGTCGCTGCCCCCTCGTGAACAGCGCTTCCTTCGTGTAGATGTACCCGTGCTCGTGGGCCTGCATTTGTGATACTGAGAGGGTTCGAATTGTTGCTAAACTCCTGGAACGGCACGTCCGAACACCCTACCTCTCTCCTGCTGCTGTTGTAAAGCAGTATTCCAACGTACAGCAGCAGTATCATATCATGCATACCTGGTACCTATGAACGATGGGTATACCGACTGACATGTACGCACTGTCTCTGTGTGGCACCGGCTAGGGTCATCCTGAGAGTGTGTGTGTGAGGCGACCAACTGCCTCCAGTACCGACTTGGCGGCGATTTCCAAGCCTCGTCTGGGTGCGAGCCTCCCGTGAATTGGCGGCATTCTCCACTGAGTGAAGCAGATACTCTTATTAATAGTTGGTATGTTTACGTACTGCCTTGTAGTACAACAGCAGTATCATACTCGTATTATTACACTGCTGCAGTGGTATCTGAGTACGAGTATTATACTCGTATTATTACACTGTTGTTGTAGGATCGTTTCACGTTTTAATCACT
Source organism: Saccharina japonica (assembly GCA_008828725.1). Classification (NCBI taxonomy): domain Eukaryota; class Phaeophyceae; order Laminariales; family Laminariaceae; genus Saccharina; species Saccharina japonica. The sequence goes on from MEHQ01003659.1 coordinate 367,350, forward strand.
TGATATGATGCGCGCACTGCTGTAGCTTCAAAGCTGTTGCGGAGTTACTGCACCCCCGGTGTTTTTAGACATACGTCTGGAAACTACAGTAGTGCAAACAGTAGTACGGGTGTGTGTGACATTTACCCTCAGAGCGGAACACTTCGCCATGCTCCGAGCGGCTCACCACCAAGTCCTCTCGCGAGTCATTGGCTTCCAGCGCCGACTTCGTAGTGACCACACCACCCTCTCGTGCGCAAAATTCTCCCAAGATGCAACGTTGCGAGGGCATGAAAAATACCATTTTGTAAACGACGGCTCTTTTTTGCGGGGGGCGTGGCGCGGCAGAACAAGAACAAGGGGCGATTACCCAGCCCGGTGTTGTTCGGGACGATAGCTTGTCCTGGCACACAGTAAGCTTGACCTGGCGGACAGTTAAGACTTGGCATAGATGCATAGTCGAAGACCGTAGTTAGGGGGTTTCGAGACACCTAAGGATCGACGGCCCACTCCCTTTTTTGTGTTTAGAGTTGAGACCTTACTGTGGTCCACTGCAGCCACAAAGGAAGAGTAGTAAGTGGTACCGGGGGGTCCTCGATGCAGCCGAAAGGTTCATGGTAAAGTGGCACGAGGACGAGCCAAAGCTGAGTAGAAAGCGCCTCGCGTTCGTTGTGGGTGGTGTCAAACGGAATGGGGGAAGGGAGGAGCAATATGAGGAGCAGACGATCTACTACATTATTTGACTCTTGAGTTTACTTCCATGAAAGTTTCCACGGAAGAAAAAAAGGTTCCATGGAGGAAGTAAGAAAGGTTTTTTTATTTTTTACTTCCAGGTTATTGAATTGGAAGTGAGTTAATTTTTTACTTCCATGGAAGTAAAACATGGAAGCGAGGGCATGAGTTCACCACCTGGTCCCAGTTGGTACACCGTCCCACTCAAAGGGGGCCCATCCCGATTACCAAAACGCGCATGAACCACAAACGGGATATTAAAAACTGTGTAGCGCGCAGCGCGGAACCACACATGTAGGCCTGTCTACAATAGTGGTGGAAGGCCTTCTTCAAACGCAAACTCCCACGGAGCCATGGAAGTGTTTTAAATACGGTTTGCGGTTTACTTCCAAGAAAGCTTCCACATAACTCAATTTACTTCCATGAAAGTGTTTTTTTACTTTCATGGAGAAACTAAAAATCATCAAAGTATAAATAAAACTTCCATGGAAGCAAATTGACTTCCATGAAAGTATAATACTTTACTCATCAAAATAATTCTGAAGAAACGTTGACTTCTACGAAAATAAAACACTTTATTCATGGAAGTAAACTTTACTTCCGCGGGAGTAAACAAATATTTCATGGAGGTAAAAATTCACTTCCATGAAAGTTTTCACACAATTCAATTTACTTCTATCTTTTTTTTTTTTGCTTTCATGGAAGTTGAAAGTAAAAGTAAATTCATGGAAATAAATTTAATTCCATGAAAACTTTCATGGAAGTATACATTTACTTTCGTGGAAGTAAAAATACTTTCGTGGAACTAAACTCTTACTTCCATGGAATTAAACGAAAACATACAAATATTGTGGTAGATCTAGAAGACCCGACCAAGGAAATGGGGGCAGGGAGGGTAACCGGAGATACATCGAAACCACGGCGGACGAGGAAGCAAACGGCAGACAGTGTAGCAAGGCACCAGGCCAACTACAGAGTATGCATAGTAGAAGTTGTAACGCCAACTGACTGATGCAGCTGCTCCAAACGTGATCTTCCATTTTTTTTTCTCGCTTCGATTCTCCGTAAATCCCCCTTTTCCTATATTGCGTCATTCACATCCTTATGAAAGAAGCCTGCATTGTTTTGTTTTGTTTTGTTTAGTTTTTGTTTGCTTTGTACTGCCTGATGCATACTCTTCTGGGGTGGGGCACGGCTGGCGAAAGCAGGAAGGATACGGCAGACAGGGTAGCAAGGTACCATACCGACTAGTAGGTATACATTGTCTATTCTACGCTACTCGTACCACAAACTGCTACGGCTGCCTGGAGAGGGCCTTTGTTGTGCTTCGGTTTGACTGTGCTCTTTCATTTCGTTTTAAGTTTACCCTGTTTACATGTCGTGGCATGTTTTTCTTTTCCTTGTTTTTTGTATTGCCTGCCACATCTCTTCGGGGGGGGGGGGTGGACGACGACAAATACTTGTTTTTTGTTTCGAGTTTTGTTCGTTGCTTCTTTCGATGTTTCTCTCTTTCAGCGCATGCATGTATGTCGTGTCTGTCGTGTACAGTACGACAACATGGCATTGTACTGTATATTCTGCTCATTGCATACCAATGTAGTTTCTCTGTGTCGTAGTTTTCTGAGCACATCACTTGTATCTATGTAGGGTGAAGATTCAGCATGGACACTGCGGGTGTGTTGGATGTCGACGGATGGAAACAACGGTTCAATGCTGTGAAGAGAACACACACAGGACCTGCACTTTAAACTGTACATGATACCTGGTGCTAGGTATATAGCAGTGCAGAATAATGTTTGCATCGGTATTGAGAGGCATGGTGTAGAGTTGCATTTACTTTATCTAGCAATTTCACATGCTTGGCATCTTCTCTCGTAGATTTACCGGTAATTCACCTCGGAGTACGATTACGGTCGTATTGGGAGACGATCTAAGTGCCCCCTGGGGAGTGTTATTTAACGACACCCCCGGGGGGACCTTAGCTTGTTGTGCCTTCGGAATTGAGGGCGTCTTAAGCTAAAAGTGCTCCCGGAAATACAAAACACGATAGGGTTAGGGTAATACCGTGCGCGATGACAGCGGCCGCAGGATATCAGACCGGCGTGGGCGTTGTCTACGGCATCTACTGCCGTGGTTTGTACAGTTGTTCAGCTGGCCATCGCTTCTCGCCCGATATTCAGACGGGCTCGTGTACACAATACTCACTGAATCTCCAGGTATTTATTGTCTGAGAGCCCATAAATCTGAAAGTACGTCCGAAAATAATCACCATGAAGCAAGCCACCTCAAGCGATCACGACTAACGTAGGGTACTATAACTGCCTGGGGGTTGTCTACGACATGTGCTGCTGTGGTGTGTGCAGCAATATCGTGCTTCTCGTCCGACAAACAGATAGATTCGTCAGGTGCGTCGTCTCGGTACGCTTGATCTCCCCAGGCGTTATCTGGGGGCGCATGATGCAAAAGTGCCCTCGGAAATATATCATGATACCGCGCGCGATCACAACGACTGCAGGATACCAGACCTACGAGAGGGTTGCCCACGGTATCAAATGCCGTTGTTTGTGCTGTAGTTCCGCTGGTCACCGTTTATCGTTCGAGCTATACCTGGGTTCGTGTTCTTATTGCTCCTGATCTCTCCAGACGATGTTTGGAGGCGCGTTAAGCGAAAAATACCTAAACAAATTAGAATTCAACCTGAAGCACGCCACCACAAACGATCACGACGGCCATGTAATGCTAGAGTCGTCTGCCGGTTGTCTACGGCATCTGCTGTTGTCGTTCGTGCAGTAGTTCCACCGGCAGTCGCTTCTCACCCAATATACAGACGGGTTCATGTTCTCGACTATCTCCAGGTATTGTCTGTGGGTACATTGAGCTAAAGGACTTCACGAATTGCTTTAATCAGCACAGCAGCAGGTGGCGTAGGCAGTCCCCAAACACATCTACTGTAGTATTCTTTACGTCGGGCTCCTACGTCGTTGATTCACTACGTCGATGGATTCACGTTTGTCGGCTTTCCGTGAGTCTTGTGTTCGTTAAGTCAGCCATGACCTGCCAACGCTCCCGTACGTTGGCCTAACAGCCCTCGCCCATGTCGTCTGTAAATTGGTTCGCATGGTTAAACTACGCTTTATCCCGAACAGACAAACAACACACCATCACTACTGTACATACCCCAGTTCACGAAACGAGTCCAACCCTTTCGCGAGCTCCGTGTCCTTCGTTAGGTTCAAAATCGTGTTTGAACCACCAAGGAAAGTTCACTCCCGGCACCTCTTGTGCGGCATACCAGGAAATGCAGTTGGGTCTCTTTTTATTCTTGCGTTGTAGTTAACTTCGCACGCGTGAGTTGCGTGTCGCCCCCTATTGAGGGTAAGACATAGATAGTGCCGTTGCTTGACAACGTGTTTGCTCTTGGCTCCCCACTGTTTCATTGGTGCAATGGTGTAAAACTATCAGGGTCGGAAGAGTGGCGAACAGCCGACCGTAAGTTTCATATGCTGTCGCGTTATGTTCTGATTACAACATCTCCCAGATCTTGTCGATGGCAGTATTCAGTCTTTCGAATGCCTTATCGAAAGGCATCTTGCTGTTGCCGGGCTGTGGCACTGAAAGCCGCCCCCTTAGCCGGCGCCGGGCACCCCGCCATCGCGGCCCCTCCGCTTCCCTTTGTCTATTCCACCATGATCGACACGTATCGGTAGCCCTAATTGACATCGGTCGAATAGCCCGCGATGCCTGATGGCGACAGCATGAGCTTGCTGCAGTCCGAGGCGGGGTCATTGTTGGAGTTCAGGTCCTAGGAGAGTTCCCCCTTTGGCTCGGTCTTGACCGCCCGGTTGGCCTTGTTGCTCCCCGGCACCATGTATAGCCCTGCTAGGCCTCTATTGGAACTTCCCGAACGAACACACCATGTCGGGATTTTCATCCACCCACGCCATGATGCTGAACGCGTCGCACATTCACGTTCATGCGTCCGGCCACGTGCGCTCATACTTGAGTGCCTTGTCCGGAAGCTCCAGGCCATCGGACGTGATTTGAAACTCCAAGATCGGGGCCAACTCCCCGTCGGCAACAAGAGGCAGCTTCCGCTACAACCGCCCTTTATACACTTCGGTCCGTCGACGGACGTGAACTCTCATCGGATGTTGTTGTCCGCGATCAGTCTTTGAAACTCGGTGTTAGTGAATTGGGGAACATTGTTCATGCGAAATCATGCCGGCTTCCCGTAGGCGATGACGGCCACCAGGAAATTGCGTGAGCCGTGGGTAGCGTTGGTCGCGCTTTTGTCCGGCAGCAAGACCGGCCAGCCCTTGTGAGTGACGTCGTCGACCTTCATCAAACAGGACTGAGTACCGCTCGCTGACCCCGGCAAAGACCCTGCGACCCCGGCGTATAGGCGATGCAGCCGCTCCTCGGCACGGCACGATGTGGACTTAGCGACGGCTTTGCGGATCCCCTCTCTCACCCGTCGAACTACCCAAAACGCTCCGCCACCTTGATGCCTATTTGAATGGTAGTCTCACGTCATACGACATGCTGGGCGTGGCCAAGGGAACAGGGCAAGCCCTTGACGCCTATCTATATTTGCCTACCAGACTTCAACACTGCTGCAACAAGTGCGGGGGGGTTCTCGTGCCTCACTGCCCGAGTGACCTTAATGTAGTTACTGAACTTCTCCTTGCGGAAAGCACGTGTCCATCAAGCATGTAGGCCCCTTTGTGATTTCAAGTAACACCGTACTCCTCTTGGATGACGTTGAAAGAGCAAAGGTCGAAAGGTGCCCCAGGCACAAACACCACACTCCTCAAAATTTTTTTTACGTCCTAAGCACAATGTATCGCCACATCAACGAGACCAAAAATCTCTCTACGTCGATCTTCTTCCTATCAGCAATTATCAACTACTTCTCGTTGGGGGGCAAGGGGCCCTTTGCTGCAGAAAAACGCACAATCACCATTGCAATGGATTCAAGCGTAGCCCTACCACCAATCAAAATCTTACTCCCAGGCTTTGTAGGCCTCACGAGACCACTCCCAACAGAAAGATCATATCACTTGCCATGAAATACGTTACATGCCACTTGATCCGTTGTTCGCTGCTCGTCGACGCTTGGCTGTCCATCGTCGAGGAAAGAGGTCCACCCTCCTCATTGGTTCCTCCACCTCCTGGATCTGGCCGCCCCTGCACTCCAACGCCCACACCGCCCCCGTAACGTTAGAGTTCGCCGCCGCTCATACCGGCTCCATTCCATTGTGGTTCACCGTCGCCTATACCACCCCTATCCCATTGTGGTTCGCCGCCACCCATAGTGCCCCAGTCCGAACGCTGTACTCCACCACCCATAACACCCCTATCCGAGTGCTGTACTCCACCGCCCATACCGCCCCGGTTCCATTGCTGTACACCACCGCCCATATCACTCACGTTTAGGTGGTGTGCGCCATCGCTCATACTGCCCCATTTTCACTCCTGTGCGCCACCGTAGTGTTCCTTAGGGGCTGAAGGGCCATGCAGAGAGGCCGTGACATTGTGTTATGCATGCATGCGGGTGGGTGGGGCAGCGCGGCTAGCCATAGTACCGTAACCTCCACAAGTGCTGCATGCCCTCGCAAAAGTGTTCGCCGCTCTGAAAATCGTGACCGAATGCTCGACGGCGCCACACCACAACACTCGTAGTTGTACACTCCCCCCAACGACGATCCTGGAGGCGGAAGGAACTCCGGCTGATTCCACCTACGTACTGTGCCGCCAACTGTTGTCGACATGCAGGTCGGCACACCGTGTATCCCTTGCCATATTTGACTGTTGCGCAAGCTGCTGTTTGTTACTCACGTGTGTTGGTTGCTTTGATATAGAAGATTAACAGCTTTAGTCTTCTCAACGCGCGATAGAAGACTGACAGGAGGCGGGGTCCCCTCGCTTGACACCCCTGGTTTCCATCTGCATTACGATAGGCCTCCCAAGTGCCACAACGCCGATACCTATATCTGCACACTGGTAATTGCCGGCCTTTCCACTCCATTTAAACTGTGTAGAGAGCAGCGCGGAACCACACTAGACCACCTGTTAAGTAGTGGAAGGCCCTCTTCAAGCGGAAACTTCCCTTGGAACTAAATTTACACCCACGGAAGTAAACACTTGCAAGTGACAAAAATACATATACTTTTACTTCCATGGAAGTGACAAAAAAATCCATGGAAGCAAATATTTCTTCATGGAAGTAAATACAAAAAAAAAAATATTGTGACGGACCCGGAAAATGGCGGCTAATGGGCAGCGATTAGCGATTAAAGTGAAGCCGAGGGGTCTCCATTCTGCATTGAAGCGTTTTTTGCCCGGCGATAGGGCACGTGAGGGGTAGATGCAACAAACAAGTTTTTGAGTGGCGTCGCTAGGACCCTTGTCACTCTTGACGAATAACCAGTCGTCCCCGTGGTCTAGCGTCTAGCAGCTAACTGCAACTGTAGCTAAATAAAGTTGAGGTCGGGGATTCAAGTCTCCGTACGTATGTAGAGCTTTCATCATCAAATGACACCAACTGTCGAGAGCGCCTAATAGAGCATGGGTAGGCACAATAAGACGAGAGGTGATCAGGGAAAAGTGTGCTGAAATCTTCTCGTACTAAAAAGGCAAGGCACGTACCGTAGTGGAGGGGGAGGAGAAGGGCCTACTCCATGACCCCGGATCTGAGCTACGACTACTGTAAGAGAGAGAAATAAATTAGCGGCAAAGAAAATAAATCGGACGGAAACAAAGAAAAACCAGCGATCGATACAGCCGGGTCACGATTGATTGAATTTGATTGGGTACTGGTGTCGTTAGTTTTGTCGCACGCCGCAGCAGCCGTGCGCCCCCTGAAGCTCGATGCAGGTCGTCTCTTCGATAGCGTTGAGGACGTGCAGGACGCAGATGCCATTGATGGATTGTGTGGGTGGGCAGTAGAAGAAACAAGGTCGCGACGATACCAAACAAACGGCAAACGTTTGGCGGTACGAGCACTCGTGCTTGATACCTGGTACTGCTGGGCATGCTACTGATGCTGCTGGACTGTCGCGGCAGCAAGAGCACCACCCTCGACAAAACCGCACACCGGATGCCACAGAAAGTGGCCACAGGGCGAACAAAACTACCAGCACTAAGGAAGGGGCACCAGGAAGCGATGGCAGGGGCTTACCATACTACTACTGCTGTATGTACCATGGTGATACGACGACGAAGAATAATATATACATCGTATGTGGGGCTTTTTTAGCCGCAAGGAAGCCTCACTCTCGGCCCTTTGAGACTCTGCATCCCAGGATATTCCTATAGTACAAGCTGGCTTTTTTCCTATCAAGAGCATTTGTACGGTGGGGCTCAAACTGTAGGGCTGCTAGTGGTGCCGTCGCTGTATAGAGGGTACGTCGTTGGGTACTTATTTCAGCATTGAAAAACATGGTGTGAAAATATCGATAACTACAGAACTGGTACAGCGGCCTGTACTGAAAAAAACTACGAGAACCTTAGGGCTTTTGGGCTTACTCCATGAAAGTTTCCACGGGAGTAAAAAAGTTTCCATGGGAGTAAATTATACTTCCACGAATATTTTGTTACTTGCATGGAAGTAACATTTACTTCTATGAAAGTTTTTTACACTCACTCCTATTTCACTCAGATTGGTGTTTTTCTACTCCCAGGTGATTGAATCGGAAGCAAATTTAAAGTTTACTACCATATAATTAAAACATGGAATCGAGGGCATGAATTCACCCCCTGCTCCCAGTTGGTACACCTTCTTAAGAAAACGTGGACCAATGACAAACGGGATATTGAAACCGTGTAGAGCACGGAACCACACTACTTAGACCTGCCTAGTGGCCAAATGCCCTCTTCAAACGGCAATTTCCACGGAACCATGGCAGTGGTTTACTTCCATGGAAGTTAACACGGTTTGCTTCCATGAAAGTTTCCACACAAGTCAATTTACTTCCATTAAATTATTTTTTTTTACTTTCTTCATGGAAGTAAAAGTGAAAGGTTTTTTACTTTCATGGAAGTAAAAGTTTTACTTCCATGAAAGTAAAAACAACTACCTCCATGAAAGTAAAAACAACTTTCATACATTTCAATTCAAGAAACAACACTTCAGGAAAGGTTTCCATTTTCTTCCATGAACGTTTCCACTGCGTAAATTTACTTTCATTAAAGTTCTTTGGCTTTCTACCTGTTTCTACAGAAAATGTACTTGAAAAGTGAATTTACTTCCATGAAGAAAGCATAAAATCGATCAAAGTATATTTACTTTCATGAAAGCAAAAAACATATCATGGAAGTAAGTTTACTTTTATGGACGTAAATGGCATTAGACATATAATATGGTAGACCTTTTTTCGTCTAGCTTTTCCAGGCAACGGCAATACAAAGTGCCATTTACCCAGGATCGTTGAATCTTCATTTTTATTTCCTCGATCCCAATTATTATGTTATAAACTTCGGGTACTTACGAAGCAGCGAGCCAGAGGTGTTCATACGAACATACGATGCAGTTTTTGTACCTGGGTGGACTTGTCGTCGCAAGAGTTGACATTATGCCAGGGGTCAAACGACGGATCCGAGTCTCAAGGGTATGTCACAATCGGTTCAAACAGGACCTGTACGATACGGAAGATGCCCCGTTCATTCTAAAGGTACGTGCGTATGTATTCTATTGGCCGAGGTGATGGAAACACTATGTAACGTGATCCTTGTGGCCAGGAGCACTTCGCTGAGCTCCGAACGGCACCCCACAACCTCCTCCTACTTATAATTGGATGCCAGCGCCGACAATGCACCGACCGACTCATGTCGTACGCCAAGTCTATCAAGAAGACACGATGCGAGAGCGTTGAGACGATCATCCGCACAAGACGCCTTCTTTTTGCGGGGGCCGTGCAGCGGACGACAAAATGAGTGCCTGGCCCGTCGGGTGATGATTGGGAGGATCGCTGGGTGTGCACGAACCCGGGACCTGGCCTACCAGAAACAAATAGAGCCCAATGTCTAGCAGACGATTTCAAGGCTTTCCTGTTGTGGCGGCGGCGGCGGCGGTGCGTGAGCACGTAAAATATCGTGGGTCGAGGCATGCGACCATGAGCCTTCGGGCGCAGAGACGTTATGGTGTTTTCTAGGAGTTTTGGAGGGGCGTTTCTTTCGGTAGGCGGTTGGCCCCCTGGATGATAACGCCCCCCCCAGGCGTTTCTGCGTACTGTAATATGGAGAGTCCCAGGGACCTCAGTCTTCATCAATGCTGTCCCATGAAAACAAATGCGCAAGCATGTTAACCGGCTAACCAAAGAGACTATGTGCAACTGAGTTAACCAATCGCTATGGTGTGGTCATTGAGCTCGCATGCATGTATCGTGACCGAGCCTGCGAGCGTCGTGAAGCTGGTGTTCAGCTTGTGGTCTGGAAATTGGGCATCGATTGCGCCGCTTACTTCCGGACGCTGTATCGACGTGTGTATCGTACGAACTCTGTCTAGGAGGCAGAATAAAGACGTGAGTCTTAGCCCGGTCGCTGGGACAGCCGCCGCAACAATTCAAGCCAGCCAGGGGTCGACGGTAAGCTCCTCTTTGCTGTTCGGAGCAGAGACAGACGTGGTTTGGTCCGAGGGCGGCTAAGAAGAATGGCAAGCGGTATCGGGGGGTCGTCGAAGCGGTGGACTATTTCATGGCAAGCGGTATCGGGGGGTGATACAGAGGCGAGGCGGAGACCGGCTGGCCACGGCACGCAGCTGACGACGTCAAGAAAGGCAACAATGGGATGGGAGGGGGGGGGCATCCGTACTGATACAGCTGTCGACGAATGTAGAAAATAGTTGATAGATCACGTGGCACGGTATCGGTTCGACTAGCCCCTGAAGCACATCGTCATTTGTTTGTTTGTTTGTTTCCGGTTGATTTGTTCACTGGGGGCGGGGCGCGACAGTGGTAGCACCGACACTTGACACCGCTATTGACGAGAACAGGAAGGAAATCGCAGAAATTGTGGCGTAGTAGCCGGCTCGGTTTTGAAACAGAGACGGCAGAACCCATGCATGTTACTATAAACGCCCTTGAGTACGACTTTCTCGTTTGTCTCCTCTCTCTTCTTCCTTGATTGTTACCTTGTTTTTACCTCTGTTCCCTTTCCCCCCCGCCGTTGCTTTTCCGGATTCTTCGTCCTCTGGATTGGCAAGAAACTAATAAAGGAGCATGCATATTGTTGTTATCAAACGTGATTGTCCGTAAGCATAATCGAGGCAACAAAGCCGTGCTCGCCGTGCTTATTGTTTTAATTATTTTAGCTTTATCGCACGCCCAGCCGGTCACCCCGGTGGTCTAACAGGTAACCACGAAGCCTGTTAGGTTGGCGGTCGAGGGTTCGAGTCTCCTAATGAAATTTGTTATTCTCAAATGACACCAAGTAACTGTCGAGAACGCATATTATAGCGTGGGTAAGCACAATTCGACGAGAGTTGACGAGGGATCAAAGTAGTGCTGAAATGTTCTCGCGATAAAAATGCAAGGCAAGTACCGTAGTGGGGGAGGAGGGAGAAGAGCCTACTTTGTGACCCCGGATCGGAGTAACTTTTAGAAAGGAGAGAAAAGGAAGGGCGAAGATAATAAATGGGATGGAAACCCCCCCCCCCGCAAATAACTAATTTGCACGGGGTATAGGTCTTGTATGCACATTTTAAAACCGATGAAACATGTTATATAAGTGCATGTGTTTTAGTGTACGCATACATCGTGTTGGTTTTAGTGTTGCCATTCTAAACTGTACGACCCGTAGTAATGGTATGCAGAACACTAAAATCCGCATATAATAATACGACGGAGTTCGTATTAATAGTTCAGTTCATAATGATAACACTAAAACCAACACGATGTATGTTACGGTAGAGGTGCAATATGTTTTTTCTGAAGCTCCTCACTTGAACCAAAAACTGATTTTATTAAAATTGAAAGAGCAACCCGGTGAACCTTGGCATACATCAAATCAGATTGCAAAACAAGAAGGACGTTCCGAGGACTCTGGGTTAAGGAGCCAAATCATCCAGAAATAAAACTAGCCCCAAAGTGCTACCTCTACCGTAGCACGCGTCAATTATATGTGTACACTCAAACACGAGCACTTATTATATATTTCATATGTTGTCGTATCGGTTTTTAAATGTGCATACCTGGTGCAAATTAGTTTATGGCGTTTTTTTTCATTCTTTTTTCCCATCAAGGCAAGAACCGTAGTGGGGGAGGAGGGAGAGGAGCCTATGTTACAGCAGCATCCGCCTCTCGGGCCAGTCCCGAGAGAAGGCTCAACTCATTGCTGGTTGAGTTCGATGGAGATATAGAGTTGCCTCCTGAGAGGCTCTGCCTAAGCTCTCGTCCAGAGCCCCAGAATATCCCGGGTGTCGGATGTTGGACGTGTAGTGCATTGGTTAAGCGTAAGCCAAGCTCATAGCGGGCAACATACAGGTGGACACATGACAGATGGACATATCACTGAACGATAGACATTGGGTTTTACTTTGATCGTTCACTTGGGGGTGGTTTTGACTAAAACCAGGTGGTAGGCCCGCTTCAGCAGTCCAGTTTTGGGCCTGAATTCGGCTTTCCATTGGCATAATGGCGTTCCTATGACGGAGAACCCGTCCTCAACCTCCATCGTTCATGCGGGGAGCCTCGTACGGCTTGACCCCCGTTATAACGATGGACCCTCCGCGTAGCACTGGCCACGACAGTCGCTTACGCATCACAGTATTATCCTGTGGCTCACAACCCGCTGCAACACCCCCCCTGCCCGACGCATAACTATCGTCGGGTCAAAGCGAGCATCTCGGTCACGGCCCGGTAACAGCGTGTGTGCCCTCCTCCTCCACCCTCGTCGTCGGCCCCGCGTTTGTAACACCCCCACTGTCCGACGTGTTGACTATCGTCGGCCCCGAGCGGACTTCGCTGCCGTCGGGTGCGCCTTGGTTCCTCGGCGCCCCCGTCGCTGCAACACCCCCCCAGCCCGGCGCGTGTGAGCGTCGGTACCAAGCGGGCATTCCATGCTATGAACCGATGTCCCCTTCCTCCTCGGCTACCCGTCGCTGCGATGCTCCCCCAATCCGGCGCATGTGAGCATCGGTGCCAAGCGGGCCTCCCGGTTAAGATCCGGTGACAGCGAGTGTGCCTTCCTCCTCCGTCCTACACCGGCAGCCCGAAGTTTGGTGGTGTGGCGACGCAGACCTTGTACGATGGCGAGAAGTGCGTCCGTGCTGGCCCTTGTCCATTCCTGAGACAGCCGAGCTCGATCAACCGATGCCTCGTACTACTCCTAAGCGTTCGTTGTCGATTGTAGAACTCAGCCCGCGCGTCATGAAGCTATCTGCTCGACTCTTGTTCTTGCTGCGCCCACGACGCCGTCCACGGAGAATATTCCCATGGTCACAACCGCTGGGTGACGTGTTCGATCCAACAACCCCGTGTAACACAAAACACAAAAAAAAAACAGAGACGGGCCCTTCTCCTCAGCACGAACCCGAGACGGCTCTCACCTTCGCCGACCCGTTTGACAATAGCATGATAGGTGCTTACCTTTCACCGTCGAAGTGCTACCGCCAAACCTACTTGCGACACGCACGGGAGATGCTTACCTCATCTCCCGATCGGCGGCGATTGACAAAGTGCCCACCTCACGTTTCAACCGAATACCGCCCAGGTACTCTACCAAGTTGCTATTGATAGACCGCCAAACTCCAAACTCCGAAAATCTACAGAACCCAAATCGCAATCAGGCCCAGGTACGCAGGGGAATATCAGCCAGCCCTCCGGAACTCACACCCGGACTCCAGATACTGAAGTTCTCAACAACCATAATCTAGGTTGCCAGATTCTCAACACCCAGAAGACCCCCTGGGTTGCTGTTGATGGTGTTATACAGGGTCGCGATTGATGCTGCCGACCCGACTGGTTCCTCGCGTCTCCGTGACGACCGGTTCTTCTACTGTCTTCGAGATGCTTGCTGTTTAGCTTGCCCTTCCGTCCCTGCGGACATGTAGACCCTCCCCGCGACGCTGGTTCGGACAGCCGCGGTGCATCTCAGTATTCTAGCGCCCGCCCCACTACAACACCCCCCCTGCCCGATGTATTACTACCGTCGGCGCAAAGCGGGCATCCCGGTCATAGGTCGGTGACAGCGTAGGCGCTCTCCTCCTTGCCGTCCCGCCACTGTGACATCCTTCCAGCCCAGCGCACGTGCGCGCAAGTGCTACCGTCAAACCAACCTGCAACACCCGCGAGAGATGCTTACCTCATCTCTCGATCGGCAGCGATTGACAAAGTGCTCACCTCACTGTTCAACCTAATACAGCCGAGATGCTCTACAGAGCAGAAGCTTTACATACTCTTCAGAGTATCGATAGCAACCAGGCCCTGGTTACGGTCGGCAACGTGAGTATCAGCCAGCCGTCCGGGACTCATACTCGGACTGCCGATACTGGAGTTGCCGACAACCAGGGTCCAGGTCACCCGAGGTTCGACTTTCAGAAGACACCCGGGTCGCGTTTTATGTCGTCGTACAGGGTCGCGGTTGATGATGTCTCCAAACCTACCAAGGTCGTTGCTCTCCCGTGACGATCCGCTGTTCCACTACCTTATAAACTTGCTGTTGGCTCGTCCTCCCGTCCATGCGAGTTCGCCCTCATTCGCGGAGTTTCGTGTACCACGACAATGGGGACCGAACGGCGTGGTCGGGTGAACCGGGAGGGTTAAACATGCACACCATGTTTTCCCGTCAACTTAATTCATTTCCTCACGTTTCTGTCCATGTTTGTTCCATAAGCGCAAAATCTCATCTGTTTCACGCCGCAGCTCAGTACCTTTTCGGTTCCACGGCCACTCACAGGTACTCCGTGCACACCGACGAGGATCTGTCATTACCCAAATAATGCAATATCTTTTTAATACACCAAAAATACTGGTTGTCTTTATGTATGCCGGATGGAAGCGATCAGAACACTCTGAAACTTACGAACAACCAACCTGTATTTCCTGTTCTATTGGATAATCTTGTTCTGCTTCCGGCAACGGGCATTTCAAAAGGACTATTACTACTCGTTCACTCATGTTGACGGTACAACCGAAACCTCTGCCACGGACCTTCATCGGTAAGCACGGACATACACACGAACGTAATGGCCGATGACAAACGGTTATACGCCTCCTCCGTACACGCACTTACGCTAACGGCGAACCCAAATACGTAGCCGAGTAATATGTACCGTACTGTGGGCTAAACCGTGTCCTCCACGCCCGTTTCACTGAAGCAGCGCCAGTGATTTATGGTCGCTCATGCACCTTACCCACGACAGCTTCCTCCGAAGCTATACTGTAACTATTGGTACAAGTCGGTATCTCAAGTGTGGACAATACCCATGACTGCGTATGTTACGTCAAATGACATGCATCGCTCAATCATCGATGGTGATACTGTCATGCTATGGCCGTGAAAGTCCGGATGAATCGAGAAGTTCAAGCAAACTGGTTCCCTTGACTGCTGGTGTTCTCTGCAATACCGAATGTATTTGAATGTAAGAATGCATCTGGTCATCTGGTCGTGAGGTATAGCTTGAGCCAGCGACCGTGATCCATCTGGTGCAGCGACCGTTGTGGTCCACTGACATCATGGTCGCAGGATTCCGGACAAAGGGAGGCATGAGAGTAAGGACTCTAGCTCCCTTGGTTGCTGGTGAACGTATTATAATAAGACTACCCTTGGTGTTGAGGTATGCATGCATTGCTTGGTTGGTGAACAACCAGGCGTGGATGCGATCCCAAAACAGCGTACAGGCTGATTACGAACAACCAACATGCATACCGACGCGACGAACAATAGAGGCACAGAGCACAGTCTGCGAACGCGCCTGCATGCGGTCCTAGACCGAACCTAGAGCTGTGAACGGATACGAGAAGATTAATAAACACGCAGACCAGTGGCCCAGCGCCCTCTGTTTCTCCGTATGTCTGAGGAACTTAGTTACCGACTCACATCGAGGCTTGACCAGAAAGAGAGACAGGTTACAAACCAAAAATATAGACAGGCTACAAGCCTCTTGCTGGCGCTGGCGTGCTTCGGGTGTAGCCACCCCTCTCCCCCTCCTTTGCCTGACGATCTAACCTTTGCGTCGTCTTGGCAAACGGTAGAGTACGCTATTACTGAGGACAGGTTAGTGTCCCACCTTAGAAGTAAGGAGAATCGGCCAGGATTTGCCCTCTAATTTATATGCCACACACAGGATACTTTTGTGGTCGTGATGCATGTATACATATTACATCACAGCACAAGTACTACCAGTACTATGTGCCATACTAGGAACTTACCTCGTACTATGGGCAATGCAGAAAGAGCGCCACGGGCGGATCCGTGGCCGTACCGCTAATACATATATAACCCGTAAGTACACGCGATCGTCGCTTTTTTTCATTTTTTATTTTCGCTTTCGTTTTTATCCTGCCTGTCATATATGGCCTTTTCTGGTCTGGTTACTGTGTTACTGTTGTATTGCAGCGTAGTCTCTATGTACCGTAGTTTTGTGGCCACATTAGAACTGGTATCTCTCCATCATTATAATCGCAATACCATTCATCCACGAGCATAGTACTGCTGTATCACGAAGCGACTCGCCACTCCGCGCTCTGCCCTTTCTGTTTCACCCGTATATTATATACTATTATTAAATAGCGCCTTTTTAGGACAGCACAACAGCAGTACTCGTGGTATAATACTCGTATCCTCGTAAAATAGTTAGAGGGAGGGGAGCGAGGCTGAGATGCATGGTTGGGCATGTGACTGCCTGTGAAGGTACGAACATAATATTCAACTCGATTGGATGTTACCTCATACACGTGCCCTATATCCTGCTCGGTCATGGTCTACAGAGCGCTCACTCGTTTTTCGACCCATGCAGCCTTCTTTCTGCCAGACCATACATATATACCACGTGGTATGTATTATTAATAGTTAAAACTTGGACCAAAATAGCCCACCATGCAATCCTATCATATCCCAAACTCCTGAAGAGCTCGACGAACTCACCTTTGCCTGCAAATGCTGTATCCGAAGCACTGCACTCCTATCTCTCTGGGTTCACCATGTTACAACAGCGTCCGCCTCTCGGGCCAGTCCCGAGAGAATGCTCAACTCATTGCTGGTTGAGTTCGATGGAGATATAGAGTTGCCTCCTGAGAGGCTCTGCCTAAGCTCTCGTCCAGAGCCCCAGAATACCCCGGGTGTCGGATGTTGGACGTGTAGTGCATTGGTTAAGCGTAAGCCAAGCTCATAGCGGGCAACATACAGGTGGACACATGACAGATGGACATATCACTGAACGATAGACATCGGGTTTGACTTTGATCTTTCACTTGGGGGTGGTTTTGACTAAAACCAGGTGGTAAGCCCGCTTCAGCAGTCCAGGTTTTGGCCTTGTAGGGAAAGTAGACTGAAAATGTCGATCAACATACGCTACAAGAGTTTTAGCACTTTAAACTCGATTTCCGCCACGTTCTCCCTCACTAAACCTGACTTATCTCTTCGGTGTAAGTCAGGAACCCCAAATGAGACTCTGATAGAGTTGTGCCCCGGCCTCATAATTCTGGACCGGGTACCCGGCCCGGTTTTGAGGGATTCAGACTGGCCCGGCCCGGGTACCCGGCGGGTCGGAGGACCCGGGTACCCGGGGTATCATCCGTATTTACCCCCCCCGCGCTTGCTTTTTCCGGCCTGGAAGCGGAAAGGTACTAAAACGACGTGGTAAGGAGGTAGGTGGGAGAAGAAGATTTTATTTTGTCTTATACTGTACGATGAATCTTGACAAATAACAGAAGGCAAGGGGGGTGGATATCTCTACTTTGTGGCAAAAAAGTGAAAAGAACGTAGGTTAGACCGGGTTTTGTTTTCGTTGATACATGACACATGATACTGCCCTGTGATACTGCTGTCATACCCTTGTTGCCTATTGCGCTCGTCATCAGCACAATCCTACTCCGAGTACGATTGCTCGAATTTCATGCGACAAATCCCGTCACCGACAGACAGCAGAGGAGAATATAATGTATGTTGATGCGGGTACCCGGATACCCGGGGCACAGATACCCGGCGGGTCGCAGACTTGGACCGGTCCGGTTCCGGTCCCGGCCGGGCCGGGTACCCGCCACCGGGTACCCGGTTCTCGCGCAGCCGGGTTACAACTCTAGTTTGATGTCCTGGCTCATGGTATAGGAGGGCCGCCAGCGGCTGGTAAGAGTATCGTGTGTGTGTTGTGTGTTGGGTATCTCGGTGTGCTGTGTGCTGTGTGCTGTGAGCTGTGAGCTGTGAGCGGTGAGCTGTGCGCAGCAAGTTTTCAGGGGCTCCGTATATCGTAGAACCGGGTACCCGGGTACCCGGGTACCCGGGTACCCGGGGCACAGATACCCGGCGGGTCGGAGACTTGGACCGGTCCGGTTCCGGTCCAGGCCGGGCCGGGTACCCGGCACCGGGTACCCGGTTCTCACCCAACCGGGGCACAACTCTAGACTCTGAGTATCCAAGTTTTACGTCCGACGTTTCGGTAGTGGACTCAGCATACAATGATCGCATTGCTCTCATCGTTCCTTTCTGGGTGTTTTCTAAGTGAGTGAGTTTTACAAGTTCTTGAACATTAGATTTTCGACATTTTTTTCCTTTTTATGGGATGAAGGTGAGAATCGAACCACCGACCTCACTCTTCAGAATATCACGTCCTGCCGTCGACGCCATTGTAGGGAAAGTAGACAAAAAATGTCGATCAACATACGCTACAAGAGTTTTAGCCTTTTAAACTCGATTTCCACCACAGCCTGAATTCGGCTTTCCATTGGCATAATGGCGTTCCCATTGACGGGGGAACCCGTCCTAAACCTCCATCGTCGTACGGCTTGACCCCCGTTATAACGATGGACCCTCCGCGTAGCACTGGCCACGACAGTCGCTTACGCATCACAGTATTATCCTCTGGCTCACAACCCGCTGCAACACCTACTCAGTGACCCCGGATCTGAGTTACGACTAGAGGTGGGCACCGGTAAAAAAAAACTGGTTCAAACCAGTTTTTGGAAAACCAGCAGGCGTGTACGAGTAGCCGGCTTTTGAACAAGAAAACGCGTTTTTTTTCGCCGGTATAAACCGGTTAACCGAAAACCAGATATAATCGGGAAAACCGGGTAAAACCGGATAAAACCGTATAAAAAACGGATAAAACCAGTTTAACCCGGTAGCACCGGACACATTTCTCACTTATTCTCTACCGAATAAAACCATCACCAGTACTACGAGTATAAATAACAATAGGACAAAGACAGCAGTATGATACAAAACTCGCAAACGTACGGCATCTATCTGTATAATCTATTTTCACTTTTGTTTTACTCTTTAGAAAAAAATATGAGTTTAGTCTGGAAACGAAATATCTTGAAATTAGTGTGGAGTTTTTATATTGAAATTAGTATGGATATTTTGACTTGGTTTTAGTGTGGTTAGACCGCGCGCAGGAAAGCCCTCCGAATACGCTAATCTGCAAGGCATACGTAGGAAAAAAAGACCGGAAGCAAGTAATCGCGAAGGAAGCCCTATTAAGAGTAACCGGTAGGTATATATTAATAGTACATTGTTCACCGGCAATGTCTTCTTCACAACAACGTTTTTATAACTTGAAATCACGTCACCCCGTGCGCTGTGGTTGTGGCTCGGAATCCACAAATAAACAGCACGTTTTTCACCCTAACGTGCTGTCGTGTTCAATGATTTGGAGGCGTTTCAAGTTACCATCCGGTTTTATCCGGTTTTCGGTTAAAACCGGCTGAAAAAAAACGGTTTTATCCGGTTTTTTGTTTGGATAATAACGCCGCGTTATCCGGTTTTCGGTTATTTTTTTCGCCTCCCGGTGTCCACCTCTAGTTACGACTACGTAGGGAGGGAGAAAGACAGAAGTGCGAAGATAATAAATGGGATGGAAATAAAACAAACAAACAAACAAAATAGCAGCTTTTCTGATCCTTGCGTCATTTATTTGCGGTATGTTTCATTTCAGATTTTTTTTGTTGAATGTTAATGTTCTTATTTTTCTGGTCATGGCTTGTCTCGTTGTGTTCACGTATCATACCACGTACCCATTACGTTGACAATCCACTTGCGTTAGGGTTTTAATTGTTTTGCGATTATTTTAGTTTTGTTTTTCTCTGTCTCACAGTCTGTAACCACTTACCATTACGTATAGTTTTTCACCAGGAGTAGGAAGCAGGACAAACACTGGGCGCACTGATGATTGATGTGGTGCGGCATGTGGTGCGGCATAAAGACAGACATAGCGCACACACCGCTGCTACCGGGACGCATCCCTTAACCCCTTTAGGACTGCAGTCCCTTTTTGGGGACAAACCAGTCTAATTACAAGTAATTTGTCCCCAAAACGGGACTCCAGTTGATAGATAATAAACCCGAACAAACGCGAAATATGTCGGTGCGTCGATTCTTTCTAACTGCTGTCGACATCACCACACCTGTTCATCTGTCAATAGTGTCCGCGCCGATACTGCTTCCAAGAGGTATGATACGTACAGTCAGTATTCATGTATTCATCCAAGCTCTGTGGTCACTGCAAAAAACCACGACACCGATAAAATATTATACGTATACTTTTTTCGTTTATTTTTTTCTTGTGATTATCCGGTTCAGAAAATATTAAAAAATTTGCCATACGTCGTATACAGTTGTACAGGACACCTAATAAGAAATAGGAAATCTGGCCCAGGCTCGATTTCTTATTTGAGGGAGGTTGCTTTCAACACTAATTTCAATATAACGACTCTCGATTTTTTTTTTCCCTCTACATCTCAGCCTAAATTTCTTATTAGCCTGTTTCTTATTATAATAGGTGTCTTGTACCTGTCGTACATAGTATACAATGTAATCAATCGTACTGGATATGACTGGTGCGACATATATATATGCTTTTTAATAGCAATCCAAATGCGGTACGTAAAAATACGAAAAAACGAAAAAACGAGAGAAAAAGAAACACAAGAGAGGAAAGACCAAAAATAAAAACTGTTACAATTTAGTAGTAATGATTCTGTCGAGCGCTCGGGGTGCGGCGGCTATCATCGCATCATCGCATCATCGCATCATCGCCTGCTGACTGCTGACTACTCTGATATCCAGATCTCCGTCGCCATTATTAATAATAGTATATTGCGGTCTGCCGTAATTAATTAATTAAAAAAGTGCTGCCGTATCAGATACGTATC
This sequence comes from Saccharina japonica, assembly GCA_008828725.1. Lineage (NCBI taxonomy): Eukaryota > Phaeophyceae > Laminariales > Laminariaceae > Saccharina > Saccharina japonica. Next base: position 388,367 of record MEHQ01003659.1, read on the forward strand.
ATATTATTATATGCTGTTTCACGATCTTTTACCGGAATTGCATATAGTTACTCTGTAGGACGTAACGTGAAAGTCACTTCTGTAAATAGTAATATCGATAAAAGTAGCGATTGACAATATTATCGTTCGATCGTACGATACGTAACGCACACAAAAAACTTAAAGACCGGTATAGAAAGGAAGGTTTAATGTGAAGAACACACACACACACACAGCAGTAGTCTTACCTGTCGTATATGGCATTGCATTGTCTGCTCTGCTTACTGCATTGAGTGTAGTATCTCTGTGTCGTAGTTTTGTGACCACATAACTGGTACCTTTTTAGGATGAAGAATCGGCACGGACACTGGGTGTGCTGGATGTCGACGGGTAGAAAGGAAGGTTTATTGTGAAGAACACACACAGAGTACCAACGATTATGCTTCGAAGTTTCGATCGGCTTTATTATTACCTTAAAGATGGATTTTAGAAATAGTACCGGCTACGTATGTAGGGGACCAATACGTAATAATTGATATCATTCATACGTGTAGCGTAAGTACCAGGTACCAGGTCCTGCTGCTGTAGTTTCATCGCAGTTGATGTCGTACCATCCCCCCCCGGTCGCATTCAGCCGAGACAACACTCTTGTCACCCTGTCCTCTCAAGGTCTCAGGTAGCTACTCTCAAGGTCTCAAGCCCTCCAGCTATCCACCCTGGGAACCCGTTCAAACTTCGGTAAGTCGCGAGTAACGTCGGCTGGTGCACGATGCACGCATGTGATGCTATGGCGCGCACCGCGTGTATGTGCAGTAGGCCGGGTACTTGGTATATTTATTAATGGTCAACTATATTTCCTGCACGAGTACTGCAGCTGTAGTACCAATCCGTCCTCTCATGAAGAAAACTGAGATGTGTGTGTGTGTGTGTGTGTGTTCTTGACATGAGATGCACAGCACTGGTACTTGGTAACAGCAGTAATAGTAGAAAATAATAACACCGATCAAACGCATTCTTTGTGTAAGCAAATTATGGCGGGAGGCGTCGATTTTTTCGAATTCTCCTTTCACCGGCCGTCGCTCGACACACGGCTCCCATCTCTCATCCTTGTGGTGGTGTCTTCGTACACAGGGCCCCGGATCGGTCCCATAGCGCATAGCGCCCTCTCCTACGTAGTTAATAGCTACTTAGCTACGCGCACGGCTTTGTTTTCAATAATAATATCAATAATAGTATTGATACGACGTTTTCATCTCGAAGCTTCGTGGGATTTGTCTTGTTTTTGTTTTCGGGCCCATATTATTGTTGCATAGGACACCAGGTATTATTAAATTATTATATACCAGGTAGTATGTACTAAAGCTGTGAATATTAATATCACTCGTACGTATTAATAGGCATAATTCCGTGATTAATTCTTTGGTCGCTCGACAACTCATCACGTATAAACTACATCGAGCCGAAGAGAGTCAGAACAAACAGCATATATAGCAGTAGCAGGAGGAAATGAGGACCACGATGCTTGAACCATGGCCATTACCGTGGGCCATATAGCAATCACGACATCAGGACTTAAGACACACGAAAAACCTATGCCTGGTATAGTACATTCCAGTATTTTGCGCTAAGGTTATGTTGTACCTGCTACGCGGCTCAATCAACTTGCTATTAGAGTTTTTCCCAGCCACAGCATCCCGAGCCAACCTGATTTAGCGTAGTCCCAAGCACAGCATCCAAGCGCTGACTACTGGTGTGGGGTCTGGGTTAGGGTTCGGGTCGGATGGTCGGCTTCAGGCGCCGAGATCAAAACCTCTCTAAAGATTAAGATTTACCTAACAAAGTGTGTCCACCCTTCTTATTTTGAGTAATATTTTGGTCCTGCCGATTATTACCCCGTAACAAGCAGAATAAGTAGCTAGTACGTGAGTACCCGTAAAAGAGTACCCGTAAAACAGGCAAAACAAACACACCCTGACCTGTCCCTGTGTCCCTGATGTTACGCTCTCGATTGTGAAGAACCTTCTCTATCGATACGATGCGCGAGCGAGACTCTCATGCTGTTACGATTATCGCGAAGTCAGCGCCAGACAGACAGACAGACAGACGGACTCCCTTCAAGCACACTCTACTCTGCTAGATTATTCCAGAGATTATGCCAGAGATGCCGCTCGGCGGTAATATTTAAGTTTGCTTGGCCAAGCACCTTATGGGTCAGCTGCTTTATTTAGTGCTGCCCAAAATTTTATATATGAATATGACTTCCCAGGGTGGTTCAATTCTTGATAACTCAGCGGCCTTTCCTTGTGGACACAGGCCGTGTAAATCACGTACATGCCGTCATAAATACATACCGGTATGTACGAAGTCCATCTGCTGTACGTACGTATACCTAGTTATATTGTATGATATCTAGGTGTCGACGGCCCGGATACCCCTCTGTATTTGTAGAGCACCACAGCACCACCAACTTGTGTGTAAAACCCTAATTTCGTCCAACACATTTAGGTTGTTTAGTTGTTTAGGTATTCTCGTACATAGCTCGTAGATATGTACGTTTCGTACCTACGTATTGGTTCAAAACCAACCTGACTCCAACCGTCGTCGAAACTCTCACCAGTCAGTAATAATATGACGAGTAGACGTATAATATTAACCTTCACGTACGAGTATAGATAGGCGGAATCCGACGCAAGTCGACGAAAAAAGGTGCTGAAATATTATCGCAATAAAAATGTGAGGCAAGAACCGTACGAGTGGGGGAGGAGGGAGAAGAGCCTACTTTGTGACCCCGGATTTGAGCTTCGACTATTAATAGGAAGGAGAGAGAAAGGAAGGGCGAATATAATAACTGGGATGGAAAAACAAAAACAGATAGAGGGCTAGGACCAGGCTTGAGGTCAGCGAGAGAGCAGTCGCGCATCTCTGGGGAGTGTACTACTTTGTTACTTTACTTTAGTCGTCAGTGTACGTATTCATAGAGTGTCGTACTCGTACTTCGTAGTGTGTTGGGGCGTTTGGGTGGCCGAAAGGGCAGGTTCGTATATACCAGGTACCAGGTATCACTTTTAATATTTTAATATGAATATCACACAGCCATCAGTCATATTGTCATGTTACATGTAACGTATATCATACCAGGTACATACCAGGGATGCGTATTTCCTCACCCGGAACCCAACAATTTCCGGGAAACAGCCCTTTTCAGCCTTTCCTAAAATTTTCCCCTATTTCCTCTCATTCGAGGAAAAAAAGGCGTAATTTTTGGGAGGGGACAAAAAATATATCCCCGGGTGGCCCAGCACTACATGAAGCACAAGTATAAGATTCGTTCAGGCCTCGGACAGTCATTTTCGATGATTTACACTGTGTGTGGTTCTTCACATTAAACCTTCCTTTCTACCCGTCGACATCCAGCACACCCAGTGTCCGTGCCGATTCATCATCCTAAAAAGGTACCAGTTCTGTGGTCACAAAACTACGACACAGAGATACTACACTCAGTGCAGTAAGCAGAGCAGACAATGCAATGCCATATACGACAGGCAAGACCTACCCTGCTAGCAATCCAGGTGCATGCAAGAGAAAAAAAAGAGAAAAAAAGAAAAAAGCGAAAGGAAAAATAATAGAAAGTAAACATAATTCATTGGTAAAGAGTGGGGGGGGGGGGGGGGGGACGATGCTGCTGTAGTCGAATGGAGATTGCGGGCGTGTAGTTCAGTTTTGGACACGCATAACATGCTGTAGGGATTTTAGGTGTACCTCTTCGGACTTGTGTATCCTTTCCTTCTAAGTGTACGTGTTCTTTAGGATTCTCTGATGGCTCTAGCACTTTTGTGACCACGGGCCGTGATCTTGCTAGATCAGACTATAGGGATTAGCAACTGAAACGAGTTTAATGTGAAGATAACAACAACAACAACAAACACACTGAAGCAAATAAAAAAACACTACACTCTACCAGCACCACACAACCGCAGTAGTAGTAGTAGTAGTAGTAGTAGTAGCAGTTGCGCACAATGCAAGTACTTGGTTTATGTAAATGTTCATCGGTTTTAGTTGTTTTTTCACTTGTTCATTTCTTTGTTGATTTCGTTCTGCAGCCATTTGATACTGAAATAATATGGCTACTCCCGTAGTGCTGATGACGATCTCTCATGTACGAGTATACTTATTATGTCGCGAGGTAATTCAGCAACACAAAGCGCAAAGCAGGAAGTGAGCAGTTACGGCAGTGCGCTGCTTCGTACGCGTGTAGTCGTACGCGTGTAGGGATCGCGACCTTATCCGCGACTGGAAACGTAAACATGGACGCTGAACGCTTGAAAGAAATCCCAGCGTCCCCCAGCTGCATATCTGCGCCGTGTTCACCCTTTCCATTCGAATATGTTAGCTCATACCTGGTAGTCGTATGATTATATTTTAGTCTAGTACATTCCTTCGATGATTCCACTCGCCGTAACATCCATTTCCTCTGTGTGATATCTGTGTGATAGTGTGATATAACAGGGACCGGTGGGCGCCTACGTAGCGCTCTGCTCTGCTGCACAGCGTAGCACGATTCGCGCCCACCATCCCCGGGAAAAAACCGCCTACATGTATTATGGTAAAAAAAAAACGGGGGTTTCCATAATATATGTAGGCAATTTTTTCCCGGGGATGATGGGCGCGAATAATTTCCTCTGTAAAAAAATATTACCTCGAGCCCTAATAATTTCGGGTAATACCGCTACCTGGAAATACGCATCCCGGCCAGGTTCCAGGTACGAATATACCGGTCCCCGGCTGTGTTAATATTAATAGTGGTCAGCTTCAAATATACCGCTACTACTGCTGCTGTAGTAGCATCAGCATTGTTACTCGAGTTCAGATTTTGACTGTACAGGTGTAATTGTAAAAAGTGAGAAGCGACCAATTTCTGAGAGCGCCGCGGCACATAGCCCGAATTCGACCGAGTCGACGAGTGAAGAACGTACTGGAATATTCTCCAATTAATTATGAGTGAGCAGCTCGTACCGTAGGGGCGGGGAAGGAGAAGAGCAAGAGCCTACTTAGTTGCCCCAGATCGGAGTTACGACTAACGAAGGGAGAGAAAAAATAAGGGCGAAGACAATGACAAAAATGCCAAGAATATTCGTACTGTTGCCGTCCGACGATGACTGAACGCGTGGCATGACGGCATCACTGATGACCTTCAACGTCGATGACTATTAATCTATTTTTAATAATGACAACTTTAATAACTCATACTCATACTCACAATGACTTCGGACTGCGGAAGAAGAAAACGATGGAACGAAAAAAGCCCTATGATTATACCGCACTACGATCAATAGGTGGCTCTATCTACTATAGTGGGTGTGGGCGAGCAGGGAGGGGTCTGTCTGGCACTGGGTGGGAGGGTCTGCTATCTGCGAGTTGATGTACATGTTGTATGTATTTTTCCTTATTTGTGTTTTTAAACAACAGCTGAAAGATCGAGGATATGTACTTTAAAGTATACCGGGTAATAAATATGTTTGGGTGCGAGTATATACTTGTACTCGTATCATATTATATAAATGATATGTGCGTCTACAAGTAGTCTTGTTTCTACCCAGTTTCTGTCTTTACTCCTGATCCTCGCCCTAAAATTATACCTGGTACTAAATTTTTTGTGGACAGACTTGTGAGACAGAACAGCCAATACAGGTCAATACTCGTACGATAAATAAACACAAATGCATGGGTAAAGCAAGCGAAATGCCAACGTACCGGGTACGAGAAAACACTGGCACAAGCCAGAAATGTCAGGACAAAAATGAAAAAAAACAAGACTCTAATTCTGAAATGAAACACAATACAAATCTGCAGTACGTTCCTACCTGATAGTGAGGAGTAAGGACGTGCTCAAGAGGAAGTACGACATGCAATCGAGAACTTCGTTATGTTTTGGTGCTGTCAAATGTTGTACAGCTATAATCAGTAGTAGGAAGTCTACAAGACAACTGCTCAGTCGCTTTTTCCCGACGACTTCATTAATGACTCAAAAGGGAAAATCGCAAAATCGTTTTCCCAACGACCTCACGCATTGATTATTAAATAGTACGAGTACGAGATATTACAACAAAGTATTCACGCTATACGTCGTACGTATTTATAATACAGACGCAACTCAGATCTGGGGTCACGAATAAGGCTCATCTCCCTCCCCCCCCACGACGTACGGTTCGCGCCTTGCATTTTTATCGCAAGACTTCATTCAGCCTTCAGCCCTGTCTTCCCTCGTCGACTAGCACCGAATTGTGTATCGGCCCGCATTCCGAATGGACGTTTTCACCACCACAAAATCAAAGAACATGAGAAACTCAGAAGAGCACATTCTCGACAAGATATTCTTCTCCCTCTTTCGCTAAATTAAATAATCCCCACTATTAATATTATAGCTCAAGTAGTTAATAAAGAAATTTCATCTACCCCCATCCACACTATATATTACTTACTGCTGCACTCTCGGGTAATTGTTGATCTATCATATATACATATGAGCTCGGACAATGATGAGAATATGGTATATACCTGGATCGCATCTATTAATAATATGATATGTACAGGGGTGTGTGCATGTTCTTCACAGCATTAAACCGTTGTTTCCACCAGTCGACATCTAGCACACCCAGTGTCCGTGCGAGTCTTGTTGTAGCTGGAGAGATCTAAGTGCGCAGGGGGGGGATTCAGTTTGATGACCGCATAATATCCCAAATAAGGAAACTTTGGCACCAACTTACGACCATTTTCCCCTGTTTTCGCCTCGGGTTATGGCATCCATTTGCCTCCTAATTAGGGTCGTTTATGCTTGTTTTCGTCGGTTATGCGTTATATGCGGTTCATATTATACGTTTTTTAGGTTGATGGGCAGTTAGCTGAAAATTTGGATAGTGTGCAAGATAAGTCAACCAATTATGATGGTGTTGACGTACTTGACGCGGTTTCCAACGCCGACTGGGCGTCTCACCCGGGCTGTCAACCTACCCAACGCCCAAACTAGGAGTGGAATGGGCACCCTACGCTACATTTGTCTTTATTTCAGGTTGTTTTTGCCACCGTACGGTCAATAAATTTCCTATGATATTTCTTATGGCACCTGGGGCCAAATCTATCAAAAACTATGCCCACCAAATTGGTCAGGCCCTAGACGTGTCAAAGGCAAAATCCACGGATTATTCGTGAGAGAGGAACGGGCGTGTTGGTTCTATGTTCTATTCGGTGTGCTCGTTTGAGAATGGAACTTCTTCATGGTCGACATTGTTTGGTTTATCGTGTACCAGGTATATAGGTGGTGGGTTACACTATTATTGTTGCTATTAATACGAAAAGTGGATCGTACAACACGAGATAGATGGTGCTGGTGGACTGGTAGAACACGCGAACAGACAAAGAGACAATGAATGCTGCTCTTCTTCCTGGTGAGGCGTTACTGGCCCACAGCCATATCGTCTATATAGTGTATATAGTGTATAGTGTATATCGTATTTTTGTTTTCCCGTCGATATTGGGAGAGTTACCAAGCTTCTGCGGCCGGCGTGTATGTTGTGTTGGGTGTTTGTTTACCTCTGGTGCTCGAGGGTCAAGGGCGTGATATATTTTATGTCTTAGTTACGGTCGTTCTTCTCGAGCATCTTTGTTCCAAAATATCCAATATTTAAAGAAAAATAAAGGAAAAGCGGGATTTATTTGGAAAGTTTGGAATTTTAACAGAGGGCAAAATATTTGGAAGGCTTCGCATTCCAATATTAGGACATTATTCCTGGAAAAATTGGGCGAAAGCTTTATTTGGAATTTTTGGAAAAACTTTGCTCAAAAGTCGAAGAAACGGTTTAAGAAACCAACTCGGACCCGGCCTGACCAACTAAAAGTAAATATGTGTTGGCCGGCGTGGTCCCAGCCCAGGCCGTAGTGTAAAACGTCGCCATACGCATTTATTTATCGTCATACGTATAATACATATTCATATGCGTTCTCGTATAGGCGCATGCCATTTTTCCATATTCTCGCCCTTGTTTTGCTCTTCCTCTTACGATATTAATATTTTACTATTAATTTACCTTAGTATTACTTATTCATCGTAACTCCGATCCGGGGTCACATAAATAGCAGGCTCTCCTCCTCCCCGACTACTCGCTTTGATAGCCTGCTCTTCATTCTTCGTTTTGATTGCGAGAAAACGTCAGCCCTTTCTTCTTTCCTCTTTCCTCTTTCCTCCTCAACCCGCAGCCTCGCGTCGAATTGCGCCTGCCCACACACGTTGCTTGCCCTCATGAGTGGGACTCCTTTCTTTTTCCAGGGTTAGTGTATAGTGTACTCGTAGGTATATAGGTATACATAAATGAGTATACCGGTATGTACGAGTATGCTATTTATTTTCATATTCGGCCCCAATTCTCAAGCCTTGACTGCAATTTGACTTTCATTAGTTTTATCAGCACCTGAGATGCACGTATGCACCAGCTGCGTATTTGTGTTTTACAGACAAAACATCACCAAACTTACTGACCATCACGTACACTCCATTATCATGCACCCATACATACATCATTATATTTATATAATACCTGGTACGACGTATATGTTTAGACTACTAAAATAAGTGTGCAGTGTTACATCGTCAGGTGTCGTACTCCTGTCGTATTATATCATACATATGATACAAATATACGTGTTTGATGTAGCGGAAGTTTCGATATATCGGAAATCGTATCGGAAATCGACTCGACCGCAAATGAAGTGTCCCGATTTCCGGAAATTTGATTCAATTTCCTATGTCCGATAACGGATAGAAACTGCCTCGTGGCTGCTGGGGAAAGAGAGAATAGGATGACTACTGCGGCGTTGCCTTGGCGCAGTAGTACGCAAACAAGCATCACAGGCATCGCAGACCACATAGACAGCACAGCAACATTGTAAAGCACCACATCACGGCAACGCCGCAGCCGTAGTGCAACAGGTACGCCATCTATACAAATACGCCACACCGGTATTCGTTCATGTGGTAACGTTGTAAGATTACCATCAATACCGCAATGCTGCTGTCGACTACAAGGTGGGAATGCGGATGCAGAGCGCGACAGACGCCCTGAAGCGGTCAAACTCCTGAATGCATTAGTCTATCAAGCTATGTTTTGGCCGGCATTAAATAGCTTCGGCCGGCACCTTGTACTGCTGTAGTGTATATATCACGATACTTGTAGGGTGTCACTTCCACGACATACATGATTATCATATTATGTATGCCTGTTGAGAATACGCTGGTATAGTGGGGGGCTACACTGCACCCCCCCGCGCGCCGCATGCCTACACCTCCGCTACATTTTTTAAGAGGTACTTTGCTTACAATCGCAGTAGCCTAACGAGCAGTCGCTGATCGGAAAGAATGTTGTGTAAGTACCATGTAGAAATCAGTAAATGAGGCAGCCCATCTATCTACGTACCGTAGTCACTACGGCATATGATATATAGGTAGGAGCATAGAGTGCCACCAGGTACGAGGTATTTATGTCAGGGTCATACGCATGCGTAAGTACGACCGACGTCATTCCGCAGTCTCTTTACGATTACGCACTGTAAAACTTGGTATACTTTGGCAGCAACGATGCGACCAGATGGTTCGAACAGGAACATCACAAGAAAAGGTTCTTGCTCGTACGAAGTAGTCGTTGACCGGCGGTAGTCGGGACGATTAGCAATGGCAATGGCACCTATGGTCCGTAATCGTAGCTGATCAATATCCGACAGCAACCATCAAACCTTGGGGACATTGCTGTAAATCGATCAGTGCAATGACCCGGCACGGCTACCTACCGGGTAGCCATACGTAGAGTCCATAGAGTCGACAGCGTTGTGTTCGAGGGTGGTTGCGGGTGCGGCCACCAAGCTCCCAGCCAATCTCCTGAGATGTTTCGCGTCGTTTCTTTCGTCTTGTTCATCTCGGCCCGCAGAGAGCTAAGTTTGCACATCCTACGTTTTTTTCTGAGCAAAGCAAAGCCTAACCCTAAGCCGGACTAATGACTCATGCTACGGTAAATAGGTCTGTATGCAGGTGTCTTAAGCTATATACTATTGATAGCACTAATATGAACACTGTAGTATTACGGGTGTAAGGCATAGTAAACACTAGTAAACACTAGTAAACAGGACCTACGGTACACCCAAAAACCAATATATTCACCTACTTTTACTAACAAAATTTGGTCCTATTTACTATGTATGGTCCTCCGTACTAACCCAAAAACTCAATTGAGTTGAAAATACAAATGCTACGAGTATACGATATGATGCACGACGAGCTGATGGTCTATTAATGTCTATTAGTAGATCTAAAATGAAACGAAAGTGCAACGTAAGGACAAACTTCGTGCGAGTACGTATATAGGAGTATGGCTTCAGGAGCGCCGTCATTCGAATATTTTTTTAGCCAAATTGCCAAAACAGTACACCCCGCTGGGACACGGTGCAACCACAGCCTAGGCTGCCACCGGCAGAGTCGGGCGAGGCAAGCACCATCAGGCACGAAGCAAAAGCAGCGGGCCGAGAGGTGGACCTACCCTGCAACCAAAAGACAACCGATTGTGAATAGTCGGTCCCATGTTATATCATTGCGTCGTTGTGGCCGCCTTCCTGCATGACATACGGCTGCTGTTGGGGTGGTGCGAACGATAAGTCGGACTACGCATGCTATGTTTTGTGGTACGTACACGCTTCACAGACGGAAGTTAGAGGTAATGGAGACTTGACCCGTTCCTAACTGAAAAGCTTATCCCACACTGATTCCAAGTGTTTTGTCCCCAAATATGTGGCAAGGGGTTAAAGCGTCCGCAATTCCTTCTCCACTAACCGCGGAACGAAATCCCGCATCTAAAATTCGATTTTCCTGCCCCCAACGTGTATCCCTGCCGCCCCGCAGCACCCATGAAGTCTTCAAGCCCCTCGCAGGTGTTGACCTTGCTCGCACTGGCAGCTGCATGCTTTGTGGCGGAAGCGCAGTCCAGGAACAGGATAACTGTGCGAACGTACAGGACGAACTACAGGGTCGACACGTGGGATGACGGCCGTGAAGATCTCTACCGAGTGACATTCTGGAAATTCGGCCTGCAATCGGTCTACACCTTCGACGCCGCGGGGCACGTGAAGACTCTCACGGCCCGTGACACGCTGTACACATTCGACCTCACCGGCGCATCCAGGATGCTCATGGATTCAGGCGATGACGCCCTAGAGGATGCTCCTGAAGTCGAGGCCAGCGCTGAAATCGGCTGCCCTACATGTGAAATCACGTGGGACACACTGTGCGCCGTTGGCCTCCCGGAAGTGTGCGCCTTGGATGCCACCAACCCCATCACGTTTGACGGGGATGCCGAAGATTCAGTAAGGAGATTCTGTTCTTCGTTCGGGAAATCCTGCCAGACATCCGCGGCCGAAACTTGCGAGGGGCAATGCACGGGTGAAATATACCAGTATAGTTTACGTGACAGCTCGCACGATATGTTCGGTCTGCTTCCATGGAGGGATACTGCTGTACGAGTAGTGCATTGGTTGTGTCACTACGTACAATGGAGATGTTGACGTATCATTTGCTCCACAAAAACCACAAAAAACAAACAACTGGCAAAACCTCGCACACCTGATTTCGTTCACCCTGACAAAACTCTTTTGCTCGACCGCCACCTGGAAACGCGCCCTGAAACATGTTGCTCCATTTCCTGCATCGACTCCGACTCCGACCACTGAGACGACTTCAGCTCCGACCAATCCATCTCCGACCCCAGCTCCAACGGTAGTTCCGGCAGGTAAATGGCGGATATCGGCATGCGAACAGGCCTTGTTTGTCCTATGTCCTTTGGTTGCGGATGTACGATGTGCATGATATTTATGTTGTGTGTGATGTGTGTAACCCACGCTTTCGGAGGAAGTATAAGGACCGCTCAGTTTTCATGGTCATACACAAACGATTACTATATTTCCGTCCAGAGTAGTGTGCCGCTTCTGTGCTCTCAAGGGCGGGAAGTCACTGCGAGCTCTTGCATAATGAGACGAACAAGTATGGATTGAACAGATGCTCACCGCTACTCGTCCGTTCACCTGGTATCCTGTGCATTTACCGCTCGAGAGCACCGGGATTTATGAACGGTATTTACTGCAACTATGATATCATACAGTAACCCCGCTCTGCCCGTCGCTTCCTCGGTTTATGTACTCATGCAGGCCCTTGCAACCCTAGCCCTTGCCTAAACGGAGGGTCGTGTGCTGTCGACCCTGCCGGTGGGCATGTTTGCTCGTGCGCATCAGGGTTCGGAGGCATGTCCTGCCAGACAAGCACCGCATGTGAGTGTCGCCTGGAAGCCACCTGTGTCCAAGTTTGAGTACAAAGAAGCATGTACGTTATAGAGTGTTTGCCTTTAAACCGAATTCGCTTGGAGGACAAACATATTTGAAACCGACAAAATGGAGGAGCTGGTTGGTTAAACAGGTGAATGTTGAAGGCGCTACGAGCCAGTCATAAGTTGCTCTGTTTGCTAGCCAACCCAGAGATATCCAATAATCTTGGACAAAAAACGTTGTTTTTGGCCACTTTTCCCACAGTAATGAACTTTCGTGGCTATATATTGAAAAGGTAACGGGACCAAAAGGAGAACCCAACCCAACTAAATTATTTCACGCTTGAGGGTGGAGGGATCCAGACATATAGGTGGCTTCCGTATTGCTAACGATAGGCCTACCACATACTTGCCACGTCCATATCACGTCCTGGCCGACAAGGCTTGCTATGAACCGGAGACTCCCATTTCACATTTCCCTGACGGTGTACTCGTGTTTTGCTTGTTGTCTCTCTCCTTCCTTCGCAGCCTTGGCCCCGTTCTTCATCGAGTTTTTGTTTGTTGGGACCTGGTCGGCTGCACGCAGGGCCGTGCTCCAGTCCGCTGCTGCCAGGTAAAGCTCGGCGCAAGCTCACCGCAATGTATACGAGTAGTGACCAATAGGATGCACGGGGGCGATATACACGCTACCAAGACACCTTGATATTGTTGTTCGTTTCTGAACAACTCGGCCTTCGAGTCTCTGTCTCGGCCGAAGTACGTTGTACTCGCCATCTTTTGGCAGGTTGGGTTTCGCTACGAGACCTCTCTGGGCTGACCGTGTACCACTGTCGCTATTTTGGCTGACTATTACTACCTAAAACCCGCAACGAAGTGCATTCCTACCGCCTATTACTGCTGTAACAACTCCAGCGTGGCGGGAAGAGGTTGACCAAGCGTGAGGCTAGTGTATCAAATCAGACCATCGCCCGCAAGAGCCTACTGGTATTGATACAGCCTACCGCCTATTATAATAGTACTAATCTGTTGGTATACATGGAGCCTGAATCGACAATAATGGAGTTAATTGGTAAAAATAGTTATAGAGCCTGTTAATAGGTACGAACGTACCTTTGGTCGTTTGGTATAGATATATATGAATAGTCGTTTCACGTATCCACGGTAGAGGTGCCTTATAACGTGTAACTTCTGAGGCTACTTACTTTAGGAGCTATGCTAATCGTAGGTCACCCAAACATTGATTTTGAAGAAGAAATGCAAGTGCTACCTGATGAACAATCCGATGGCCTGGCTAACTGCACAATGCTAAATTTTGCGTATCAACACCGAAATACCGCCGAGTTTGGCTTATAACCCCTTAAGAACTGATCCTCCGTTTCGGGGGACAAACTACTTGGAATTAGTGTGAGATACGTTTGTCAGTTCTAAATGGGTGAAAGAGCCCGATTATTCAGAAACAATTTCACCCAAAAGAAGGTATACCTCTATCGTCGCACGCGTCGTTTACTAATATTACTGTAATATATAGTAGAAATAATGCTCAAGTTAGATGCACATAGATAGACCAGCGCGACAGTAGGGGTTGCCGTTTTCACCGGTCAACATTTAAACATGTATCACAAGCAGCGAGCGCCTCAGCTGAGGAGCTTTGAGGAGCCGTCGTCAGCTAGAAAGGCTACGTAGTTCAAGCTTACCGCTCCAAGTTTATCAAGTATCCAGTGTTAACGCCGTTTTTAGACGTTCTATGAACCAACCCTCTGCCAACCGCGCTTTATTCCAATTTCCCCCCCAAGGCCCGGTCGGTTGTTGGAGCTCCTCGAGTGAGACAGGCTCAGAATATGTACGAGTAAGTGCTCGTATCCTGTCGTATAACGGACGGCTCGGTCAACCCTACCCTACCCTAACCACCCTGGCCTATTAATCGCATGTTTTCGTCCCATCATCTCTCATGTGTACTACGTACGAGGGAGCGCCTTTTGTAGCCCGCGGGACCCAAATAATGTTTTGTAACCCTTAGCTGAAAACGACCCGAACTCTATGCCTGACAAGATACACCACCCCTACCTCTGCCCGTAACGCCAAATTATGCCCTCCGATAGCTGCATAGAGCATATCTGCAGGCTCCAAGCTGATATAGTGTCAACCACTCAATCTGTCGAACTCACAGCTGACGTGTTGTTCAGTGTAAGGGTTAGGGTTAGGGTTAGGGTTATCATGACCTACTGTATAAACCTATCCGAGAAAGACATTATTCGGGGTTGAAAGACAGCAGGGCTGTAAAGTATCGGGCCTCGGTTAGGGCTAGAGGTGATGCCTCCCGGCGTTGTCAGCTAGGGACTACAAAATGTTGTGTGTCATAATAGTTTTGGTTAGCGATACAAGAGGCGCTTCCGTACGCAACACAAACGAATTTACATGATTTGAACATCCGAACCCTGTATTAACCGTTTGCGCAGGTGGTCTGAGGTTATCACCCACGCCCCTTGCGGGGGAACCGCGGCGCTCCCGGCTGGACGTCTCCAGATCACCGCTACCCTGGAAGCCATCGACGGCGTCGGAGGAACAACCGGCTCCGCCGGTGTGAGCAGTGTTTGGGGTGGGTGCCTAGCCGTTAGCGCGGAAGGGACAATGAGGTTCGACACAGCAGATGTTCCCGTCATGGAAGCGGACGGCTCGTTCCCAGGAGTCATCATGCACGAAATGGGACACGTCATCGGTGTCGGGTGAGTCGAGTGGCGAAGGCTCCTCTCGCGAGCAAAACGTGCGTATTAACTCCGTTGGTTTTCAGCTAGTAATATCTTTGTATCGGGTTTATTGTAGGAGTGAGCCTATCTGCTTTGTACGCTGGATCTGATCGTGCGGGTGGAGGGCGGTGCCGTGGGGATGAAGGATGCCACTGCTGTTATGGGAACACTGTTAACCCTAAGACAGCGTTTGCGAGCGGGTCAAACATTGTATATCATCAAGTGATGATCACGGACATAGACTAGTTTTACCCGAGTTGACGAGAGAAAAGAGGGCTTAGCCCTTACCCCGATAACAAGAGAGCGCAAGGCGCGTACGTACTGTGGTGGGGAGGGGGCAGGCAAGGCTGCTGTGCGACGCCGGCATTGACGATAGCTGTCGTTTACGATATTGCCCTTTTATCCGCCGGTAAACCATCGGCATGTTCCCAGACCAGACCAGCACAGCTCGGGTTGATAAGGCTATAATATAACCCTAACTCTTCAAATACGGCGTGAAATACACATCTTTGAGGTTGGAATCAGGCAATTTGAGGTGGCCGCGTCCCTAACGCTAACTTCGATATCTTGGTTCATTTTAGTATATACGTCTAACTACTGTACGTTGTAGTGAACAGTTTATCCTGTTGAAGGATGCATAGGCTTTTCGTGGGTATTCATGTGTTGTACAAGGTTGTGCGCGGGTTCAAGAGATGCTCTGCGTGAAAACGGTGTTCGTATCGCCTAGCATAAGAGCATAGTCTATATTGCAGTCGACAATAAGGCGTGTCGGGGAAGCAACACGCCACATGTTCGCCGCTGTATATCCGGCCTCAACCCAGCAGTCAGTGCTGCGGGTACCCTGCGTACCAATCGCCCTTACACGTACCGCGTGTTTGCATCGCGCGTTTGACCAGAACAATCTGGGGAAACAACTTTGGCGGGTGCACGACGTGTCGCCAAACCGGAAACCCTGCCTGGACATGCCCAGCCGCCGTGAGCACCTATGCCGACATTGGCGGAATTGGTGCTGACATCGTAGAGGCGGACGGCTCATCGGGTAAGTCTACTGCTGTATAGTGTGTACGACGGTGTGGGTTGTAGCACTGCTGTATGAATACGATAATAGCACGTGTCGGCACTGCTGTAGCACACATGCTGGGCAAAACATTCGATTTTGACTATTAATAACACTCACAGCTGAGTACCTACAACAATGACTTGTGGTTTATCACACGTATTCATAGGCCATCAAATTGTTTTTGTCAAGGTCAAGGTTCGGATATCGGATGAGGCAGTTTTCTTCCCAAGCGAGGAGCGAGCCTCGGATACATTGAAGGGCGCCCTATAAACCCTAACCCTCCTACCGTAACAGAAAAACAAGCATCGTGAGTCGCAACAACTCAAAATGCTTTTGATTCCCAGTGCACCTTCATGCACGCGTAGGCCACGCGGCGAGAGAAAGAGGGTGCGTTTGCCTCGAGAGAAACGCGATACGAGAGGTGACGACGTTCTGTTGGAACTTGTGCAGAAAATAACTCGGAAAATTCGATGAATGTTGCCAAAACAGCTACCACTGTATGTGCTGATATCCCAGTGACACCATGCTGATATCCCAGTGACACCAGGTTATCGTGTATAAGGGACCCGAACGTCAGGATAATACTAATAGCTTGTTTAATTTGTCATTCTGAACGCATCCTGTACTTTCGAATGCTACTGCTCCCCCCCACATACCTTCGCAGGATCGAACTGCAACAACCTGGACGAACTCATCTTCGGAGATGAGTTGATGTCGGCAGTCATCGAAAATGTGAGACGTTGCCACTGCCTACCTTCGAATTTCCGCGTCGATGACCCTCCTTCACCCCCTTATCCCTTCTATAAAGATGAAGATAGGGCCACACCGGGGGAATTTTATTTTTATAGCGTTTTGACAAGAACTTCATTGGAAGCGATAGATATACATAAGTACTTGAAGAATTTAGCATACATCACTCGTTCCTCAAATGTTAGGCTTGCAGTATACGCACAGTAAAAGCCCCCTTGATTGTGTCCAACGAGCAAAAAATATGTTTTTCGTGGGAACTGAGAACATCCGCTTTCTCCTTTAGTTCCGTCTATTTTTGCACGATGCCTCGTTCGCCATTCTCGCTAACCCTGACCCTGACGCTAACCCATGTTTGGCAGACCAATGCCCTGTCGAAGATCACCGCGGCCGTTCTCGAAGACCTCGAATACATCGTCGACGCAAGCGCAGTGAGATTTGATACTGGGTTCGCAGTAGGACTCTATTCCGGAGGACCATAGCAAATAGGACCAAATATTGTTAGCAAAAAAGAGAGGCACATATATAGGTTTTTGTGTGTACCCCAGGTTCTATTTACTAGTGTTACTAGTGTTTACTATGCTCCCGTAATACAGTAGTACACATGTACAGCAGTATACTACGAATGCAACCAACGACTATCATGGCGCCGACCCAGAGCCATGTTGTATTATGTGAGCCTGTCTTATTGCCACCAAATGCTGTAACATGCTTTAACAGGCTGCAGTTGGGCTGCTGCAAGCATCATGCGGAGCATAGCTGGCATGTACACTCGTAGTAATAGCCCACAAAGCTGGGCAGTTGACGCTGCAAAGTCGTATGATACGTGCATACCTGGTACCTGGTATAAACATTCCGCATGCAAGAACCACTCGTTTCGATCCGCTCTGCTCTGCAAAGCACGTGAAGAACGTAACCCAACCTAACACCTGCACGCTTCACAAAATATCCTACGTTGGACCCTTCCCCTCGCCACGTACGGTGTTGTTCGCCTCGTGCTGTCCTTCTCTTGTACCTCAGGTGGATGCCTACATTCTGCCTTCCAAGCGCGGTAAGCAACGTAGGCACGAGCGAGTTAGAATTACCGTACTGCTGTACTACTGTACGCGTTTCCCCCGATAACTACGTATGGTGCAGGACTTTCAAATGCATGTGTGTCCAATGCACACAACACGGTACTACAGTAGTTATATCATGTACCAGGGTATTGGTATGTGTCCATAGGGCTCAACTGCTGAGATAGAACACCCGTCGCCGGACTCTAGTTTTAGGATTGTTGTTGTTTACTGTAAAACCATCATTAAAAAAACCCTAAAAAAATAAAATAAAATAAACAATACGTAGCCGTGATGTAGAAACATTTCTAAAACCTCTTCTTTTTTTTTGCGAGATGTGTGGTAATTCATAGTGACGGCAGTGTGACACTCGATCGCGCGTGCGACATGAGTGTAGGTTTACGATTGGTCTGCACATTCTGGCAGTTGTTGTACGCAGCAAATCCGCGAACCAACAGGTATGCCACAATGGGCTAATTTTTCTGGCTACTGCTGCTGGACTGTAGTTTGGGTGTACTGACTACACTACCAACACACCTATAACACGTGTGCAGGGTAAGTGACGCGAGCTGCTAAACGATTCGTAAGCGAAACCAAGCGCGGCTTACAGCGGATTACAGCGCTTGGCATACATAATACATGACAAGTTTCGCCTAGCGTCCGATCCATGTCTAGAGAGCCTGTGCAACCTGTGCGCGTGTCAAGCCCACTAACGTGTGTTTCAAACCCCGAAACAGCAATGACTGCGCACAATACTATACCCTGGCCAGTTACCTGTACGTCAACGTCTCAGCGCACACCCTCTCTGCCCTGCCCTACCGTCCGCTTGTTGCACTTGTGCTTGCTTGTTGCACTTGTGCTCACATTGCAGCCGGCGCGGTGGACGACCCGCCGGTGCTATTGAGGCTCACCGACGTCGCTGTGGAAACTTCCATTCAGGTTTTGGACGAAGAGGGTGGTGTCCTCCAGAGCATTGACGGCATCTCGATGGCGTTTTAAGTTCAAGCGACACGCACAAACAAACGCCAAGCAGCCCGCCATCGCACTGTAGCATACTCGCCATCTTGTTCACAACGTGCATGACCCGGGCAATGTACTAAATAGTATTATCTCCGTTGTACGAAGAACAGCGTTTTAGGATCGTTTATTCAGCGTTGCGCGTAGGGTGT
Source organism: Saccharina japonica (assembly GCA_008828725.1). Classification (NCBI taxonomy): domain Eukaryota; class Phaeophyceae; order Laminariales; family Laminariaceae; genus Saccharina; species Saccharina japonica. Next base: position 407,468 of record MEHQ01003659.1, read on the forward strand.
GCAAATAGTCAACGTGGAAGGAAAGAAGGAAGGAAGGAAGGAGGTGGACGACACTGCCTCAGTTAGCGTTTTGGCGGAGTTGGCGATTACTACCGAGTAGGTTCATGTTCATGTGCCACTAGGCCGGCACAATGTTCACGATTTTCCCCTGCGGATAACTTGGGAGGGAAGGGAACAGGGACCATGCTCAGGCCAAGGAGGAATTGTATTTTTATTCGGTGTCCCGTTTTGTCACGGTGCTACACCGCACCACGGCGCGATTTCATATCTTTTAAACCATACCGTGCGGTTCGGTGCGGTTTAAAATGCTTTGGGATTATACCGTAGAAGCGTGTTTTCGATTTCCAAGATCGTACGGTTCGGTGAGGTGCGTATTTCCCTCTTGACGGTGTAGTAGGGCTCGGTGCGAATGAGTTTTTTGTTTAGGATATATAGGGCGCGGTGTGTTGCGGTTGAATTGTTTCGACACACCACGGTGAGTTGCGGTCCGGTATGGCTTTCCGTTGGACAACTGTTTTTCTTCGGTACCGCTGAGCGTACACCGTAGGATAATAGGGATACTGAGGCGGGGATGCACGATTTACGGTACGTGCCGGGTCTACGAGGTCGAAACCATAGCCAAGCCATACACAAACTTGTGAGTCGAGGCACGTTAGTTCAGCATCGCTCAAGACTGAGGTTTGTTTTTTTGCATAATATATTATATTCTTTGTTTTCAAGTACACAACCAGTTTAAACTGGGTACAAGTGTACCACTTGCCCCCCAACACGGTCGCCCCGGTAGTCTTCCTGTGGCGGTCAGCTTCAGATGCTACTAGCATTGGTACCCGAGTTCAAATCCCACCGTGGTGAGATTTTTACTTTATTTGCAGCAACAAAAAGGAACCAATTGCCGAGGGCGTTCGAAGCGTGGGTATGATATGGTAGGCGGAATTCGACGCGAGTCGACGAGGGAAGAACGTGCTGAAATCTTCTCGCGATAAAAATGCAAGGCAAATAACGTGGTGGGGAAGGAGAAGAGCCTACTTAGCTTAGTGACCCCGGATCTGAGTTCCCACTAAAAAGGGTGAGGGTGAGATAATAGAAAAGAAGGGCAAAGATAACCAATGTGATTGAAAAAGAGGGCGACGTGAGCCCAACGCCATTGCCAGCCTTGAGTTTTGCGATTTGCTTGGGCGCGAGAAAAGGGCCCGAAGTTCCACGTACAGAGTAATAAGTAGATTTTTTGTTTTTTATCCTCTCCGCCCGAAGTGAGCAGAGCTATCACATCATACAGCAGTACTCGTGGGAGAAGGGTGCAAGCCATCAATCACCCACATACGTATCTCTGCATTCTGCGACATCGTTTCACGCCAATCTCTTGTACTGAAAGTATGTATTCGCGCTTCATATTCACGTATGTAAGCATTTGTTTTTTTTACATGGATGCACACATGTGCATTGCCATCACGTGCTACAGCAGAATTTCGAGCGTTCAACCAGATTGCACGAATTTCCTGGGGTACTTGTCGTGTGGGAAGGATTGACTTACTTACTGGCTGCAGTAGTGGGGTCACTTTGGAGTTTATTGTTTCAGCCACTCGGAGCCACTATAGGGCGAGCGAGTGGTTGCCCTTTGCCCTTCGTATTTCTTTGCAGTCTTCGGATATATGTGTCGTGCATTTTTGCGTTTTGCGATACCAGTATGGCACCGTAAGTGGGATTCAATATTACGCGGCGCACAAAACACTACGGGTCCGACTTTGGGTGAGGTACTGAGCCACCCGCCCGAATGACCTACAGGTGGATTGTGTTTATTATGTCGTCACGCGGTACCCCCCCTACCGGTTCAGCCCTTGTGTACTCCTGGAGTAGGTACGGTTTGATACACCGTATATAGCTTGGATATACAGATATTTAGCGTTTTTTACTACACGGTACGTGACTTGGATGTATTCCTACATTTCGGTGTCCACATCGTGCTCCAGTGCAGACCATGGGATGTATACTAAATATGATACCTACGATGTGTACGTCCGCCCACCATGCTGCGCGCGCCTGGCAAAATCACGATTTGTTGAAACGGTTCAGGCCAATCCGTACTGTGTAAAAATCCTGGACATTCAGATTAACCCGGCATTCGACGGTGGTGAGGTTTACTGTCCGGTCGTATTATGTATGGTGTGCTGCGGTCATTTGGCCAACGGTGCAGTGCTGCCTTGGGTGTGGTTTAGGTTGTGGTTTTGTGACCGAGCCTCTTCGGGCTAGGCTTCACAGGGGGAAATTAAAAAGGGAAAGTGACGATTAAAGAGGTAGTACTGGCTACTTCGTCATTGATTGGGGGGTGATAAATACATATTATACTTGATACGATTTGAGTACTGTTGTACCAACAGTAGATACTGTTGTACGAACAGTAGATGCAATCCAAGGAGGCGTGTTGCACGGGTGCAACATTGTTCTGCCCCTGTCCCTACTACTCTACTGCTCGGCGCTCTCCCTGCTCGCAGATGGTTGCCATCGCCAAAGTAATGGTCGCTTTTGGTGTTGGTGGTATTCCCCTTCAATGACCAGAGGGGCTTAACACATGATTCTACATACAGCTTGGTAAACACCTTCAACACCGCAGACGGCACGTGCTAAGAGGAGTATAATATCACTGGTGTGGGGCCCAAGTATAGTGCAGTAGGATAAGAGAGTAAGATAATACAGTAGTGGGATACGACAGTAGGACAAGAGTAGGGATATACGATACGACACGAATTCCCCTATGTGCCCGATGTGCTGGGGACTGCATACTTACACATACTTCGTACACACATATCTAATACGTACATACCAGGTACATGTTATAATATTCCGAATATACCTGGTATGTTTTGTTGTAAACCATGGGATTTCTCCTAGATCGTGACTGTTTTCTAAATAAATGTGAAACATACATGTCTACCGTACTGTCTACCGTACTGTCTACCGTACTGTCTACCGTACTGTCTACCGTACTGTCTAGAGAATGCAGTTTTTGCGAGGGCAGTGTATACCGCCTTTGCGCTCTCCCCTGCCTCTCTCAGACACATACGTGATAAAAGCCTCGACACGTCTATCTTCCTTCTCGTTGAAATTGCAACTCCGAGAGGCCCTGCGCAGCTAACTGGCTACCCCCTCCCCTCCCCCATTATTCCCCAGTGCAGTGTGGACTTTATGTAAGCTCCACCACTGATTCCTGCCATCAACCTCAACGCCGCGACCGCTTCTTCTGTCCTAGGAGGCACTTTGCCTCCGGACGACGTGCCTCTGATCGTCAGCGGTACCCTCCCTGGCAGCTGGGGGTGTACCTCGAGCAGTTCTACCAAAGTTTCGAAGGCTCCCATCGACAGCACACTCCGTCTCCCTCGCGTTTGCAAGCCGAGCGCGCGTGATGGCACACCCTCCTCTCTTTTGGTCTGCCTAGCTGAGACAGACACAAAAATGTACCCTGCACTGCGGAGATGAGGTAGCCGATCTGTTCGCGAATGCGACCTGTGTTTCTTCGTGAAATAAAATGAGGCAGTTCCTTGTCAGACATTACTCGGGGTGGACCTGACCGTCTGCGTACGCCAACAACTCCGACGCTCTGCACAAGACAAACTAAGACATGAAAAGTCCAAGCTACATAATGTATCTCCCGTCTACCATGCCTTCTACAACGCGTTGCCCTTGCTAAAGCATAGCTCATGTCTGCGGCAACCTGACGCGCGTTTTCTCGTTCGGCATGCCGCGCCCTGCCCATTACCTTTCCCACTGCCGATATCATGCAAATTCGCATCCTGCGAACATCTTGTGGAAACAGTTTTTGGCCTTTAAGTATCGTCTGAAAGTCCACTGCGTATTAATATACACACAACCAGGGTCCTTTACCCTCCGCCCCAATCCCATCTGAGTTCTGAAGCGTGGTGTCTGGATGGTTCTGCGAACACTAATCTGCGGTTTGACTCTCTGCGTTGGTTCCTCGGAACCTGACTCTCACCGTCAGGCAGGGCCAGCGACGACGACCCGGGAGTGGGTCTATGAAAAATCCCCACGGACCGCTTGACGTTTTCGAAGACTATCCATTCTTCTCGCGCCCCTGCCCCCCCCCCCCTCCCCCTTTGGTCGGCCCGGCCTGATGGCAGGGCCCGTACTCTCCATTGCTGCCAGCACCCGGTCCCGCTCCGCCCCCCGCGAGGGCAACGCCCCTGTTGCCCCCCCTGACATTGTGACTATAGCGCGCGACCCTCGGTAGCCGAGGCCCACCGCCTCCTTCGACTGCCCCCCCCCCCCCCCACCTCTCTCCGCTGCTGCGGCTTTCTGTTGCAGCCGCGGCTGTTGCGGGGTCGGCGAGGGAGGTGGCGGTGGCAGCGGGGGGGCTTCGTGCAGTTGCGGCTGCTGCTGCGGCTGCTGCTGCTGCTGCTGCTGCGTGGGAACTTGGTGGGCAAACGAACACTTCCCCCGCTGACAAGAGACCCCACGCCACGCGTTAACACAACCATCCGGCCGAGAAGAGCGGTCCCGCACTCGGGCCTTGAACCCTCTGCCCCCTACCCGACCTCACGGGGGGGGCGAACACTGCCCCCCCCCTTGCCTGGTGCTGCCTTCCTCTCCCCGCTGACTGAGCCTGCTGCTTTGTCGGAGAGCAGTTTCCAACTCTTCTTGCGTTCCACGAGACTGGTTGCGGCACCTCCCTCCGCCATCTCTCTCAGCCGCGTGCAGGTCTTCGTGTTCATGGGTACAACCGTACCGGGGCGGGGTGCATCGTTTGGGTTTTCCCGGAAGAGCACGCCCCCCTGCGTCGCGAGCGCCATCATGCCGTCCTTCAGGCCCCCGTTCAGAAATTTGAGTAGCAACTCGCGGAGCTTGGCGGAGTACAGGATGAGGTTGCTGAATCGGCGCCTGACGTAGGCCTCGACCAACTTCTTCACTGCTTCCAGCTCTCCACACAAACGTGTCACCGTACGTTTGCAGACCGTCTGCGCTCCCTCCATGCCACGGTCAAGTGCTTCCATCATCGCTGTTACGAACGCGGCGAAAAGAGCTTCGGTGGGCATCGCGAGCGGTGTCTCGCCCCCGCGAAAACGGGAGAGAAGAAGTCTTCGACCGCGAATTCGGACAATGCCTTGAGTTGCGTCATGAACTTGACGGAGACGTGGTCCACCTCGTCGAGCATTTCGAGGAAGAAGCCACGAGTGAGTTCCTCAGCCATGTTGAAAAACACTCCGCGAGTGATGAGATATTTTGCTGCATGTTTTACACGCCAGAGCTCAGGCTGCTGGCCTACCATCGCCCCGCCCGCCGATGGGACCATGACACTCCCCAGGAGTGCACCGCCCGAGGGCTGGGCGGCCACATGCTGATGCTGCTGCTGCATGAGAGCCTACTGCAGGTGCTGCTGAGGCTTGGGTTGATTGTCCTCCACGCCGGTTACGCGCTCCTCGACCGCCTGTTGGATCGCCAGCCTCTGCTGAAGCAGGTCTATCGAGGCTGGGGCTACTGGAGCGGCCGCAACGTTGCCCACCGTCCGCCTTGGCCGTTGCCTACCACCCGCAGGGTACTGTCAGAGGCGGGGGGTAGGGCCGGATCACCTCTGACCCCACCTCCGACAGCGACGACCTAAGCTCCTCGGAAATTGCTGTGCTCCCCTCCCCCTCCCAAACTGCCGTCCGCCATGGGAAAGTTGATCAATTTGAATGCGCATGCTGCCGTCCCCTGCTGTGCTACGAGCTTTTGCCGGTGACAAAACGGCCGTCGATGACCAGGGCGGCAGATCTCGTGGCTCGACGCTCTGACCATCTGCTGTCCTCTTTTCTGCCGCACATCCCCGCTTTTCCGAATTCCAAAACGCCAACACGAAGCCCACACATCTTACGGAAGGTTCCTTCTTCAGTGGTTTCACCGAAACGTTTTTCTGTAGGACATTACGTCCAACTCGTCCGTTCGTACGTAAGCATTGTTTTTGTGATGCTACATAAGACATGCCTTGTTGCACCGTAAGATACAACCCGAACTTGACAACAGTCGGTGTTTATCCCTGTTGGTACATGTGTCAGCACGAGCCGGTTGTTCTAGTGGATGTCTTGGTTTAGCGGACGACAGCTCAACCGCTCTTGCAATTGCCTCCAAGTTCATGTAGAGTAATAATTTTACTACAGTACGTGAACACGAGACAAATGCTAAACAAATATATATGAAAGCCAGGTACCGTCCCTGCATGGTATGTACGCCGTCGTATTAGTTCACATAATCGAACCTAATAGTCTATGAAGCCACATATTGTAGTCATATACTGGTATATCGTATGGAGCAGGGGTCACGCTGGAACTAGTTTTTTTCGAAATAGTAAGATGCGGGGCTGAAGTTTTTATCGATATTTTGTCTTGTGTTGTTCAATCCCGTTCTCGTCTGACTTTCCCTTGTAGCGGGCCAGTAGCTTCAACCAAAGCCTTCCATGTGCACTTGTATTCAAAAGCGTGTTGATACCCCAACCTTGGCTCTTGGAAACATTCCTCTGACCAAGGCCGTGGTGAGTTAATGTAACAAATAACAGTGTCATTGGATATGAATTCCGTCAAACGTTCAAGTGTCAAGGCCGAAAATGTGCCTCAAGAACTAAAATGTAAACGAACGTTTTCATAGAGGAGGCCCCAAGGCACCAAGGAGGCGTCATACTATAGGGGTCGAACGTTCTGGCTGGATCGTATTTTGACTGGAGCGGCTATTTGGCCAAGCATCCTCGGAGTTCCACTCTTCTTTTGTTGCTCGTATTGCAGTCGTACCTAAGCTATGATGTTGTACTCTCTCTCATCTCACAAATCAATCACTCAAATCAATGAGTCAAATCAATCACTCAAATGAATCAGTCAAATGAATCAGTCAAATCAATCAGTCAAATCAACCAGTGAAATCAATCAGTGTTTGGGTGATGTATTAATCAGTGCTTGCTACTGTATGTAGACGTTCATGGAGTGCTCTAAGAGGGGGTTTAGCTTCTAAGAGGCATTTATATATGCGTGACGGGGCTCGCGGGTAAAGGCGGCGGCGGGGCCTACAGGAGGGCATGCGATACCATCAACAGGGAAAAGTGTGTAATATATGGCGTAGGAGCCGAGCTGATATTTTGTTTTTCGAATAGTTTCACACGTAGGTGGGGATGGACAAGGATAAGGTTGAGCGGCAGCAACGGCTTCAGACGGAGCTGAAAACACCGTGTCCACTTCAGAGCCTACAGACAGACGCAAATCAATGTTTAAGGCGCCATGATCGGGGACGCTCCCTTTATCAAACTGTACAGTTCTTGGCTTAGACCGCAGAAACAATAATCGTATAGGATTGAAACTACCGTAGTTAATACTGCCGTCGTCTAAGGATGCAACCGAACGACACACAACTCGGGTTTTGCGCTCGCAACTAACCTTCTCGCTACCCTCAACCCAGATATCCTTACGAGTGGCGTTGAAGCCCTTTCAAATGATCACGGGTGGATCGCTACTAAAGAAAGGTCTGTCGCCGGCAGACTAAAAAGAGGGGAAAACACTGACCGAACACAGGAAACATGCTTCCGAACCCCAACCGCAACCCCGAAGAAAGAAGTAAACGGCCTCAAAACCATCGTGCCTCGGGATATCAACTCGGCGTAGTATACTGTTTTACAGCATGTAAGAAACGTCCCTCACTCATTATTACGCGACTTCATCAAGCATGATACATGTGGCTCTCCCGGCAGACACTACATTAATGTATATCGGCACAACATCGTAGTATGTACGATGTGTATTTTATGCTTACATGCATTCGCAACCGTTTTGTTTTGTTGGAGTTCGCGGACATACTTCATACAGGTATACAGGTAATCAACAACAAACACGGGGGACCCTCAGCCTCATTTATGGAGATATTCACTTTGCAGCCGGTCCGAGTGGAAAATGTAACCGGAGTGAACAAACGCCCCAACCCCCCTTCCCTGGCCTCGGGCTGACTCCCGTCTAATTCTACACGACCTGAAATAAAAACCAAACGTGCCGTAGCAATTCCGTCACGCGCAATTATTTCCAGCCCATCCCAACTCGCGGTGAACGGTCTTGGCAGACTAATCCCCGACGTATGGTGTTAACACTACATTTTCGCCGGGCCACAGATATCGCGAAGGAGACGCGCAGTCTACTACGATGACGGACGGCCTCGACGCTTGTGGTTGTCGCTCTAGAACTCCATGACGACCCCGATTACTTCCTGGATAACATCGCCGTCTTCGTCGAGCAGTTTGATGGGTGCGTCCGCGGCGGTGTCCGTGACGACGAACGACTCAGCCGATCCCTTGATCGAAACGTCTGAAAAGAGGTGCAAGGAAGGACAGACAAACGACGGAGAGGATACTAAGAATCCGTTCATACGGCGAAGGTTTGTCTATACGTTTATGTGAGCGGACAACAACACGGCGCGACGACGGGCACGGCTTGGTGTGCTTCGTCCCCACGTATGCCCCACAGACATTCTTGCAGCAGATCGGACTCACGACCAGACGTCGGAAGAAGTATGAATATTATTTACTCGTAGGGCGTACCTAGGCTGACGGGCACCATTTCGAGCAAACCACCTTCCACGTGCCTACGTACGACATTCAAATTCAACACTCCTGATGAAACAAGACTGCGACGACTCGAAGGGTGCTACGGTAGGTTAGCCGTCATTCCCAGTGACAACACTAGTTACTGCAGGAGAATGCAATTATTCGTGTGCATTCGACGCAGCAGTTCGAATGTCCTGCACCGCGGATATTAAGGCATAAAACGGAGACACACAAACGCCCTCGGGCGAGACTTACCGCGCTCGGAAGGCAGAGTGTATGCATCCACCTGAGGCCACAATGACAAGAGGCAAAAACAAAATGATGGGACGCGCGTGGAGCAAAGAGGATATAACGTAGTGAGAGTTGAGTCGACTTAGGGTCGAGAGTACATTCGTTCGCCGAATACCACGGGGAACCTGCATATCGGCATCGTCATCAGGCCAGCAACCTAGTCATTGTTGAGCGCACCGGGTCATTTCCGCGCTCTATTAAGCTGCAAAGGTTTATTCCATTGACACAATTTTGCTGTCGAGGAGAAGTGTTCGTAGAAACAAAGGCCTGCCATAACACGAGTCGGAGTGGAGTCGCCACACATATCTGCGACCTGGTACCTGGTATATCATCTGTGAAAACCTCGTTGGGCGGGTACATTCACACCTGGGACTGCTGCGTACTACAGTAACGCTCGAAACTCACCGCGCTTGGGTCGACGATGTAGTTAAGGTCGTCGAGAACGGCTGCCGTCATCTTGGACAGGAACATGGGCTGTTACGAATATTAGAGAGATAGAGGAGCCAAGACCAGGAGAGCAAAACGAGACATGCGTATCATGAGCATTGATGAGATTTCGATGAAGCGTGCAAGAGAGAAATGACCTTGAACAAACGAGACGGCAATGCTTATGTTGATTGAAAACAGTCATAGTCAGCCAGTTGAACCCTCTTACATTGTTGACGAATCCGGTCATCAGCTCATCGCCGAAGATTACTTCATCCAGATGCGCGCAGCTCGTTCCTGAGACCGTTAAAACAGAGTAGACGCGGCCTTCAGCATTAGGGGGGTATTCGAGATATCCTCTCAATGTTTCGGAAGCGCATAGGTACGACGAGCCTTATCTCGTGCGAATATATAGGGTGAGATTCGGCTCCTCCGCTAGTGCTGAACTAACGCTCCATGTTTTTTCGACATATCAAGCAGTTGCTGACAACGATACTGAATGTCCCTGGCATATTTTCCTTCGAGCAAACCGATTCAAACACTACCTCATCGTTGCCCATTTATTTCGGCGCAAGCACATCCACATCATTCTCTGCTACAAGTGTAGCTAAAGCGGTGACGCTTACCGGCTTCTCCGTCCAGCTCGACGATTTCATCACCAGAACCTCCGATGTCGGCATAGGCACTCAAGGCGGCGGGACACGTCCAGGCGGGGTCTGAGGTTTCGCGGCACGTGGTGCACTCGCCAAAGTTGTCCCCCCAAAGAGTTCTAAGGAAAGAAATGGACGAAACAAACACGGCACAGGGAGGATGCAGAGATCGTCATCCAGCCATTTCGACTCGAGTCGGCGCATCATACTGTAGACTGATATGACGCAGAAGTCACGTTGCTTGTTGCTTCGGTTAAAAATATAATAGATACGTCCAGCCAGGCGATTATAACCTCGATTTGCCACATACGCCGGTGAGCGAGATGGGTGTGTATCAAGATGTCTACTCGTAGCAAGATCAAGATGTCGACCAAACAGAACTGGACGGGCACCTCACTTTCGAAGGGCCGGCCTGCTATACAATATGCATATAGGGCCCACGTTAAAGGAGTGATGATTGAGAAAGTTGATTATATATATATATATCTCAAACTGGTTGCTAAGTTGAAATGATCTTGTTGTGGTGTGTTAATTTCGATTAAACTGACAAGTGCCCGAGGAGATGGAACGGATAGCAAAGGTCCACGAACTCCTCCATCGTACGAGTATAACGTTGTAACGATTCCCAGCTTGGCAAAGTGTGCTACAAGGTCGTCGAGCACGTGGACGCTGTTAACTCTGACTATTTCGGACTTGCGGCGCAGGTTGTGTCGTTGTGTACGTACCTAAGTAGAAGTGGTGTCACCAGATGGCGTGGAGTGGACCATTCTGCGGGATGCACGTGGTCTCTCTACATACCCGTGATTGTTAGGTTGCACGATCCAAGGGGCGGCCTTCATAGATGGCTATTGCAGCAGTAGTGGTTTTGTACATCAATTAAAAAAATACATATATTCAATCGGTGTTACAGTCAGCAATCTGGTCAGTCCCTGATATGTCCAAAACGGCAAAAACACAAAAACGACAAAACGTCTGTTCACCTCTCGTGCCAACACTACAGTAGCTGATGCAGAGACGGGCCGTCATGTACGATGGTAGAATATATGCTGCTGCAATAATAACCAGGGGAAGAAACGCCACACACGGTTTTCCACCAACACGGCCTCCTCCGTCCGCTTGAAATGCCGTTCTGGCAAACGGTTTGGAAAGTAGCACGCTTGATATCAAGTACAACACCGTTGCCCAGCTTAGCCGAAGCCGGAGGCCATATGTATTATAAGGCGACCTGTTTCGGTTCCGTTCTGCGCAATAATGCGTTCACTCCCATCGACGGACGCCTACTCTGCCCACGCTGCCAACAACCAGTAGCCAACAACCAGTAATGCTGAACTATGTCTACGATGTGAAAGTATATCGACAGCCGAAAGACGTTGTTTACAGTGAAACTTACCCGACACCGATGACGTGTCCCATTTCGTGCAGGATAACGCCTTCGAACGAACCGTCCGCTTCCAAGTTGTCAATGTCATCGACGTCAAACCTCATCCTCCCTTCGGCGCTGACGGTATTGCATGCGCTCCACACACTCCCGGGACCCGCAGAGCCGAGTGTGTTTCCGACGCCGTCGATTGCCTCCAGCGTAGCGTTAATCAGGAGACGGCCAGCCGGGAATGCCGCGGTTCCTCCGCAAGGGACATGTGTGATAACCTCGGCCCACCTGTACATACGGTGTTTAGGTGCTCTAAAAATCGGGAACAATGCCATGCCACGAGACTCTACTGCAACTGCAGCTGCAATGTCATGGCAGTATTAGCCGTCTGACGCTCCTTGAGCCTGCCCACACTGATACTTTTAGATGACCTACAGATAGTAGTCAGGAAACGACTCGAGTCGTCGTAATCGGCGAAACATCGCCAAACACAATGTTCATTGATGCGGCTGGTGTTATGTAACTATGAGCGCAACCGAGGGGCTTATACCGACTCCATCGCGAACGAATACTCCAAGTGAGGGTCGACGGCATCAAGTTCGGGAAGCTGCACATGGACTATTCATAGTAATAATGGCGATCGTTGCCGTTAACTACCCTGACTTGTGACAATCTTTACCTGTCAGCAGCAGATTCAAAGACAGCCATGCGATCAGTCGTCCACGTCCCAATGAACTCGATCTCGATGAAGAACGTGTCCAAGTCTTGAAAAGCGGCATACATGGATTAACACACGCGTAACGGCAAGACAAAGTTTTTGAGGTTTTTGGTTTACAGGTGAGCTCGCTAGCAGTGCCTTCATATTTTCGATGTTTTATTGAGAACAGATGAATCCCTACACTACAAGATACCCGCTACAACAGAATAACCCTTTATGCCCTCAATATTTTGTTTTTTTTTAGCATTTGACACCAGTGGTTCTCACCTGATGTGTCAATCTGGCAGGCCATGCCGCCGAAGTTGGATGCGCATGAGCATACGTGCCCGCCAGCGGGGTCTAAGGAGCACGTCCCTCCGTTCTCGCAAGGGTTCGGGTTGCATGCGTCTGCGATCATTACCAGGCAGCAAGGTCGGACGGGGAGAGTGGGTTCAACCACACACAATGTTTCACATCGTGACCCTTCTGATATAGAGGAGGTCAATATCCCGACTGAACTACGTACACAAGCCGCAGTGGACTTCCTCTTAGCGGTGGTTATTCGTTCTTGCATTCTACAACATGTTTCCGTGGTCTTCCTATCCTTTCAGAGAGCGAAGAAGCGACTTTCACCAGTACCAAACAAAAACAAACGAATGACAACAAGGAAGGATCGATTGAGTTAAAAAAAACAGCCACTTACCAGACGCGATCGGAGCTGGTGTGGCTTCGGTGATGGGTGCCGGAGTCATGTCAGCCACCGGGGCTGGAGTCGCCTCGGCGACCGGCGCTGGTGTGGCTTCGGTGACCGGGGCTGGTGTGGCTTCGGTGACCGGGGCTGGTGTGGCTTCGGTGACCGGGGCTGGTGTTGCCTCGGTAACGGGTGCAGGAGTCGAGTCAGCCACCGGAGCCGGAGTGGCGTCAGCCACCGGAGCCGGAGTGGCGTCAGCCACCGGAGCCGGAGTAGACTCAGCGACCGGAGCCGGAGTAGAGTCGGCGACCGGAGCCGGAGTAGAGTCGGTAACCGGAGCTGGAGTTGCATCGGTGACAGGGGCTGGTGTAGCTTCAAAGACGGGGGCTGGCGTGGCTTCGGTTATGGGTGCAGGAGTCGCGTCGGGGACCGGGGCCGGAGTCGCGTCGGGAACCGGAGCCGGAGTCGCGTCGGGGATCGGAGCCGGAGTCGCGTCGGGGACCGGAGCCGGAGTCGGGTCGGGGACCGGAGCAGGAGTCGCGTCGGGGATCGGAGCCGGAGTCGGGTCGGGGACCGGAGCCGGAGTCGCGTCGGGGACCGGAGCCGGAGTCGCGTCGGGGACAGGAGCTGGAGTACGGGCGGGGGTCGGAGCTGGACCTGATACTGACCCTTTTGGCCAGGCATTCACGTTGGTTGTTGGTGAAGAGAGTACAAACATCAAGGTGACAGACGAAGACGCAGAGGGGTGAGGTTATCAGGTTAGAGTGTTCGCGGAATATTCCCCGCTAGATTATAGTTGGGCAACTCTACGTACGTACAGTGGTATATCAGACGGGGTAGATGGGTTGTTGCCAACCCGTGTAGGTCGCGGCTATTAAACCATAGAGTACTCCCTAATCTGCGCCAAGGATCAAGGCAAAGCCAATATCTCACCTTCGCACTGGCCGTCGCAAGTTTCCGACGCGGACGTTCTGCATGCTTCTCCGAACGAAGAACACATTCTCCTAACGGAGTCGATCGCGTCGTTATCGAATACGTCCAGCGGATTATTGTGCAAGAAGCACACCTCCGGGAGGCCAACGTCGCACAATGTGTTCCACGTGACCTCACAGACGGGGCAGTCGATTTTGAGGCCGCTGAGATCGAAGTGCACATCCTCTAGGGCTTCAGTGCTCGGGACGTGGAGCATCCTGGAACCGACATCCACATCAAGTGTGTAAAGCGTGTCACGGGCTGTGAGGAAAGTGACGTGCCCATCGATGTTGAAAAGGTACACCGATTTCAGGCCGAATTTCCAGAACGTCACTCGGTACAGGTCATCACGACCGTCGTCCCACGAGTCGACCCTGTAGTTCGTCCTCCACGTCCTGTCAGTTATCCTGTTTCGTGATGCCGTCTCTTGCCCAACGCATGCAGCTACGAGCGAGAGCAAGACCGAAGCTTGCACCGCACGTGAGAGCCCCATGAGTCCTCCTGCCAGCAGGGAAAGCGGTGACGGGTAGGGCGGGATGTTGAACGTAAGAAGCGGGCCATTTAGCTGCAGTTCTCGGTGAGTGGCTTGCGGCGATAGAATCGTTGCTCAGCAATGAAATATGTATAGTCCATCCGGGACAATAAATCCAAAATATCCCCCGCACCTAGGTACATTTTGCTCGGGCTATGTTGGGTTGTTCGAAAATCTGGAGACACCGTCATAAAGCTCAACACTGCCCGCAGCTTCTCACGATTTCTTTTTAATAAAATATATATGACTTCGCCTCTTTTGTGCAAAAAACGTGTAAAACAAGCCCCTGGATTCTCTGGAGGTAACTGGGTAATACTTTTCACACCTAAAGTCTGAGCACTGACTTGGGGAGCTATGGATATAAGCCGGGGGGGATTTTTTCGCATTAAAAAAAAATGTCTTTGGACGGAGATACAAGGAAAAATACGATTTTTGAAGGTCGTTTGCCCCTGGTTACTACTGTTTGAAAAATCGTGCGATATACAAATAGAATACGGCAAACGATTGCTCTGGTCCACACCTGGGGTGTTTTTCTTTTTCTTTTCAACACGACGAAATTGCGTGAGATATCCATCATTTTGCCCAAAATGACTGATTTTGGTCGATTTTTTCCAGTCTTGGAGAAATATTTTTCGATGTTTTTCGGTGCAATGTTGCATAACTACTTGAATTTAGTGTGGAAAAGTATTTCCTTTCTAGTTCTCAGCATCGATTCCTCTTGTCTTTGCGGTCTCGAATATGGTTGTATCATTAAAACAAATGTTTTTTTTCATGAGTTATGACTATAAAGAAACGCCATTGGAAATATTGTGCTGGATGGACCATATGTCTGACTGATAAAATAATCGTACACAGAGCAACGAAAGTCCAACGACGATATACCTTTGTGAAACGTGCACTCGCTGAAAGAACTACTACTACTGCTGCGACATCTGGTTCTCAAGGCCCAGACCCTCCCCAGAGCGGTCTGATATCGCACGCTCACACGTTCAGACTCTCAGAACGACAGAAGTAAACACGAGTAATACCTGGTAGTATGATACCAACCATCTACAACAATACTACTGTAGGTGGCATTTGAGTAGCAGGGGTGTATGATTTGATGATATAAATACAGACAACAATATGGATGGCGGCTATCCAAGCGCGAGACCTTCCAAACGGTGTATGGCGGGGAGAGAAAACGGAGTTGAAAGCAGCGCAACAGAGTGCTTATTTGTTATGTATTGTATTCAGTAGATATATACGTAAGTAATTGTTCGCGATCGAATTGTCCCACACAGCTTGCAAAATTTGAAATATGAGTTTCGACGAAATCCTCGATCTCTCAGCTGTTGTTGTTATCGCTTTTGTCGCTTTTGTCGCTTTTGTCGGTTTTTATTATCTATATACAAACGCTTACCTCTCGTACAACGGTCAAGTGATTTCGTGATTATTGGGCGAAATATTACGGGGTAAAACGTTCCTCAACAACTGTGTTCATTCAATTTATATTGTTTAAAATACAGAGCTCGTAGTGCGGTTCTCGCTTGTTCTCAAGATGTTTACTCTCAACTATGGTCGTGCCGGAATAGAGAGCGATTCAACATCGGAGGTCGCCCTGTTCCAATATCCTGAAAGTCTTAAAAGGCGTACGTACCGCTACGTAGGCGTTACAAAGGCACATACCCTAATGATTGCGATTGGCCAACTTCCCAGGGATGCCCGTTACACCCGATAATATAATGAGGTTATGACCTACCGCTACATAGTTCGACGAAATTTATCATATATGAGACTGCTGTATAATATATATTGAACTATATATTCACTCGTAGGTACGCAGCAGGTAGGGGGGGGGGGGTCACTTGTCTATGTGCAGTATTAATAGTGGCTTGCGTTACTGATACGTGACCCCACTCACCCGTTTCGAGACAGGGCATACCGACGCAAGTCGACGACGTAAAACAAGTGCTGAAACTTTCTCGCGATGAAAAAGCAAAGCACGTGCCGTAGTGGGGAAGGGGGAAAGGAACCTACAATATTGACCCCGGATATGAGTTACGACTACAGCAGTTCGTACTGTAGTAAGAGGGGAATAGAAAAAAAGAGCGAAGGTTGTAAATGGAATGAAAACAAAAACAACAAGACGAGGTGGGGGGTGGGGATGCCATCCCCAGGAGAGTTTCGAACATGGCCGTTGTGCACGATGAAGGGGAAACCTGTTTTGTTTTCTGTTTTCCGATTGTGTAATAGTCGGCCTTACGCTCGCAGCTGTGAGGCTTCCATTCAACACCATCCTCTATACGGGTCATCATATAACACGCACTTCATATCAATGCCGTCTCGTTTTGGGTACACGGGGAGTAAACAACTTCCCCGTTTTCCCGACTTACGTACTGCTGCTTGCTGCTGTTGAGTGCCGGTATGCCGGTAATAAAAACGTAACGTGGTAAAACACTATCATAGTATCATCATATCATAGTATGTACGAAACAACCCGATTACTCGTAGACAAAAACTGTCGGATACCCTGAAAAGGTGCCAGCGTCGGGAAGAAGCTGAACTGAAGAACTACGTGGTATTAATACGACTGTAGCTCGAATTAGACGTGTCCTATAATATGAACGTGTGGTATATACAAACGGTAGAGGTACTACTAATATTATAATATTATGATTGCAGGATTGTGGGCACAGCAGTCGGCGAACGTTCGGGACTCGGCGTATTTATATCATATCATATGTGCGTACTCATAATGTATGTACAGCCGTAGCCGGATGTCTTAGCCGTTCATGCGGACCAACACACTACTTATCTTATATTTAGAGTGCGGATATCGATACCTCGTAGAGAGTGGTAGGGAGTGGCAGGTAGGTCGCCCGCGTGGTCTTCCTTTAAGTAAGGTAAGCTTGACCTCAGGGGTTCCAGTCAATGGTCCAGTCGTTCCAGTCTCCCGTCTGTCTGTAGAAGTTTACTCTCAAATTACACCAACTACGTAAGTAAGTGTCAACTGTGTAGAGTCGAGAGCCTATCATAGCGTGGGTATTTAACGAAGAGAGTCGACGAGGGATGAAAGTGCTGGAATATTCTCGAGGTAAAAGTAAAAAAGTAAAAACCCCGTACTCGTAGTCTGTATCTGTATTAATAGTAGTAGTGGTGGGGAGAGAGGAGAAGAACCCTCTTATAGTGAGTGACCCCGGATCTGAGTTACGACTGAAAATAGAGATAGAAAAGAAGGCCGAAGAAAACAAATGTGAACAAAAATACTACCAGGTACGTAATTAAATATAGGGTAGTTTCCGAGCTATTCATAGTTTTATTGAATTTGCAGCGGACCAAGACTAATGGAATTCTATATTATTTGTTAAATCCAATACCTAACTATTAATAATAAATCCACCTGACGGCTTGAGTGCAAGATGCTTAGATCCATCAAAAGTTTTAGTTTGGCCGAGGGTAGAACGGGAGCTCCATGATACTCTTCTTCTGTATTTATGCATAGTATGTATGTGTGTGTTGTCTTCACAATAAACCATTCTTTCGACCCAACTACATCATCAGTACACCAAGCAGTGTCTGCCCGGATTCCTAATCCTAGAGGTACAAATTCCTAATCCTAGTGGTCACAAGACTGCGGTGAGACAGAGAAAAACCTAAGCACAATACGTACGCGCAGATGCATGTGGGCAAAGCGTAAAGCAAGTGAAATGCTAACAACGTACGATAACACAACGACACGAGCCAAACCAAAACTAAAAAATAAGAACATGCACGTGTTCGAATAAAACACCAGGTACGCACCCTCGTATCATATGTATCATCGCCAAAAAGATTACGATGTTCTCTCTCCTCTCTCCGTTCTTGTTTTTTGCCTTGTTTCTCTCTTTGTTCTTTTTTTCCCGTCCGTCATTATGCCGGCATCTTCCTCTCCTCCGTGTTGCTGCGTCTGTGCAGCACTACTATTAATAATGAGGATGTATGTGTCCCTCTTGAGCACGCAAGCCTTCCGGCGCCGTAGAGTAGCCCTTCGGGTCTTCTTGAGTCGTTTGCATTTTGTTTCAGTTCACAATTGTTTCGTTTTTTATTGCCTTCTTTTCGTACTTCCTGGCATGTTAAAACGCTCGTTCTTAGTGTTTGTCGTTGTGTTATCGTACCCGGTGCGCTGGCATTCACTTGCTTTACCCGTCCATGCATTTGTGTTGTATTCCGTATATACCTCGATTATGTTCTCTATCTCGCAGAGGTCTGTGACCACCGAATTGGTATCGCTATGCGAAGGGATAGGAATCAAGGCGGACACTGATGTGAGCTATGCGTGTGCTGATTGATGTACTGTAGTTGCTTGAGTACGAATAGTTTATGTTAAGATACCACACACATCTATCTCAAATATTCCCCCCACCACCAAACAATTGCAATTGGTGCCAAACGTCCAACCTGCTGCGCTGTTACCACGAACGAGTATTCAAACAGAAATACTCTGTCTGGAGGCTGCAGACATGTATCGGAAAGGAAATGGTGTGTTTTATTACCATGTGTTTTACCAGATGAGTTTGGCATGGGGGGTCTACAGCAGGAATGCACCCTCTACAGCAGTAGTAACTAACTGTAGTAGTACTCAAATGCCTTGAAAGTTTCCAAAGTTTAGTTTTTTTCGGCGAGCGGTTTGCACATTGTTTCCATTGCCGGTTAGAGCGTACGAGGTATAGCCGAGAAGTTTTTCCACTCCCATCTGCGGTTGGGTTATACCCATCCCTGGAAAATACCGCCACACGGCTTAAATTGAATCCGTACGGTAGGGATGAGTCGCAGACAGAGGCTGAAACGTAAAGCCCCTAGACGAGAAAGCATGAAAAACATGAATGTATATACTAAGTACAGCCACCATTCGACAAATATTTTAACTACTCGTCGTATGATACAACGAGGTATTAATAATAGTAAGTATTTATCTGCAGTTGAAACACAAACGGACGCAATACAACACCGCCATGTATTATATGATGAGATGTATCGCGCACCGTAGTACTGCTGTCAACATTGTTGTTTGCTGTTTCAGTAATACATACGTGGATTGGGCCAGGTGGCGGGGACAAACTGCTTATTATACGGCTGACTCGGTGATCGGGACCACGTGCAGTGCAGAGAGTGCGTCTCCTCGCTCGCGTAGGGTTCCCTACAAACTCACAAGAAATAATGCAGTTTGGTTTTTTTACCTCGATAAGATCTTGAGATTGAGACAAACAAACGTGAAGGGTCGGCAAGAAGTAACCAACCATACCTCGTACTCGTATATACTACTCGGAGACATTATATAGTGTACGAGACCCCCCAACGATTTCCACGAAGCAGAGAGAGCGTCTCAACGGTGCATTTCCTTCAACATTTTCTGTCTAGAGGGTGAGTTAGCGACCATACATTATATGATTACGTTCCGTAGTTTCGGTGTATACGACTTACTCACTACAGTAGTGCATTGTTAAAAAGCAGGATACAGGACAACGCATCGATCGGCTGCGGGCATGATGCACAGACCGGGTGTGTGCTCGCGACTTACCGAATTTAGCACAGGACTTCCGGGGTGGCTGGACAGCAGTTGCCACTTGACCCTTGAGGTTCTTGGCTGGGACGAGTGAAGGGGAGGGGGGGGGTTTGACCGGCTCGACGGAACACAAACCGAACCCATCTGTCCGGTTCGATAAAACACCTACCTGCTGGCTGCTGTGAGGGGATAATTTTTACCAATTTTTATATAGGTTTTAGAGTCATGGCTGTGGACATCGAAAAATTGAAAAAAACGACGCTTCCGGACACCAATATTTGATGTGTTGTTTGGTCCCCGTATTTGGATCTTTTGTTTTTTATTAGTAGTTATTATGTATAATTCAATGTTTGAAAATATTATACTTTTGTATCGCAAACTTTCGGGGCCGTTGCGAATTCATTCAATATTTCAAAATTGAGTTTTGGGCGAAGACCGTTGATCAGCTTTTTGTATCTTACCTATATTTCTCTTATATGTTGTCATTTTTGTCAGAGACGCGGTCGTAACGCAGCGAGATGGGAAGTGGCATAATTTAGTGAACCCACCGGGAATACCCCGAAATCAGAAGATTTTGTTGTTCGTACCAGAACAAACAGCGGTGAGGAGCTGTCTGTGCCGACTTGTTGTTGTTGTTGTCTTCACATTAAACCCGTTCTTTCTACTCAATCAACCACATCAGTACACCCAGTGCCTGTCCTGATTCCCAATCCTAGAGAGATACAAATTCTGTGGTCACAGACTGTGAAACAGAGAAAAACCAAAACAAAATAAACGCAAATTAATGGGTAAAGCAAGTGAGATGCGTAACGTATCGGGTACGAGAACACAGCGACACGAGCCGAACCGAAAAATAAGAACAAAAAAGACAAAATAAAACAAGTTCTGAAATGAAACAGAATACAAATGACGCAGGGAGACAGAAGCGTCAGAAGCGCCAGAAGCGCCCCTAGACGAAAAGCACACGTGCCCAAGAGGAACAGATAACTGCTGCACGAGCGAGGCAACACGAAAAGAGAGAGAGACACCGGCATAGGGTGGAAACAAAGGGAGAAACAAGGCAAAAAAAGCAAGAAAGAAGACACGAGAGAGGAAAAGAGAAAAATAGTTCTCAAGGCAAGCTCAAGGCGATGGTAACAACAAGTTCCCGTCTCTGCTATATAAACTGATACGGGGACCATGTCACACCTTCTGCCATCTCATTCCCACTCTAAAACAAAGACGGTGTCAAGAGCCGGCACTACCTCTGCCGCGCCCCCCCCAGTGAACACATCAACAGGAAACAAAAAATAGAATTCAAGGACTAGTCGAGCCGATATCTTGCCACACGATCTACCATTTCGTTTCTGCATTCGTCGACAGCTGTATCAGTACGCCCACCCCTGCCTTCCCCCCCCCTCTCCTGGTCGCCTCTCTTGGCGTCCTCAGCTGTATGCCGTAGCCAGCTCCTCTCCGCTTCGGCGCTGTGCCACCTCGCCATGAAATGGTCCGCCGCCTCGCCAACCCCCCGATACCACACCCCCCTCTTTTTTGCCGCCCTCGGCCATAGTACCGTCTCTGCTCCGAACAGTAAAGGGGAGCTTTCTGTGGAGCCCTCTGTCGCTCGAAAAACCCTGAGGTCATCTGCTAGACATTGTGCCCAGTTCTGTTCTGGTCGGCCAGGCCCCGGGTTCGTCCCACCGGCGATCGTCCAAACATCACCCTCCTGGTCAGCCGCTCATCGGTCGGTAGCGCTCGTCGCCCGCCAAAGCAGGAAGGCGTCTTGAATATATAAATGACCTACCGTACGTATGATATTTATATGTACGAGTATACGAATGGATGAACGTCGGGACTTCGGGAGGCGTCAAGAGTGGTGGACGGGTCGCCGTGTAGATGTGTAGAGGGCACAACTCAAGCCAAAAGGTTTGTTCTGCAGTGAGTTTGACGTGGTTATGCAATATCATCACACGTATAAAATATGTACCTCGTAGGAAATAGGAAGGCACCACTTACGAGCATTTCAGGTTTCGCTGGCCAGTACTTGAAAAAAACAAATAAATCAAAACCCGGGCTTGAAATATGTACCATTCTATACTTGACCTTCAAAGAAGACTTTCTGCAGGCTCACACTGAAGTTCTTACTATTTGATACATAGAATTTCGGCGGTACTGCTAGCTGTGTGCAACACACTAAATATTAACAGTGTTGCTATAATATACCTGGTACGTCGGGAAGGATGGCCACAAGCAGGTTCCAGCCACGAACCTCAAGATTGATAAAAATACCGATGAACCCGTTGAGCGATTCTTATCATATCACACCAGGGGCGTAAAAAAAAAAAAAAAAACGACACCACACACGTAGGAAGGTCAGAATGAAAAACAAACCGGATCGCTGTGATCACAGGACGAAATGAGCGGAAACCATTTTTTTTCCCGTTTTTTGTTCCCTTTTTTAACTTGGTTTTAGAGACCCCCACTATTTTGTTTTCGCTGGTGGGGGGGGGAGGGGGGGGGGGTAATTAAAAATAACTTGACTTATTGTTTTCTGGGATCACAACGGTCCGGTTTCTTCCCTCCAATATAGGGGGGGGGTGGGGTATCTGCGATTCAGATCCGCGCATACACTCGATCACACATACATAAAAAATACCATCAATAACATAACTATTCAAAATACTCATACTCGTATTCATAGGTACAAACGTAGTACAGCAGTAGTACATCTATTTTACAGATGACCCCTTCCGTCAAGAAGACTAAAAGAGGATACGTACTTGATTGAGGTGTCTTTTGAAAACAACCCGTTCTTTGTTTTGTTCAGATGCAAGGCTATTTCTGGTATAATTTCGACCTCTCCACCTCTCTAATGCCTCTAATGCCTCTAATGCCTCTAATGCCTCTAATGATCAGACCTGCTCCATGAAGTAAGATTGAGATAGCGCAGGTCGTGGGCAGCTGTTTTGTGTCGGGCGACGGATTGATCCGACGGCTTTTTCATCACGAAAAGTGCCCATCTTATTCAAAATTACTCAAAACCGACTCTCCATACATATTATATATACATGCCTCTGATACCCAAATAGACGAAGTAAAAAAATGGCAGCTTCTCAGACTGCTGACACCGTTACTAGTAATACTTAATATTGCAGTAGTAGTAAGCGAACCAACTTGTGGGCCTCTGTATCGACCGCCAATACTAAAGTGTAGTGTCCTACGCGGCCACGGCAGAGTGCAACAACCAAAAAAGCTAGAGCTTCTCACTTCGTATGCTATAAATGCTTGCTGCTGACCAATTTCGTTTCGTGATGCAAACAGAAAGGTTGTTTTACTTACAGTAGAGACAGCCTGTTGTTTGGAGGGCAACGGGTATAAAAAAATATACCAACCAGTGGATTGAATAACAGACAGGGGGGTTTCACAGAGGAACAATGGCATGCTTATTACAGAGGAAGGCAATGCCGGGGGGCAGAGCGGTGGAGCACGTGATGATAGCGCCGAGTGCAGGGCGGCCGATAGTCAGCTGGTCAGCAGGTGGAACGTGTAGTGCGACCGGCGATAAGAGGGGGGGCGATCGACTCAGCGTTCTCCGTGGTGTTTTGTATGGATGAGGCTATCTCGACAAAGGTACAGCGGGATAGGGGGGGTGTTAGGTATGTCACGATTCGTTTTCAGCCTATGGGAGAGCGGTACGGAGGGGAGAAACCGATGCTCTCCCACAAACAGGTGACGGGTTGGGCAACACGGCAGCAAGTGCTAGGGTACGATATCGATACAGAGAGCATGACCATGGCACTGCCACTATGGAACGTAGACGATTTGCGCGCGGGAGTAGCAACGTGGCCAGTGGGACGGAAAACGGCAACGGCGGAGGAAGCACTGGTTTAAGCGGGCATGTTGCACCACGCGTCATTTGCAATCCGGCCCGGGCGGAACTTCATCCGTCGGCTTCTGCAGCTATTTAATCTGCATCTTACTGGGCAGAGCGAGCTGGGGGGGCGGGGGGGGGGGGCGGGGCGCAGTTCCAAAAAAGAGGCGGAGGCGACACGAATGTTACCGTTGTCGCGCGAATTCATGGCAGACGTGGAGTGATGGAGATGGCTCTTGGAGAGATGAGGGGTATATGGGGGAGATATAATTGCAGCGCCGTCTTTCGGTTTTGGTAGGCAGCTGCGGAGTAGAACATGCTTTTCGGACGCGTCTTTAAGAGCGGTAAACGGGCTGTTCCTGTTCATGGACACGAGGGTGTACGGGATATTCGATTCATCGCAGGAAGTCCAGAGACGAACGATTAAGGGGGTCAGGCGGTGAACGGCTTGATCTTGATAAACCTGCTGGAGGTGATAGCCATGGTCATGACGGCGTTCGTGAGGATAGATATAAGGGGGGAAGCCGCTGCAATGAGAGCGAAAATCGAGTCGGCCGTAGCCTGGGTAAAGAGGTGGGGGGGGAGCAGGCAAGAGACTGGGTGCTGACGATAATGATGGTGGCATTGGAAGCAGGGGGAGGGGGTGGGGGTGTACTCATGTTGTGCACGGCCGTAGTCGTATGACCATAGACCCTCGTTTCCTTCCAATGCCGGCAAGGGAGGGGGGGGGTGTTTTCAGGCAAGGCCTGTTCGCGGGGTAGATAACCGGCTGGCAGATGGACGAACGAGGTGGAAGAAAATGCATATCCCCGATAAACTGAACGAAAAATGCCCTATAATCGCTTGGCAGGTGCAGGCACTGGGGGACGGGGAGAGGCAGATGTTTTCGGAGACATTGCGCGAGGGTATGCCTTTGGAAAAGTTGCAGCTTCCCCTCCAATTACTTCGTAGGAAATATATAGGTTATGGGTGAGTTGGGGGTCGTTTGACAGCTGGTTGCAAATGGAACTGGTAGTGGGGTTGACATACTTTATAGAGTACTGTTGCGCGGAAAAAGGGAACAAGGAGACGACAATCGCCGGAAAATTGGTAGCGACTAAACCGTTTGAGCATGAGCAGTTTGTCGGGCCGCCACGTCCTCTAGATCTCTAGATAACCCGTTGATCAGATCGGCAAAACAAGGAATTACGAGGGCCCACGTAGAAAAGGGGTCTTAGTAGAGAGTGAGGCGGCCGTTGACGTGGGGTATACAGACGAGAATGTAGGAGAGTGTCCCATCCTGGGAGGGTGTGAAAGAATGACGCGTGTGTCGAGGCTCTGTCTCTACGGAGAGAGATGGCAGAGGTGGCACCGGAGTGTCTGTGAAGATAACCTGAAAGAATGACGCGTGTGTCGAGGCTCTGTCTCTACGGAGAGAGATGGCAGAGGTGGCACCGGAGTGTCTGTGAAGATCACTTGTGTAGAAGAAGAAAAGTCATGGTTTAAATAGGCGCTTATGTGGTCATAATGGAAAGAAGATTGACCTCAGGGAGATCAATGGAAAAGGAAGAAGAGAAGAGTGTGGATTGGCTTTGCGTTGTCGTATTTTCGGATGCTGCGGGCATCGGAACTATTCGCGGGGGTTTGCGGGGGGGAGAGGGGAGGTCCATAGCATTTAGTCGGGGGGGCGCATATATTTTCTGTTCAGGAATAACGAGCAGTTGGGGGAAGGCAGGAGACAGGAGGCGGACAAGGCAGAGGTAATATTAATGGGATCAAAAGGGGACTAAGGAAGGAATGAAGGAGGACGTTATTACGAGAACAGGGGGGGGGGGGGCAGTAGGTCTGTTGGTGGAGCCTTGTAGTATGTACGGTAGTACAGGGTTAACAGAGGAGGTCACTTTAATTGTTTTCTGGGAGGCAGAAGGATGGAGCGTATGGTCCACGGGGAAGGGAAATCAATGTTTGAGGAGTGGTACTGCCGACGTAGGGAGTCAGTGGAGGGTGGAGGGGGGGAGGGTGGCGGGGGCGGTGTTATTTCAGGAAGTACTTTCGCTGCATTCGGGGAGGATAAGGGGGGGGGCACAATGCTCGCTGCTAAACGAGTGCCAGCGGCGGTAATTTGTAATGGAGTAAGGTGGTCTTCGGACGCCCTAATCGTGTACGTTAGAGCTGACATGGAATATCCAATATGGGTATTAGAAGTGCAAGGAGAGGGCGATGTAGAGTACAAGAGACAGCGGTGGAAAATGTAAAATATGGAAGGAAATCGCGGTCTCGTGAAGGGAGGCCTCCCATTGCCGGCGCGCGACCGATACATACGTCGACCGCGTTTCATTTTTTTTTTGTTTTTTCGGGGGAAGGCTTTAACACACCGGGGGCGGGGGAGGGGCAGCGCAGTCCTTTCCCCCTCCTTCCTTTATTATGTTTTCAGGCGTAAGGGAAGCGAATACACGCGGGGGGAAAGGAGCAGATCATACTTGCCCCCCCCCCCCCCCCATCGGATATTTATCATATAATTAAAAGCATCGTTCGTGGAAGTACTAACCAAAGAGAAAGGTTATCTTAGAGACAATCTGCTGTTTGGAGACCAACTGGTAATCATGTATACCTATGGATTGAATAACTAACGGGGGGAGTTCTCACAGGGACAGTGGCATGTTTCTTTCAGGGTACTATTAATAGTATAAGGGAAGAAACGCGTAGAAACAGCCGCAATTGAAAAATATAGCAGGTAGACCGTCGGGAGGGGCGAGATAACCAGAAATAGTATTGCTGCTATAAAAGTACGAACTTTTGATTTTTCACAAGACTCAAGTACTCTCTTTCTCTTTTGACCGAAGGGCTCCTTATCAACAATCCGAATCATGTGCTTTATTGTAGTATCATACTCCGAAGTACATACTTCAAACTATATGTGTCTACACTCGAAGTATATATGCAGGAATGGCACTAAACTGATAGGTACGAGTACCACGTACACCTCCTGAGGGCCGTAATATTACGAGCAGCAAACAAACGTGTACGCTCAATTTTTTGTTCAAACTTGAATAAAATTCGTAATCAAACGGCTTTTCGTCGTTATCGAAGATTGGCATATATATGTGGAAGATTGAACGAAGGAAATCTGGGGTTTGTGGAGAGGTATTGAATCGTTGGCATGATTGAAAGAGGGGATCGGGAAAAGTTTACTAAGTACGTATCATGGCGGTGCAATTGGTTGAGCTGGAGAGACAGAGGTTGGGAAGGTTTGAGGCAGGAAGGAAGAAGACCATCTAGTACGGGGCTCTACTCGTGGTGTTGACGAGCAAGGGTTTGGCACTGGGTGGAAGGTCGGGCAGTTGATATATTTTGTTCTTACATTGGAATAACGCACAATTGCCAAAAAGGACCATTGTCAACCAACGAGTGCATAGAGCGACGTCACGCTTCATCCTCGGAGCGCTGCGGCTAGCGGCAGATTCGATTTTGTCAGCACCGGCTAGGAGGCGCAGCGACGACTTCCCACGCGGACGCAGTGACGGGGATACAGCGATTCAACTTATGAATTAAGTCGCGACCTGGTCGGTGTTCCTGTGGTTCGGGGGGCAAGAGGGGCGAAACACTGGGTTCACGGCGGCCTTGATTATGTTTGACGTACTGCGGGCAGTCCACCCTGTGCTAGCGGCCGTCGGGCCTCGCGCTGCGGCTTCTCCGATGGCCGCGCCTCTCGGGAATGATGGATGTCGCTTCTCTTGAGGCAGTCGACGACACGGCTCAAGTTTGAGTAAATTAGGCCTTTTCTTGTAACATACCACGTCGAGATGGACAAACTCCCCAGACCGAAAATAGGAATGACACAAAGAAGTCCCAATACCCAATAGACTTCTTGTTGAATTTGTTTGATGTTTTTGTTTTCGAATTTCAATTCAAAATACCTGCTTGACGATTCAGTTTTAGTCCAACCACACATACATACAAGTTGAAGCATAAACATATTTAAAACATAAATACGTACAAAAATCGAAAGTCTCCCTTCATACGAGGTTAATACGGGCCGTGAACACGGCACCACCTCAACTCGACCTAACCATGAGCGTCCTATTTCTACAACGAAACGCCGTTGGGCACCATCGCGTGGAGATTAATTGGTCATGGATGACCAATCGGCGGAAATCCGGGGTATGCCACACTGGATAGCGGTGGGGTCCAAACGCCGTCGCGGCCGAGTTCTACAAAATCTCGACCACCCATAATGTATCCAGTACGTAAATCCACAACTTCCATATACTCGTATATCTGAATTTGTGGAGAACGGCAGACAGACATGTCCCCCAGCAATGGAACTTCCTTCATATTCTCGTACAGCATTATCCACGAAGACGCTGACCTCTCACTCGAAATCGAACGACGGATCCGTCTCATGTGGGCGTGCTTCAAACCGTTCGGACCAGAGTTGTACGACATGAAGACGGCTCGACTCAGTCTGAAAATCCGCATGTTGAAGGCCGAGGTGATTGAGACCCTGCTGTACGGATGTATGACGTGGACCCTCGGTGCACAACACTTCGCCAGGCTCCGATCGGCACACCACCAAATCCTCCTGCGTGTCATTGGCTTCCAGCGTCGGCAGCGTGGCGACTATAGGACCCTCTCGTACGCAAAGGCTCTCAAGCAGACACGATGCGAGAGCATCGAAACGACAATCCGTAAACGGCGTCTGTTCTTTGCGGGAGCCGTGGCACGGCAACCCAAGGGGCGACTACCCAGTCGGGTTATGTTCGGGACCATGACGGGTGGGGGGGGATGCAGACCGGGCGGGCAACCAAAGTCCTGGCAGAAATGCATTGCTGAAGACCTCAAGGTGTTTCAAGCCACCAAGGGGTCCACGGCACAGGTCCCGTTGGTGTTTGGAGTAGAGACCGCAGTATGGACCATTGCAGCAACTAAAGTGGGCAAGTGGCACAGGGGGGTCCTCGAAGCGGCTGAACAGTTCATGATCCGGTGGCACAAGGTAGAGGCGGAACTGAGTAGACAGCGCCACGCATCCGTTGCGGGGGGTGCAAAAGGGAATGGGAAGGGGGGGGGCAACAGTCGTACGGAAACCGCGGCTGATGAGAGCAGGAGGGAAACAGCCGACAGGATAGCAAGGTACCAGGCTGACTAGTAAGTCCCACCTAGACTACCCGTGCCGCGCACCTCTGTAGCCGCTTCGAACGCGGCACTGTTTCTGGTGGTCTTTCTTTCCCTTTGTTTGTTTGTTTGTTTGATTTTTTTTCTTATTTTTCTTTTTTTCATTTTTCTTTTTGCTTGTTGTATTGCCTGTTGTTGCTTCTCAAGGGGGGCACGACAGCGATGCTACAACCCCTCGCATCATTTGCTTCGTTTACTTTGTTTCACTTATTTATGTTACCGTGATCGCTTTTGCCTTTGTTTCTCCGCCTTCCGTATTTTTCCTAGGACTTTCTTTGGTGGCTTAGCTACGTACGTATTCATTTTGTTTTTGTCATTCCCCGTTCTCTTTCCGGGACTCTCGTGTGTTACACGAGAACGAAACGGAATTGAGTTGGAAGTGCCACGTACCCGTTGTATGGGTGGCGCCCAAGGGAAGGGAGACGGAGGGTGGGGGGGGTCATAGGGAAACCAGGACGGACGAAAGCAGGAAAGAGACGGCAAACAGAGTAGGTGCCAGACCGACTAGCTGGTAGAACCTGCCTGTACTATGGGCACAAACCTGCCTCGGCTGGCCTTCGGTGTGCTCCGGCTGGCTGTCCTATCCTGTCGTTCTCAGTCTTGCTCTGTTGGCGCTGTTTCGGTCCATTTTATTTTCTTTCATTTCATTTGGTTTTTTATTGGAGGTCGCATCTCCTCTGGGAGAAGCACGACACTTTCTTTCTTTTTTTGTCATGCTTTTTATTTGGTTGCTTGATTATTGATTTGCTTCAGTATATTTACTTTTTATTATTTTTTCTTTTCGCTTTTTTTTTTTTTCTCTTTTTTTCTCTTGCATGCACTTGGATTGCTAGCAGGGTAGGTCTTGCCTGTCGTATATGGCGTTGCATTGTCTGCTCTGCTTACTGCACTGAGTGTAGTATCTCTGTGTCGTAGTTTTGTGACCACAGAACTGGTACATTTTTAGGATGAAGAATCGGCACGGACACTGGGTGTGCTGGATGTCGACGGGTAGAAAGGAAGGTTTAATGTGAAGAACACACACACAGTGTAAGATCGGTCTGATTGCAACAAGTTCCAAGGAATTTCGCTTGTTGACAGTAAACGTATTGCTGAAAATGGTCGCGTGTAGTCTCAGCAACAGTACGGTGTTCACATAGTCACATAGTGTGTAGTCCTGCGAGGCCGAAGAGGGATATTGCCCGACGAAACAGTACGGTGTTCACATAGTGTGATGATAGGTCGATAAGCGGATCGTCGTGCGTCAAATGGAAGAACTCGGACGAGCTTGAAAAATACCCATGTACCGCCCAGAATGCATACCAGGTACGTACGTATCGTATAAACATACTTATTAATATATCACTCCGTCGGCCGAGAGCAGTTCGTTGCGGGCAGTGCTCGCACGCTTCGGCATATGTTTTACTGTTATCCACTTGTTCAAGGAAGGAATGCAAACTCGCGTGCGTACGGATGACGGTGAGCACTTGGAATGGTTTGACGTTACCGAGGGTGTGTCTTAAATGAGCAAAAACATTATTTGAACTGTAGGAATGGAGAGTGATGGTCCCTAACAATTGCTTCTTCTTGGATACGAATTGTTTTCACAGCGGGAAGATTTGAAGCGATCCTACCCTGTCTGTGCGTATTGCTTGGAAGAGGAAGCATCCGTCTCAAGTCTCAAAGCAGATAATCTTGTTCAGGCCCACCGAACGGTATGACCGAACGGGCGCAAAGAACGACACGAGTTGCAGCGAGTGATGAGTTGCAGCGAGTGGTGTTGAGAGTGTTGTGCTACTTGCTGGGACATCCACGGGGGTATGAGGGTACATGGGACCCTCGATGGAGCACGTATAGACGCCGTCGTGCTCGCCCGAGGCAGGACCCACGCGCTAGCTAGTGGCCATGGCCTGACCAAAAACCTCGCGATGGAAACAACACGGTGTCGAACGAGCCTCTAGCGATATTTCTAGTAAAAATGCCGAAGTGATGTTGAAAAAAGCACCAGGGGTTCTCGTCGAGCCGCGACGGCGATATCACAACTTCTTCATATGTCTCGAGG
The DNA here is from genome assembly GCA_008828725.1 of Saccharina japonica. NCBI lineage: Eukaryota > Phaeophyceae > Laminariales > Laminariaceae > Saccharina > Saccharina japonica. Next base: position 438,219 of record MEHQ01003659.1, read on the forward strand.
GTGCCACTTTGATGGCTAGTACTACAGTTCCAGCTGGGAGGCATGCCTTTCGGTGTATTTGCGCGTGATGGTATTTTCAGTGCCGAAAGCAATCGCTGCCCCCATGACAGCACTTATGTCCTACCAGAGTGAACCAGTATGGTCCCACCGCAATAACCAGTTCAGTGATTGCATGTTCAGCCTGTTGCCCACCAACCATGACAACAACCCAAAACCATACCCACTCCTGTTGCGAAGGACCCTAGGAAATATGACCAACTATTGGTAAATGCTCTACTATCGTGGACCCAACCCCAAAACATAGCTTTGAATGGACACACACGACAACGACTGAAACCGAAACATCTCGTACCTTTTCAAACAATCAAACCGATCAAATGCATGTAGCTAAGACACAGCCTGAGGGGTTGCGGCACATACGTATTGATATGTGCTGTCGCCTTTTAGTTTCTATGTATGTTACGCCGGAGGGATACACGCTGTGCTGGTACGCTGCATCAGTGAGTACCCAGACAACTAGAGGGGCTTACAGTAGTCCACCTCGAAGAAGACCTCGCCGAGGGCTGGGTGAAGGTTAGACCTCACAGCATGTTTACAGCATGTTTACGGAGAGCAGTATGGGGAATGCTGTACGCCGACGATACAGGCCTTGTGTCTGATCCGGAGGGAGGTCTTGCGAAGATGACGACCGTTATTTTGGCCGTTTTAGAAGCAGCAGGCCTCACTGCTTCTAAACAAAAACCGGTAAGGCTGTGAGTCGGCACGACTTAAGTCGCCGACTAGTTATTAGTCGGACTAATAGTCAGTCGTGAAACGGAGGTGCCGACTTTCCGACTTATTGGGTTTCCTTAACTGTAGGAAGGCTTTTTTAATGCGGGTACAGCATTTAACATGAATTGCTGCGGGCTGCGGATACCCTCACATGCCCTTTGACACTGCAGCGCACAGCCGGAGATCCACACACACACACACGCACACACACATGGCCGAACAGCCCATCTCTCTCAACGGTGCCGACGGTGTCAGCCCTGGCGCACCCAATGCCAACGCTGAGGGCGGAGATCCCGTCGGCGCAGTCGTGGCCATTATCGGCCCACGGACCACCTTGGCGAGTGCACGCGACCCCGAAACGGTGCTCTACCGCGTGAAGCAGTAGCCATTACCGCACTATCGAATTATTATCTACAGTAGAATAAAGTATGGAAATCGGGGAATATTATTTTATATACCTTTTAGTGTGGTCCCAATTAAAATATATTTATATATATGATTTTTTCGAGACAAAGCTCGTATATATGGGTCGGGGTTGGGGTTAGGGTTAGTGTCTAAAGTAGTGTTTTCGGCGTTTTTCGAAATATTCGGTCTCATAACACTGGAACCACACGCGGGCCACAGCCAAGTCCCCGATTTCTATACTTTATCCTACATAATAATTCAAAATTGCGGTAAAGCCGGCTCGCGTGAAGCATGAGCAGAGGCGCACCAAGCCGCTCAGATCCAACAACCCGCTGTGGAAGTTATTAGGACTTGCCGTCGTCATCGACGCGTGCCTTTCGCGCAAGGTTGGGAGCGACGTTAATAAACGAATAACATCACGGAGGGATCCAAGACCTTTTCTTCTGCGGATAATGTTTGCACCGCTATCTTGGTGATGAGTTCGCTTTTTCGCTCGTATCCCCGCCGGATAGTATTGCGACTCAAACAATTGCTTTCACGTTCCTCTAGTCCGGGGTAGATCTACCTGGTACATGCGTTGTACTTCTCGTTTTTTGTGAAGTTCTTGTGTAAACTGAAGCTTTTTTTGTGTTTTTCGTTGAAAAGTGATGCATGTCAACCTACAGTAGGTAATATCGTTTGCGCTTTTCTTGCGTAAAGTGAAGCCAAATAGCGTATTTTTGGCCTCCGGCGGCGCCTTCAGCGGGATCCTCCGGAGGCGCCTCCGGCGAGCCCTCCAGGGGCGCCTCCAGCGGAGCCCCCTCGGCCGGGGGGGGCTTTTTTGGTTCGTTTCGCTCGCCTGACTTTCGTCCGCAAGTCGGCTGGCTTCGCCAGCCGACTTCCCGACTAAAGTCAGCTAGCCGGCTTCGCCGACTAGCGACTAGTTAGTAGTCGTGAAATGAAACCGACTCACAGCCCTAAAAGCCGGACACCATGCTACTGCGGACACCGAACCAGGTATCCCAGACTTAACCGACAATCGAAGCAGCGGGCCAGAGGTGTACACAGATGCAGTTTGCGTACCTAGGCGGTCATTTAGACGCAAGCGCTGATATTAGGCCAGATGTCAAACGACCAATTCCACTCGCCAGGTCATGCTACAACTCGATCAAACGGGAGCTGTGCGGTGTGGAGGATGCCCCGTTCACTCTAAAGGTGCGCATGCTAAAGGCCGATGTGATGGAGACCCGGCTTTACGGCCGTGTGACGTGGGCGTTTGACAATGAGCACTTCGCTAAGCTCCCAACGTCACATCCTCCCAACCACCTGCTACCGTACCGACCACTGGCTTTAAGCGCCCACAACGCACCGACCAACGCATGTCGTACGGCAAGGCTCTCAAGAGGGCACAACCGCGAGCGTCGAAACGACGATCAGCAAAGGACCCCAACTCTTTGCAGGGGTCGTACAGAGGCCGACCGATGACCGCCTGACCGGTTGGGTGCGTTTTAAGACGACGAGTGGTGGGGGGAACCGGGGACAAGGCCGACAAGAAAAGAGGCAGGCCCGATTTCTCGCAGACGATCTAGTGGTGTTTGAAGCCACCGAGAGGAAAGCGGAAACCTAACCGTAGCTGTTAGGAGTAGAAACGGTGTTGTTATGGCCGACGGTGGCCATCAAGAGTGCGGAATGGTATCAGGGGGTTGACGAAGCGGCGGGCTGTGACTGTTTCATGGAGAGGCGACTCAGGGGCTGGGCGGAGAGGGACTGGCTACGATCAAAAGCAGAGCATGCCAAGAGCGGCGACAATGGGAGGGATAGGGGGGGGCAGCCGCACTGATAGAGCTTGTCGCAAGACATCCGTTCGACTATCAAGTGGAATGTGTGTTACTGTAGCCCTTTAGTTATGTCAATATGTGTTCGATTTGTTTCTTGTTGACTTGTTCACTGAGGGGGGCACGACCGCGGTACTGTAGTACTGACACTTGCCACTGTTCTTCACAAGAGTATGGCAATTGGTGTGTGGCAAGGTCCCATAATCAGCTTTGTAGGAGAGACGGGAACCCATGTTACTATTGATGACAAAATTTATTTATCCGATCTGGCTTTTTGGGTTGTTTCCCTTTTTGTTTAGTTTCCCCCCCCCCACCGTCCTTATGCCGGTGTATTCATGTTCGTGATAGTTGGTCCCTGCAGCTATTATCTGTTCCTCTTCAGAACCTACGCGTTTCTTCTTGAGGATTTTCCGCTATTCTTGCGTCCTTTGCAAATGTGTCACTTCATAACTTTCCCAGTTTCAGGTCTCGCCTGTGGTGTTGTATTATCTTACCCCGTTAGTTGGCATCGCTTTCTCTACCTTGATAAAAATGCTAATACCATCGGTTTTGGTATATCTCTTGTCCAAACCCTATCCCTCCCATCCCTAGGTTTCCTGGTGACTCTTGTGTTGTAGAGAGTACCCCCCGCCGACGTTGTGACCCGTTGCGTCAGGATGTTCAGCTGGTTCATGGTCTAGCAGAGAGCGGGTGCGCCAGCTTTGTGTTTCATCCATAGTAGCTTCGTCTTATCTTCAGATTGGCCGCCCGTGCGTTCTCAGCCGATGTCTTCACCTCCATGCAGAGGATAAGGCGGGGGTGTCAATTTTGAGGAAGGCTTCAACATCGATGGAATACGAGTAACAGTGAGTAGTAAGAATCAAGCATCGACCGGAGTGAACATAGAAGCTTCGGTTGATGCACATGGAATCACATATTTGTTAAAGACTTCCGTTCCTCGCCACGTCAACAACGTAAAGGTCGGAGGGCTACCCCCCCCTGATTATTCTGTGACTTTTACCCGGCTCGATTTGCAGTCGGCAGGCTGTTCGTGGTTCGTCGACTGCAAAATATCGGAAGCGCTGCGGTCATGCCCTTGCACTATCTCCAATAATCTAGACAAGGCGCACCACCATAGCAGAGACCGGGGGCTGCTGTATCAGATGCTCGCCTCGGCGGGCTGGAGACGATGCGTACACGTTCCTGTCGTTTCCTCGATGTCTTCCGAGTTTGCGCTTGTACGGAAGATGGCGAGTACACGAAATGCGTTGATTTCATCAGATGCTTGCGGCAAGACTGTGAGCTGTTGTAGCGTCTGATGTTGGACATTTGTGCTCGCCGGTGTGATCCACGTTGTGCCGGTAGTCTTCAGTAAAGCTCCAGACATCCCGATACGGATGTACTATTCATTCGTCCGTCTGGAAGAGAACGACACTGAACCAGTTCCAAGCGTGCGAAAGGAAGTGTGGGGCATGCTATACGGCGGCGATGAACTCCAGTCGAGGCATCTTAAACTCGGCGGAAGGCCTTTCGAAGATGAAAACAGCTCTCTCTCTTCTCCCGAGCAGTGTCGAAGCAGCAGGACTTGCGGCCTCACAGGGGAAGACGGGCACCACGACGCTACGGACAGCGCGCAATACCTTTAGGGCTCACCGCTGCAAGCAGCAGGCAACTCGACTAGGCAGGGGGGTACAGACGTTGTACCGGACTACGAACTGGTAACATATTGTATCGACGAACATAATATGCTTAGCTTACGTTTGGCACTCACCAGATACACTGTTTCAGTACGGCAGCGTTAATCTCAATTGTGGTTGCCGTCTATAAATATGCTGGAGGCGGCTCGAATGCGAGGCCTGCTGTGATTCAAGACCAACCTAAATCATCGTTGGAAATTATTCACTCTTTGTAGGCTTGTTGTATCAGTCAGACAGTCAGATTGTATTGCCTGAGTATGATACTTCTGCAACACCGTGTACGAGAATACGTACTTGTGCAACACCGTGCACGAGAACAGAAGTAAAACGAACCATTACCAATCGTTTGGTGACAGTACAACGTCCTGATATTGTTTATTTGGGACGCGTGCTATGTACGATAGAGGTATAGGTATAGGTGTACCGTTTTTTGGCTTAAACGATTTCTGAACGATCAAATAAAGCCTCCTTAACCCAAACTCGTCGCAATTTCAGTTTTTTGTTGCCGTATTGTTCGTTGTGTGCTTAACCCAAGAGAGTGTTCATCGAGTATATATATAGTATATAGTTTATAGTATATAGTACATAGTAAATCAGTTGTTGGGTGAGGTATAGTTATTGAGTGACCATAAGTGACCACCCTTATGAGGCAAAAACATGGCGCACTCCTATCGTAGCAGGCGTTTGGGTTAATATTAGGCACAACCCAACGGGCATCGATCCACTCCCTCGGGACTGAAAGCACCAGGAATACCGGGGCAAATCGTTTGGATGGTGCATCGCCAACGCCGCGGGAATGAACGAACGTGTTTGTAAACAAATCATCGCGGATGTTATTTTATCGGCCGAAGTCAAAACGAGGCATCGGGGTAGTAAGTGTTTGACGGTGAAGCAACGAGTAAACACGATATCATCTTACAATATGTCGTAATGCTATCTTAGGTCACGAGAAGTCATATTTGGTCGGTAACAATTATTTTCACACGGTAAAACATGGTCAAGACGACAATTTGTGTTTCCAAATTTTTCCCTTGAGCAAAAACGATCAAAAACGATGTCAGCTAGTTGAAGAAAACAAGCACACATCGAGACCTCCACTTTGGCCTAGAACTCCCCCAAGTTTCGGGTGTTGTCCTTCACTGCTACATTATACCTGGTACATTAGGGTATATATATATATATTATATATATATGTTCACGTCCAAGGCTGGGATGCCGTCCTTGAAAGCAACGGCTCGCTGGCTCAAACACCCTCGAGTCCCTAATGGAGTGATCTAGTGAGTATTCCATTGAAAACATATTTAGCTTGTTAAAACCCCAAGTGTCTTCGACGGCACACGTAAGGGGGTTGGACGAACCTCGTAATAAATGGTTTGACTACGTGTTGGGAACTATGATACATATTTCGTGTAGTACACTTGTGCTACAGCAGTCACTACTTCGTGTGCACACCACCTAGAAGCTACCAGTACTGTTTTCCGATCGCGGTTCGATCCCGTGCTTGGAAACGTCCGCCATTTTGGAACCACCCGTGGTGTCCTTCATCCATACAAAACACCTTTCGCTTTGTTTTATGCAGGCTATGCATGATACATACTATGCATGCATGTCCTTGGCCTCTCTAGCCTATCGTTTTGTTTGGACGGAAATATGATTTAACGTCCGTAGTATACAACAAGGCGCCCGCAAGCAATAACGACCCACTCCTCATAGATACAACCCCCATCACGAAACGGCTGGCACGCCCTTTTCATCAGCACGGTATATGTCTGCAAAAGGTTTCCGCGACTATATACTAAGAATAGTTCGTGCGAAAATAGCATTCAACAACCGAAGCATGAGACATGCTTTGTATTAGGAAGTTCAACGTGCTAACAGAAGTACCTACTTACCTCGTAATCTATAACCGAACGAAACATGTTTCCTCTCGGCCATTCCTTGCATTGTTTACGTCGAGCATTTTCTACAGCGTGCGTGTACCGGGAAACGTTTGGGAAGGCTTTACTGCTGTAGGTTTATAACACAGGTAGGTGCAGGAAACACAAACCAGGCGCCAGAAGAAGGGTGTATCGTTTCGACATCTTCGTGGGCCGAGGGCGTTCCTGCAATAATTAAAACGAATCATTTTCTGGATGACGAACCACGCAGGTTCGAAACAAAAGCAGTTACCCACAACTCAGCCTTTGAACCCGGAAGACAGCCGAAACACGGACTACGAAATATCTCTTTGCAGCAAGATAAAGAGATGGAGCCCCTCTGAAGCTCATCGGTAGTAATGTTGAAAAACAACAGATTCAGATTATCAAAGTACACGCCATAGTCGGTGGCGTTCCCCATCTCGACGTCGGATACAAATGTCACGGTTCGATTAGCAGCACGGGCGTTCACATCGCAGGTAAGCAAGCGCAGGTTGCTAAGACAGCTATTAGTGTTACAGAACTTACGTTTGCGCTTCCGCGCTACGGTCACCAACCCGAACATACATATCAAGTATCATACGGACGCATACCCTGGTGGTATGTCGTAATCGGCCATGTTCCGAGTGTCGAGACGTCAGAAACAAGTGTCAAGGTTTGACTATAGCACGCTCCGATAGCCCTACTGTTGGTGGCCAAATAAGCCACAAACCTTTGAGCATGACTTTACGCTACTTTCATTGCCTCGATATCACGCCAGACTCAAGCCACCTACGATGATCCGGGGGCTGAAAGGGGCGTGCATGCCTTTACGCTACTTTCACTGCCTCGATTCCACGCCGGACTCAGCAAATCTACGATGACCCAGGGGGTGCAAGGGGAGCGACTGGGTGGCAACCAACGTCGAAGTCAGCCACTACAGCCTCAGACTCGACAAGCAATTCATGAGGCCCACCAAATTATCACAAGAGAACGACCCCTGCATCTCCACGATACACACCAACACTTTGGTACACCTTGCTATAATTTGCTACCGGGTCCGTAGATTGGACTATCGGTGCCGCCATGTAGACTGCGTACCCTTTCAATTTAATAAACAAAAGGGCACCTCTGATTGTACGCGACTTACACCCGAATATATAACAGAAAATATTGAGGTTGTGTGGGTTCGTCAAAATACTCGGTACATCTAAGAAACATAAAACGTAGAGAACCTGCAAAAACCTAGAGCAAGGCAAATAATTTACCGCCGGTCCACGTGGAAATGACAGGCCAGTGTAAGCAGAGCGACTTGTTTCCCACGTCTGACCGCGGGCTCTCTTCCGTTTACATCTAAAACTTCGCTAGGACGCGAAAATATGTGTGACTCCCCAAGCACAACTTCTCACACAGCGTACTTTGACTGCGGTGGTTAACCACAAAATTTACGACTTCCCCCAGAGGAGCGTTTTCCACCTTGAAAACCACCACCATAATCTTATTACAAACCACGACATGCGACGCTCCATGTTTCTGTGAAGGGCTGTTCCTTCCACGATGACAGTACCTCATCCTGCACAGGCAACGCGAAGTGTGATTCCTCTGGTAGTTGCCTATTAGGTGTGTTTGCGTCGCTTAAAAGAGGATTCCGATGCCATCCACCTCTTCGAAAACGTCACCATCGTCGTCCAAAACACGAATGCTGACGTCGATAGCGGTGTCGTTCATCAAAGCGGGGGCCGCGCCCAAACTCAGAGAAGCGCCTGGAAATGATGAGACGAAAGCGGACAGGGAGGGTGGGTTGAGACGGAATACGGAATGTTTACAACTTCAAGGACGAAAGGCGGCAGAAAAAATATGAGCTCTCTGAGACACGAGAAATCATATTTACACACGGTAATATGTACAAATAGGTGCAGATGTGTTTCTGGATTGGTAACCCCAAACGGAGGCAAACTACGCACGATTAGGCTTCGTCCGCAACATACAACACTTGGGACGTAGTGCATGGGAACGATTCGAGCGTGACACCCGTTCACACCCGTTCAAAACCTACCTACCCAGCTGTAACTGGATTGAAATCTGTTTGTAAGTTACATATATGTGTGTAAGTTGTAAATAGTGATCGTCTATGCTGTGCGCACCTCGTCCTTCTTTCTCACTAGTTGGATGTTTCGACGCAATGCTCACAATTACGATGTCCTGTTGCAACATGCAACACTCATCAACGCGATCTTCTGGGGCAACACATCTAGATGGAGGACAAGCCGCTGATGTATGGTATGCAGTTTTAGTTTAGCTGTCGAGCCTGGTGCACAAAGGCCAACACTATAATACTAAAATGAGTCGCGCTTATTGCCTATTTGCGTGAGGGGGTCGGGTACCCTGAACAGCAGTGGATATTCGGGGGGCAAACGTGACTCGAAGTCGTTCGGGCGAGACTCACCGCGCTCGGAGGGCAGGGTGTACGCATCCACCTGAGGGGAGAAAGAGAGGACCCGTGAAACAAAACAAAAAACAACGCAGTACGTAGGGAGCAAGGGAGGGTAGGGTAGGGTATTGTGACAATGGGCTCTGCAGCGTCTACTCCCGGAGGTGAGGCCAAAAATGCAGTATCGTGCGCATCAGGTACAATAGGGTGAGTACCCAAATGCGACGGTGAGTCCCTCCACTCCATTTGGTGGTGAAAACTTGGCCCTTCTGAGATGCAAGTCAGCGTCGCCTCGTTTGTTTTAGGTAGCAAGTACCCTGCCTGGACGGCCTCCGCATATACACCAATGCGCTTACGGCTTGCGTAGTCTCGATTCTTACCGCGCTTGTGTCGACGATGTAGGCAAGGTCTTCCAGAATGGCCGCAGTCATCTTTGACATGATCAATGCCTGCCAAACATGGGGCGGCCGGGGGAGGGAAGGGGGCGGGGGGGTGGTAAGCAAGACGCGCTTAACGCTCAACCCTCTTGAGAATCCAGAGGCGAAATTTGTCGACAGAACGTAGCGAATACAGCAACGTTCACTGCATGATTAGATAGGGGGTGATACCATTATACCATACACATTGGTGTCCGCGCTGCAACGAAAATAGTCGTACGACGGCACGGGGGCAACATATACTGCTGGGCGCCCCCACTGCTCGTAGACGGTTGGCAGTACCGTGCTGTTTGGGTCACTGTATCAAAACACCCTAAGGGATTGAGGTGCTCTCTTGCGTCAAGCACATCTCGGTACCCATTCAAACAGCGTCGAATCTACACGGAAGTGCCTCTTTTCCGAAGGCAGGAATCGGGGACACATGTGGATGGAGTCAGTAGCAGCCTCTTACCGAATTGCCGACGAATCCTGTCATCAGCTCGTCGTCGAAAATAACCTCGTCCAGATGGCTGCAGCTCGTTCCTACGAGACATAAAACAGAGCAGTTAAGGCGTTTGGTGCCCACGACATTGCCACGATTTGCCGTCAGTGGTTTCGGAGCGCAACAGTAGTATGGCAACAGCAGTATGGGCCACTTTTTGTGCAAACCAAGTTGGTATTCAGGTTCTCGTATGGTTTCATCGTGAGCCCATGCTCGGCTATTTTTCGCCATATCGATCTGTTGCTGACAATTTTTACCTTTTGCCTGTATGGTGATCAAACGACGTGTGACACGATAGAGGTAGCATATTTCGGCTGGAATGGTCTCTGAATAATCTATTAACGTATGAAAGGCTCCTTAACCCAAATCGTCGGACTTCCATTCATTAATTCATTATTGGGTTGCAATATTGTTTATGGTGTACTTAAGCCATGGTATACTATATTATATACTCAACGGGTAGCACTTTTCATGCTGTTCGAAACCCGTTTTTGGGTGACTTACTAATAGTATAGAGCTCCTTAAGTGAACCACTACCCTCAGAAAAATCATGGTGCTTACACCTATATCACCTATCACCTATACCTTAACCCTTTGAGGACTGCAGTCCCGATTGGGGGACAAACCACTCTAATTCTAAGTATTTTCCCCCCAAAACGGGACTCCAGTCCTGCAAGGGTTAATATACCATGTGTCTAATGCCGCTTACCGCTTGCCCCGTCCAGCTCGACGATTTCATCACCGCTGCCACCGAGATCAGCGTAGGTGGCCACGGCGGCGGGACACATCCAGGAAGGGTCGTTGGTTTCGCGGCACGTGGTGCACTCGCCGAAGTTGGCGCCCCAAAGAGTTCTGAAAGACCCCCAACCCCAACCACGCGGCACGTTCGATAGGAGCAGGTTTAGTACAAGTGCATTATGCATGTCTTGTCTACAATGAAGATCGCTGGTGACAACGTGAGGACTAACGATTTGTGGCGCACATCACGGGACACTCTACGAGTATAACACCATCGTGGCGGTGCTGTGACGTCGTTGCTAACATTAAGCGGAGGCGGCAAAATGACAAAGCACGCCGATTGCGATACAATCCGCATGTATCATATGTATTGCTGAACCATGCCCGCTACGCAAGACCTGATCGATCTTACCCGACGCCAATGACGTGTCCCATTTCGTGCAGGATGACTCCTTCGAAGGTGCCGTCGTTTTCCAAGCCATCGATGTCGTCGATGTCAAAGGCCATCTCCCCTTCGGCGCTGATGGTGTTGCATGCCCTCCACACAGCGCTCGGACCTGCTTGACCGAGAACTGTTCCTGGCCCATCAATTGCCTCCAGCGTAGCGCTGATCAGGAGACGGCCAGCGGGGAATTCCGTGGTTCCTCCGCAAGGCACGTGGGTGATGACCTCGGACCACCTGCACAGAAAGTTGATAATTCAGCTGGTCAACTCACGGGAATCATTCCACAATATAAAATAATTGATTGTGGAATGTGACACGTTCAAGAGCAAGGTTTGGACATACCGGACGCATGGTGAACCACAGCAACTATCCCGCTACGCGTATTGTGCTACATAAGCTCAACGCTCAGCAGGAAACGTATGCAGTGGTCGTAGCGAACTATACACTATACAGTCCGTGCATCATACGTAGCGTGAAAAGACGGAAAAGTATCCCCAACGCAGATCATTCGGTCTTGAGGACATCGTAACGTATTACCGTTTTGTAGGTGAGACCTAACCCCTAAGCCAGAACGAGGGGTTCGGGAGCGAACGATCTCAAAGATAAGTTACCGGTAGCGAGTGCGGTAAATTGCGCGTCGTCCCGGACAAAGCCTTCGCAGTTCATCATCCATTGGGCTTACATAAGCACTCACCTGTCAGCGGCAGATTGGAAGACAGCCCTGCGTGCATCCGTCCAAGTCCCGATGAACTCTATTTCAATGAAAAACGTGGCCAGGTCTGCCACGAGGAGGAGGATAAATTCACAAACGCACAGCCGAAAGGGAAAAGGGAAAATAGCGTATTCGATATAAAGAACACATTACTTTCATCATGCAGACCCATCGATGTGGCAATACAGCAACATGCTCCACATTCTCATCGCACCGCGCACCATTCCAGCAGTCTACCCTCGTGTTGCATATATAAGTTCAATGTAAACGACCGGCCTAGCTCACCTGATGTGTCCATCTGGCAAGCCATGCCTCCGAAGTCGGGTGTGCACGAGCACGTGTGCCCACCAGCAGGATCAATGGCGCACGACCCTCCGTTCTCGCAAGGGTTGGGGTTGCATGCCGCTGTCGGTACAAAATATACGGCGGTTTGATGAGGCGGAGTTATTCAATCGTGTTTAGCCTTTTTGTGCGTTCCGTGACGTGAAAAAGACAATTGAAACCCTATATACATCAGATCGAACATTGAAACTGATCCGCACCGCCTCTTGACCACGGGTGCATCTTTACGTTTTAGTGGAGCAAGCATCGTCCGTGCGGTGGCATCGGTCATCGCCCAGACCCGGGATGAGGTCGTCTGACATCGGGAAAATGGAGTATGGGACCTGCTAAGACCAAGAGGAAGGGGGTATTCGTACTTAATAACGAGGGAATGATAGCATGGCATACATTAGCGCTGTTTACAGTACATGTCAACAACATCCACTTACTCAATTCATCGGTAGGTGCTGCAGTCGGTGGCGCGGTCGTCGGCGGAGCAGTCACTGTAGTAGGTGCCACGGTGACCGGTGCGAGGGTTGTGGGTGCGACGGTGACCGGTGCGACGGTCGTGGGTGCCACGGTGACCGGTGCGAGGGTTGTGGGTGCGACGGTGACCGGTGCGACGGTCGTGGGTGCCACGGTGACAGGTGCCACCGTAGTGGGTGCGACGGTGACCGGTGCGACGGTCGTGGGTGCCACGGTGACGGGTGCGACGGTCGTGGGTGCCACCGTGACAGGTGCGACGGTCGTGGGTGCCACTGTGACGGGTGCGACGGTCGTGGGTGCCACCGTGACAGGTGCGACGGTCGTGGGTGCCACTGTGACAGGTGCGACGGTCGTGGGTGCCACCGTGACGGGTGCGACGGTCGTAGGTGCCACGGTCGCGGGTGCCACTGTCGTAGGTGCCACGGTAACAGGTGGCAGGGTGGTGGGCCTGGAGGTCGGGGGCGGTCCATCTCCTATGAGGACAGTTTCGAGGCGGTCGTGAATCAAAATAAACCAGGCACAGCAGCAAAAGGGAAGGTGGGTGGGAAGAAAGGGTCAGCGTTACGTACTGCCCTACCTTTGCGAACGTGCGCCCTCTTGATAACACTTCATTTACATTGTATCGCTTTTCAGATGCCCCTTATATTTAAAGGGGTCTACGCCGCAATTTTAGCTGTATCACGCATCTCACCTAGGTCGCACTGGTCACCGCAAACGTCTGATGCGGTCCTTACGCACGCTGCTCCAACTGCACTGCAGAATCTCCTGACCGAATCGTTCGCATCCTGATCGAAGTCGATTGGGTTGTTGTCATCCAAGAAGCATACGTCAGTCAGGCCAGCGTCGCACAAGGTGTCCCACGTGTTGTAGCAGGTGCTGCAGTCAATAGCGGGGGTGAGGTCGACCTCCACATCGTCTAAGGCGTCGTCGGAGTCCTCGGATGAATCCGAATCCATGAGCATCCTCGATGCGGTCGATGGATCAAACGTATACAGCGTGTCCCGGGCTGTGAGGGTCCTCAAGCGACCCTCAGCATCGAAGGTGTACACCGATCGCAGACCGAATTTCCAATAGGTCACTCGGTACAGCTCTTCACGATTGTCGTCCCACGTGTCTATCCGGTAGTTGGTCCTGTACGTTCGAACAGATATCCTTTGCCTGGATTGCGCCTCCGCCGTGAAGAGCACAGCTGCCAGCGCGAGCAAGGTTGATCCCTTCGCTGCACTTGAGAGCCTCATGACTGCTGCTGGTCAAGGCCGGAATCAGTGTTTCGAGGTGGGAAGATCAAAGGTTTGGGCATGATCTGCGGTTAGCGGCTTGTCGAAATTGTCTACTACTGCTGTACAGCAGATACACTCTAGAAACCCTTTTTGTTCGTGAAACGTACACATGCGTACTGAAAATGACCCTGGTCACGGCCCATACCCTTTGCAAAGATGAGTTTCGATGAAATCCTCGATCTCACCGCTGCCCCCTATACATATCAATATATCAATACATATGCCCCAATATATCAACATATATGCAGGGAACAGAAGCCCTACCATCTTACTCACGTGAGTGGTGAATTGCTTGCTAAAACCCGTGGAAAATAGCCCGGATAAGGGATATTGTCCACCCTCCACGTAACTAAACTACGTACATGTACATATATTACCAGGACATCCTACTCCAAAACAATTACATGAGTGTTCTGCAATGACCCCATATTCCTACCCGACACCCAGCACACCTGTTATTTAATACTAATACTGGTGTTCAAGCCCAGAGAGGTGCTGGATGACTGGTATTAACAGTGAAAAGTGCCTATACCCTCGGTATACTGGATACCTCGTACGAGTATTAACAGTACGTACGAGTAGTGAATAGTGCATATATATGTCCTCGGTATTGTGTACGTGTGCGTGTGTGTTCTTCACATTAAACTTTACTTTCTACCCGTCTACATCCAGCACACCCAGTGTCCGTGCCGATTCTTCATCCTAAAAAGGTACCAGTTCTGTGGTCACAAAACTACGACACAGAGATACTATGCTCAGTACAGTACGCAGAGCAGACAATGCAATGCCATATATACCGTGCGACAGGTAAGACGCTACAATCCAGGTGCATGAATACGTACGAGTATATAATCTCACTGTCTCACAGAAACAAAAAAGGTGAACGGGGTAAATAAAAGTCCTATCCGGAAATTTACAGCTAATCTGTGGGAATGTAACAATCTAGATCGAGGTCGTCACTCTTCAAAAACGTCGCGAATCTGGCTTGAGAGTGCTTGAGATTGCGTCCCTCTTTCACCAAACAAAAATTACATTTGAAAATAAAAAAAATAAAAAACACTCCCTTTTATTCCGAAACAACATGAAGAAAAAATGTCATATCTGATATATATTAAAAAATTAAAATGTAATAGAACCAATCCCGTACGTATAGTACTGATGGTGATATACGACACTAAATATAACTGTTGTTGATAGCTGCCTATTATTATAGCGTGGATAAGGACAATTCGACGAGAGTTGACGAGGAAAGAAAGTGCTGAAATCTTCTCGCGATAAAAATGCAAGGCAAGAACCGTAGTGGGAGAGGAGGGAAGTGAGTGACTGCTGTGCGTCAATCAGAGAACTGTTGTGAACCGTGCGATGCGTGATGCGTAACACATGTCGTACGACACCATCCAGTATGGACGATCTCTGCAGCTGTTATACGAGTACATATGGCGGGGAAATCGAGACGCGCCTATCGACATGACGGGGAAAGGGGGGCGAGGAACAATCGCTGTGAGGGAAAAATATTTTCGTTGAAAGGAGACGGATAAGGGGACTGGTGCGTATAGGAACCGGCTGGCTGTACGGTCACTGGAACAGATCTGAAGCAGTGATAATAGATTGGGCCTTGATCGAGATGATGCTTGAGACTGAGATGGAGATTGCCTCGGTCAAGATTTGCCGAAAAGATTAATATAGTCTTCAATCGGGCAATATATTTCACGAATTGATCGGCACTGCAACGGAATCAACTGCCGAGAGAGCCTATTACTAGGAGCGTGGGTGGGCAAAAATAGATGCGAGTCGACGAGGGAAGAAAGGGCTGGAGTCTTATCGCGATGAAAATGATAGGCAAGCACAGCAGCAGTGCGGAGGAGTGAGACAAGCCGACTTTGTGACCCCGGATCTGAGTTACCACTCACTACGAGAGAAAGGAGAGAAAATAAGGGCGAAGATGATAAATGGGATTGAAACAAAATGGGAAAAAAATCAAATATATGATATCCACGTAATACGTCTTGTACGTACATATATGTAACACCAACGAGTACGACGTTAACAAAGGCGAGAGCAAAACAAACAAAAACCTGCCGGAAACTACGACCGCCCGGGGGAATGTGCAACTATAGTATTCATATCGTATTATACCAATGTTATTCGATGAAATGAGATACTCCGTTAGTTCGCTGTTATCAATGATTAAGAGGTACATATTATTACAATACAAAAATAAATTATGTGAGATATCGAACGAGGGGACGGTCGTGTGTGCACCTGCTCAAGGGCCAGGTTGGTGTACTGCTACTACTGCCACTACTACTACTACTACTACTACTACTACAACAACAACAATTACCACCATCACCACTACTAAATGTGTACTATTAATACTGATGTTACGTTATGTTGCGTGCTTTCCTGACGACTGAGCTTGGTCGCTGGGGGAAACATAGAAAACGTACGACGTATCTTACAAATTTTAGAAATTAGTATCATACCACCTATATATATACTACTCACAAACACACAGCTGTTGCGCCTTTCGTGCCCAGTAGTTCGACATGTCGACATGGCCTCCATTGTGTTATTTACTATCCTTGCTGCATCATTTACGACGTGAAAAAATAAATAAAAAGTTTCGTCCAACATTTCAAAACTCAAAATATGAATGCCGGAGAACGGTGGCACATATTCATGAAGCGCGTACCAAGTACCTGGTAGCAAGTATCAGGTGGCCAATCAAATAGGACCAGCTACCACCACCTCCTCCGCGAGTGCCAGGTACAAGGTGTGTGTGTGTGTGTGTGTGTGTGTGTGTGTGTGTGGTACAAGGTGTGTGTGTGTGTGGTAAAAGGTTGTGTGTGTGTGTGTTCTTCACATTAAACCTTCCTTTCTACCCGTCGACAAGGAACAGCCGATTTTTCTATTAATAGTTGAGAATTGCCTTTCCGATGAGAATGAAAATCGAAAACATTTTTGAATTGTAAGAGATGTACTTCCCTCAAAGTCATTTTTTTCACTGTAATAAAACTATTGTCATTTGTGACACCCGTTGATGACAAAAAAAAACGAAATCGGCATCGGCAGTCTCAAGATATCGAAGATCCCGGAAAATATGGGTTTATGGTTTATGGGCGAGGTACCTCGCTCATAAATGCACATTCCCTTAAATCCTCGAATTCACGAGCCTGTCAAGGTTGATTTTCAGTTTTTGTTTCGTGGATCGATACCTACCATCGACGAACATATTTTCTCGGGTATATTTATGATCGTGAGCGAAATACAACTATTTAAAAAAATACCAAGGTACTAAGATCGATTTTCATTCTAATCGGAAAGGCAATTCTCAATTAAGAAAATCGGCTGTTATATGACGTGCTTCCCAGGCCACGTGCCCGCGGGAAGGAAACATATTTTCGCGGAAACCCACACCCGTACGTGGACTCGTGGAACTACTGTACTCGTATATAGATATATACAAGAGTCTTTTTAAGAAAACCAATCGACCTGAGTGCTTAGGTGTTATCGGAGTAGATGACAACCAAGAACGCCTTTGGGCAGCGTCGCTTTCATTATATCAGTGGCAGCGACACTGGATGTACACTACTATGTACCAGGCTGCTATGTACCAGTATACACAAAGTAGTAATCATTGCTATGATCTACGAGTATGATATATTAATATGAATTATGAGTTCGAAGGCCAGCACAACCGCTCAGCGAGGAACAAAACCAAATTTAGGTCGGCTTCGGCTCGCCTGAAAACGCTCTTTACCTGTTCTTTGGTTCTTTCTGTCCTTCTTTGGTTTTCCGTTTGTTCCATAGATCAGGTTTTTCTCGCGTGTGCATCTTGCGTGTGAGGTGTGAGGTATCCTGAACAATACCATGGACCATGCATGGTATAATACATATATATCATATTACGTATATCATACGTATCTACTCTTATTTCGGAATCGTGCGATGCATTATACCATTATACCTCCGTGTCGTTGTTTTGAGGCAGCAGAAATAATCGTGTACGAGTACCTGGTATAGAGTACTGAAATCTCGCGATAAAAATGCAAGGCAAGTACCGGAAGTGGGAAGGGGGGAGAAGAGCCTACTTAGTGACCATGTTAGGATCTGAGTTACGACTAAAGAGGGAGAGAGAAAAGAAGGGCGAAGACAATACATGGGATGGACAAAATACATATATATATATATATCATGCGGTATGTTTCCATTCACGAGTGAAGAAAAAATACGAAAAACAGCTGCAAGGATTTCGTCGAAACTCCAATCATTGTGCAAGATGCGTTGGATACTTCGGTCGCGCATATGTCATATCATATCATACGTATGGTGCGCAGTGCGGTTCGTCGACACGGGACATTGGGTGATGGTTTGCTTGTCGACCAGTTAGAACGAACAGCAGGTTTGCGTAAGCACAGACAGGTGCACAATACAATAATGATAAACGATAATACCTACTCATGATCCAACCCCACCCCCGCGGGCGCAAGACTATTTATTACAGTCGTTGTTTACATACTCGTACTATCCATAAATGCACGATGTGTCCCTTGGTTTGTTTGATTTATTTCCATGAAGGTTGCTGGAAGATCTCATATATCCTCGTATACCTGGTATCGCGCTTCGACTTAATACTTTCTTATTCGTCACTCTGATTTGCGTTCTGCTATGTATGTTGTGTGTATTAGTATGATCAGGGTTTAGTGACGCTGTACAAATCTGGCACGTAGTTCGTACCAGGTTAAGTGCATTTTTCGGGTTGCCTTCCTATCCCTTTGTGTGTCCATTTTGATCCATTCAAGAGGACTGTTTTAGAGGCTTGTTCGTTCCTGGTTATTAAGTGAAATTATTATAAATACGTCAGCTGTGAGCTGAGAGTAGTGCGTGTGGTCTGCTTTTCGTATCCAGGACATGGACATTGCATTTTGTACTGCTCGTATATACTCATTATAAAATATATACATATAGTATCTCCCTTCATGTTGGGATCTAACTTCTCGGTTTCTCACTTTATGGCCACAGATCCTCTGTATTACCGTTTGTATCTATGACATAATAGGGCAGAGTGCAGTGTTTGCTGGGTGCCCAAGGGAAGAAATAAATACTCGTAGTTCCACTTGACAAAGAACGAGCACACACACCGTTTTTATCTTTTACCTGTAAAAAATCTCCGAGCGGACACCCACTCTATTATAGTCTAAAAAAAGCAAACTTCGTATTTCTTTAGTTGGAAAAATTGGTCACTCCAGTACGTTATATCGTACGGAGTATATTGTGAACAACGTGCCGGTCGCCCCGGTGGGCTAGCAGGTAACCACGAAGCCTGTAAGCGTCAAGAAAGCGAGTTCGAGCCCCGCCGAGTGCATGCTCTTGGGCACTTTTTCTCGCTAAAAATATCTTGACTAGCAGAAAGCGCGAGAGCGTGAGTTAGCAAAATTCGATGAAAATCGACGAGCGTTGGGAAGGCTGAACCCTCTGCGCGATAAAAAACCAAGGCAAGAACCGTAGTGGGGGAGGAGGGAGAGGAGCCTACTTTGTGACCCCGGATCTGAGTTACGACTAGGGAGGGAGAAAGACGGAAGTGCGAGATAATAAATGGGATGGAAAAAAAAAAAAAAAAAAAACGTATACTCGTATTAATAGCACGACCACGTATCAACGTACAGCAGCAGTAATCTAAATAGTTGTGTTTTGGCTTCGTTTGTGTGGTGTCGGGCCTACTTGCGTCCGAGGGCGTGAGTTCTCCAAAAGCAAGTGACTTTCGCTCATATGCACGATAAAACTCGTATTCAAGAGGTGCACCGTATATGTGACCTCCCTTGAGTTCCACAGCTGCCAGATGTTCTTCCCTTCAAACCCCGTACTCGTAGTTCGCGCGATCGAAGCATCCTACGCAGCTTGCAAAAATAAGTTTCCAACTGCTGTAAGCTTCGACGAAATACTTGATATCACAGCCGTCACAGCTGTCCTTTTTATTTTTCTCTATACATTTCAATGTACCTCGTATAGATTTATGTCACAGGGACAAATCGGGCAAATGACCTCTTCGATGTGTAGAATCACCGAGCAAGAAATGACCGGACACGGACGCTGTCACACAAAAAAACGAACGGCATGCCCTACATAGCGGAGAGGGGGTGGGGGGGACCTGACTTTGTGAGGCTCAACCCCTTCGCCCTTGGATACAACGGTAGTGCGACGAGAGGCACGCCAAGGGCCAGTCTCACGTCCCAAGAGTAAATATATGGCAATATGACTAGCAGTGTGAGGGACAAACCAGCAGATGCAAAAAGTGAGAAGTAGAAGACCTTGACACTGACACTGACACTGACACGCGGTTTTGATCGTTCAAAGTGCACGGAATCATGTCATCATGTTTTCTAATGGAGAGGGGAGAGGGGGCTGTGTTGCTGTGTTGTCACTTTTACAGCCCGGTGAAGCACCGACTGGCGTAATGCATTCCCCGATCTATACTACGCGACTGCCCACTAGCGCCAACTAACTGCGCACGTCGCGATTCGCCGAGATTTATCGCGACTCACCGAAGTTCAGGCTGGTTCTGGTGCAGGACGAGGGGTTGAGGGTTGAGCGTGTTGCCCGGCAGAGTGAGACTGAGAGGGGTGAGGCGGGTGGTGCCGGTGCCGCACAACTTCATACCAACGCTGAGCCAATCAGACAGCCAAACGCAACCAGCCGATGGGCAACGTAAGTCCATTCATCTGCGAATGGTCCATTGTAATTCAACTTCACTTTCTGGTGCACAGGGTATGTCAACCATTTGAAAACAAAGAAAAAGGTTCATCTCTACATTCGAGAGTCATATTTTTACACCGTTATTCTTTCACGTAATATATAACATAATCATGGATGCTGGCGTCTATGTTGTGCTTGCCTTATATATGCATATGTGTGTGTGTTCTTCACATTAAACCTTCCTTTCTACCCGTCGACATCCAGCACACCCACCCAGTGTCCGTGCCGATTTTTATCCTAAAAAGGTACCAGTTCTGTGGTCACAAAACTACGACACAGAGCCTTATACATACATTGCGACGAATTACACTCCAAAAACGCGGAGTATATCGGTGTCCAGCTCTCGGTGTCATATTCATAGATTTGTGACAATCATAACATCTACAGGACGAAGAATCGACACGGACACCATTCTGTATCGTGACTATTTTCTCATGTTCCGGACAAGCTGACGTCGACGAGTAGAAAAACCTTGTCTGTGTGTGTTCATGAAATACACAAAAAACACCCACCCTTCCTCCCGGTGTGTGTGCTGTAGTTGCCTTCATGTATTCGAGTTGGTATATGTATATATGTTTTTTTTTTTTTTTTTCCCCATCCCATTTATTATCTTCGCACTTCCGTCTTTCTCCCTCCTAGTCGTAACTCAGATCCGGGGTCACAAAGTAGGCTCCTCTCCCTCCCCCCCACTACGGTTCTTGCCTTGTTTTTATCGCGAGAAGATTTCACACTTTCTTCCCTCGTCACTTTCGTCGAATTTTGCTTACCCAGGCTATAATATGCGCTCTCGACAGCGGTGTCATTTGAGAATAAAAACCTCCATGGGGAGAATCGAACCCTCGACATCCGGGCCTACAGGCTTCGTGGCTACCAGTTAGACCACCGGGGCGACCGGCTTGCCTACTCTCGCTAAACTCCCACTGGTGGAATTAACTGTTCACTTGTAGTGCGTTGGTGAACGGCGACCTTGAGGCATGTTAGTCACAGAACGATTCGTTCGGTTTATTTTGTTGCAATCCGCCTATCATTGATTTGCACCCCGAACCTATAATTCATATCTGTATTATGAGTTACTATCAAGAGCTTCGTTCATATTTATTTGTGAAAAATGTTCCATGATTTGTGAACAATGTGAAATTTATGAGAGGAAACATATTTATGAAACTGAAAGTTTATTTCCAAAGTTCCGAAATAGCTCTCAAAACGATCTCCGCCGATAATTGCATAATAACATAAAAAACGGCTTTCCTATGTTGTATAACATGTATTGTATATGTATAATAAACGTAAATATACGAATACTTCGTATATATGATACATCTTTTGTATTTTCTGTTTATTACGTATTATTTTTCGTACTTTCTAGTGCCGGTCGCCCCGGTGGTCTAACTGGTAGCCACGAAGCCTTGGGCCCGGATGTCGAGGGTTCGATTCTCCCCATGGAGTTTTTATTCTAAATGACACCGATCTGTCGAGAGGCATATTATAGCGTGGGTAAGCAAAATTCGACGAGAGTTGACGAGGGAAGAGAGTGCTGAAATCTTCTCGCGATAAAAATGCAAGGCAAGAACCGTAGTGGGGGAGGAGGGAGAGAGCCTACTTTGTGACCCCGGATCTGAGTTACGACTAGGAGGGAGAAAGCGGAAGTGCGAAGATAATAAGGGATGGAAACAAAAAAATAAATAAATAAAATAATAAAGACAGGGCACCTTGGTTTCTCACAAATATACAATCTTTTTACCAGTTGTTCAACACGTGATTCGCATCGCCTGTTGTCTACAGCTTCAAAGACTACTACCATTGGTACCCAGGATCGAATCCCACCGTGGTGAGAGATTTTGTCTTTATTTGAAAAAATAAAAAGGAACCAATTGCTGAGAGCGCCTTCGTGGCGTGGGTAGGCGGAATCCGACGCAAGTCGACGAGGGAAGAAAGTGCTGAAATCTTCTCGCGATAAAAATGCAAGGCAAGAACCGTAGTGGGGGAGGAGGGAGAAGAGCCTACTTTGTGACCCCGGATCTGAGTTACGACTATTAATAGGAAGGAGAGAGAAAGGAAGGGCGAAGATAATAAATGGGATGGAAAAAAAAAAAAAAAAAAAAGTATCGCCCCGATGGTCTATATACCGATCAAATCCTCGATCTCACAGCTGTGTTTTTTTGTACTGTTCAATAGAATACCTGGTAACATTTAATAGTGGTACCCTCGAGTGCTGCCAAGAGTTGTTTTTGGGGGTTCACACCTCACGTGGGTGGGACGTTTGAGTTCATTTGCAACACTAAAAAACAAATGGAATTAATTGTTGAGAGCAAAGTAGTATAATACGAGTAGCGTGGGTAGACGCAATTTGATGCGAGTCGACGAGTGAAAAAGGCACTGAAGTATCCTCGCAATAATACCGGAAAAATGGCGAGGAGCGAGATGCATTGTCTGCTCTGCTTACTGCACTGAGCGTAGTATCTCTGTGTCGTAGTTTTGTGACCACAGAACTGGTACCTTTTTAGGATGAAGAATCGGCACGGACACTGGGTGTGCTGGATGCCGACGGGTGGAAAGGAAGGTTTAATGTCAAGAACACACACAGACACACTTTCTGACCCCGGGTCTGAGTTACCACTCGTAGAAAGGAGATATAAAAAAAGGGCGGAGATATATTAAATGCGATGATTCAATGTATATACTCGTACGACGAGTATACATTTGAAAACAAAGAAACGCACACCACATACCACCAGGAGCAAACAAGACATGGCAAGGATAGCCGTTGTGGAGGTAGATGGTGTCGGCGTCTCTGCTTCGGCGCCTAAAGCAGAGCCCAAGCAAACAACCCCAGTTTTGCTGCACATAACAAGTCGTACAGTAAACCAGTTGTAGGATAAAAAAAATACCAGTACTACCGGTACTACTGCTGTTGTACTGTAGTTAGCTAACTGTAGTACACGAAGAAAACGTTTGGTTACCTGCGCTCTTTTCAGCCGCTGTCGCCAACCCACGTTCCCAATCGAGTTCCCAACTATTCCAGGCTGTGCATTTCCCGGATGTGGTCCCGACTTATATCCCGATCTATTACCGGCGTCTCCCCATCGTTTCCCGCCCCATCAAAACATCGTGTGGTCCCATGTCATCCCGGCTATGTTCCCGAAATGGTTTCCGATCTATTCCCGAACCGTTCATCGATTCCTTCCCGTCCAGTCCCGAACCGTTCATCGATACCTTCCCGTCCAGACCCGAACCGCAAAAACTTCGTTTCCCGTACCGTCCCATGCCACCCAATATCTCGTGAATTAACGTTCCATCCCATCAACACGTGGCTTCCCACTTTCTTGTCCCCTTCCTATCCCGTGGTACACAGACGATAACATTTTCCATACATACCGTCTCTCGGGAAGACCCAAAAACGTTTCCACTGAAAAGGCCCCACCCCGAGGTGCCTTCGGTACCGCATGTGCCCTTATTATGGAAGGTCATAGGGTAGGGGAAACCATAGATATGATGACTTGCCTGCTTTGCCTATTGAACATGTACTCGTTGATACTCACGTGTGTTGTTTGCGTAGATATTAAAGAAGAGCAGCTTTATTCCTGTTCCCCCGATGAAAGCCTGAAAGGCTGAAAGCTCGAGTTGCCTCCACTTGGAAACCCCTGGTTTCCATCTAAGGTACGTACTACGTACGCCTTCCAAGTACTAGCAATACGTTCCCAATACCTGTTACATACCAGATGTTTACCGGCATTTCCACATCAGCGCACAGCTGGACCAAAACACTAGCTAGCCCACTCCGATGAGCCTTATAATATTATATGCAGAAATATGATAATTTCGGGGAAACCCTACGCGTAAGGCCATGAACTGTCGAAGATGCGGCTCCTCAAAACCCACTCCAACACTCCAACACTTCTAGAAGGCATAACTGCGAAGCAGACCAAGGAAAATCGAAAAATCGAAATACATCAACAAAGGTAAGAACCGAAAGTGTGCCCACCGGTGGTTAAGTGAGAACGACGGAAAACCTAATACACCAAAGCTCTCCGGAGACCCGGCCAAACCATATTCCGAAAGCGTGTCCTGTGCCACGAATGAGTGGTTCGAAACCACAGAGCAGCCCCAAACCTGAGCGGGGGGGGGGTAGCAGGAAAAACTCACGAACGACCCTCAACCCTCCCCCGAAAAAAACAGAAAGCGCTAAATGGATACCAAGAAGGAAACCAACCGTACTCGGCAGATTTAAAATCCTTAAAGAAATACAAGATCCCCCCCCCCCCCCCCCACCCGCACGCCCGAAAACATTTACGGTAAACAAAGCGGGCGCAGTGGCGATGGAACATTCGGCGATCCACGGCTGCGTTTCGTGGCTCAACTACTTTACGCTTGATGCCCCGTGTAAACGCGCTCGCTAAGCGTTATCTTGTAGACACCAAGAACCTCGTACAGCACCTGTTAAAGTCGTGTCGCGCGCCGGAGAAAGAGGAAGCTTGATCGGTCCCGGGTCATCCACACACCGAACGACATATATTCCTTCCATCGTTGTACTCGCGCTGATTTTTTCCCAAGACACCACAGCAAATCTTCGCCCATTTACCAGACGTTGGCACCGCTGGGAAGCACGGTGGTGCTGTATTGGCGAAGCTAATCGGCGTCCAGTACGCAGGGTTGCAACCTTGTAGTGACACTCGCCGGCGAGCATCAGCGCCAGGCATGTCGGAAGGAAACATCTAAATTCGGGAACATAGCACCGAGCAGGGATCTGTACGGGGTGTCCGCAGAAGAGCAGGGACCAACTGCGAGGACTGTGTAGATGCCCGTCCAGTTGAGCGATAGTTTACCCTTAAGGACCTTGGCGTTTGTGTCAGACTTTGCGCCCTGACGAATGGTGGCTGCGGCATTGTACACCCACGCTCAGCCGGCAACGACGAATCTGGGGACCGGGCGCAGTGCGTCGGCGAGGGTGAAGTTGCGCCGGTTCACGCGAGTACCTGTGAACGCGTGGTGTGCGCGAACGACATAATAAGCGCGATGCTGGCGGTCCGTCGCCAAGTCGCAGTGGGCGAGGTGGTCGCTGGCCAAACTCTGGTGGCCAACGACTCCAGCGCCCTCGAAAATAGTGAGAGGAAGGCATGGAAGCCGACCCGTGTGGGCCTCGTTGGGAGCTGAACCCGTGGCGGCGCTGACCGACCTGTTGTACGCAACATTGGTGTGTGAGGGCTGTTTGTCTCAACTGTTCTGGAGCTCGTTGACGACCATCGCCAGCATCTGGGACATCGTATGGTTGACACGTTCCACCCCGCCGTTGCCGTTAGGGTGGTAGGAGCTTGTGGCGATTTGCTGAACCCCGAGAAGCTGATAGACGACTTACGAACGCTTGGAGCACATCTGGAGGCCGTTGTCCGAAAGTATGCTGCGGGGGCATCCCCACAAGAGAATATAGCTGTTGATAAGAATGTTATCCGTACCTTCAGCGGTGAACTCGGCTGCGGTGGCTGTGAGCATGTTGTCGCGAGGACTGAAACGGTCAGTGAAGATAAATATGCAAGCGTTGCCTCGGGGTGAGACCGGACGACGGTCGAGGTAATCGACACTGACAGCTATACCGGGTCTTTCCGGCGGGGGCATCGATATGACGGGCCACCGGACCTTCAGCCGGGGGGGGGGGGGTCGTGCTAGGCACTTCAAGCAGTGACGCAGGCACCACCTGGTGCATATGCACATACCAATCCACCAGTAGAAACGTTCGAGCGTGCCCTGGTTGCGCCCAGTCCCCAGGTAGCAGGAAGTTGTTGAATGGCAAGCTTAAACGACCTAGGGGCGCATGAGCAGCCGCACGTAAATGCGAAGGGGCTTGTCGGTAAACAAACAAGCCGTGCGGCCCACCGAGCGCGGTGCGTAACGCGCTAAGGGTGGGGACAGCCGTCGGACGATCAGGACGATACCGTCTTCGGTGGTATATGGTTGTCCATTTTCAGCCAGCTCACGAACCTTCGAGAAGGAAGAGCGCTGGTGTGAGGGGTAACACTACAACATATCGTCTACCAAAGCCTTTGGCCACCCAAGAAATATGTAGCATAAAATATGACGGCGTTGCACTCGGGCTCGGCCTGTTGCTCTCGCGCCCAGTCGATGTGCGAGTAACGCGCTGCGGAATCAACGAATTGCAGTTCAGCAGCTGTGCCAAGGGAATCCAAGTGGGTCGTGGTGATGGTCCAGACAATGCTGCCAGCTTCTAAGTCCAGAGGGATCCAGTGTATTTCGGAATCAAGAGTATCGC
Organism: Saccharina japonica; assembly: GCA_008828725.1. NCBI lineage: Eukaryota > Phaeophyceae > Laminariales > Laminariaceae > Saccharina > Saccharina japonica. Next base: position 465,129 of record MEHQ01003659.1, read on the forward strand.
GGCTGATAGACGCAATGGGCCTTTCAACTGCTTCGCATCATATATATTTGTATATATGTATTGCCGTCACTACTACAGTACGAAGTTCCCAGTGCTGCCGCAGTGCTTACACTAAAGTGTGCCTGCATCACCAATGGGCACAGTGATATTTCGTTCGTAGTTTAATATCATATATAATGTACCTGATATTTATATTAGATACGACAAGGTTATAGGTGTACTGTTACGACGGTGCATCCAGATATTACTCAATATCTGAAGGCGCTAAGGGAAGGACCAGTTCAAGGGCGATGAAGAATGAAAGTGCCCTCGTGAAAAGGCCTCCGTACGTGGAACATCGGCTGAATACCGAATCTCGTAAAGGAGAGCCCTCCTTGCAGTGTTATCAGCGTACACCGTCGATCGTATTGCGTGGCTGACCTGTGCCACGCCAACTGGCTGGGGGGGAAGGTACGACGGTTTGGCATAGTCATACCTGTTTCATGTATATGATTGCAATCGGTATGTAGGGGGTGATCGAGTTGGCATAGTCACTCAGTGTGCTGGCAAAAGGCCACCGCGATGAGCAGAACTAAGCTGACTACTCAGGTGAAAGTGCAAAGCATCGACAAAAGGTCGATGCGAAGTACCGAGCAAAAGGCGTTCGTATACAACCGCAGCACGCTGACAAAAGGCTAACGTGACGTGCGGATAGGTATGACCTCACGGGCGAAAGTGTGAAACGGCGACAAAAGGTCGACGCGAATCACAAAGCCCAAACAAAGGCGTTCGTATGAAAGCACAGCACGCCGGAAAAGTCCCAGCGTGACGTGTGGACTAGTACGAGGCCTCGGGCGACAGTATGAATCATCGACAAAAGGTAGGCGTGCAGTACCAAGCGACTCCCCCCCCCGCAACCTAAACCCCCCCCACAACTACCCGGGCGAAGTATGAAACGGCGACAAAAGTTCGACGCGGATCACAAAGCCCAAACAAAGGCGTTCGTATGAAAGCACAGCACGCTGGCAAATCCTAGCGTGAGGTGTAGACTAGTACGATGCCTCGGGCGACAGTATGAATCATCGACAAAAGGTCGACGTGCAGTACCAAGCCACCCCCCCCCCGCAAACTATACCCCCCCCCAACTACCCGGGCGAAGTATGAAACGGCGACAAAAGGTCGACGCGGATCACCAAGCGCAAACAAAGCGTTCGTATGAAAGCACAACACGCCGGCAAAATCCCAGCGTGAGGTGTGGACTAGTACGATGCCTCGGGCGACAGTATGAATCATCGACAAAAGGTAGGCGTGCAGTACCAAGCGACTCCCCCCCCCGCAACCTAAACCCCCCCCACAACTACCCGGGCGAAGTATGAAACGGCGACAAAAGGTCGACGCAGATCACCAAGCCCAAACAAAGGCATTCGTATGAAAGCTCAGCACGCTGGCGAATCCTAGCGTGAGGTGTGGACTAGTACGATGCCTCGGGCGACAGTACAAATCATCGACAAAAGGTCGACGTGCAGTACCAAGCCAACCTCCCCCCCCCCCAAACCAATGGCAACCCTTGAACGTTTGATAAGCGATGGACCTTGGGTTGAAAGCTAGTTGCCGAAATAGCGTCTTCCGATATAGTGCACCATCGATCGGGAGTGTCGCGTGATTGTCCCTTCCTGGCCACTCAGCTGGGGGGATGTTACGACGGTGCATCTAGATATTACTCCATATCTGAAGGCGCTAAGGGAAGACCCAGTTCAAGGACGATGAAGAATAAAAGTGCCCTCGTGAAAAGGCCTCCGTACGTGGAACACCGGCTTAATACCGAATCTCGTAAAGAAGAGCCCTTCTTGCACACAAGTGAAGTGAGCACGCACATGACATATCTGAGCCATATCTAAACCAACCGCTCTGCGAGTTGGATCTTCGTCAGCTGGAGGAGGCGAGAGCAACAATGTCATCAACGATGGAGCCTGTTCACCACGAGGACCCAGGTAGTGTCCACGCACGAGCTCGGTACAAGCTAAGTCGTTTGCCTATCAGTGGTCGAGGACGGTCAGGTGACCCCGAGATATCGGTTATCACGAGCGGCAATCGATAACGGGAAGCCAGTGCCACCAACTGTCCTTGACCTATGTAGACCAGACTACAAGTTTGGAACAGTGCTGCTATTATTGTTGTTGTACTGGGCGATGCTCCTTTCCCACCAGCTCCACGAGAGCATTGAGCGAAGAACGAAACAAACACTCAGGAGTACACACCAAAACGCTGCAAAACGTGCAAATACATATAAATACTCTTCTTTGTTTCAATATATATACTATTGGTAGTATATACGATGTTGAATACGTTATCATCCAAAAACTGTTAAAACACCCGGTTTTCGGTTCATAGGTGAAAGGCGCGCGCCAGTATAATAACCTGTCAAACCTTTGTTTGTTCTTTCACGACAAGTATGCGCTCTAGCCAGTTTTCTGTTATTTTATACAGTAGTAGTCGAGAATGCCAACCGGTGGCTGTCTCGAATTTATTGGCGGCTCAACTTGCCTTCTGCGACGATGGTCAATACGCAACTACACCTACCTATTATATGATACGAGCGTAGGACGTGGAGTCCCTTAATGAAATGAAAGTACTCTCATTTGTAAGCCCGTGTCAAGAGCTTTCTCACGGTACACCAAAATCAGCCTTTCAAACCGAATCGACAATAATATCAGTTTTTTGGGGTTTGTTTATAGTACAATTGCACTCTCCCCTTTTTCGTTTTTCGGGGTGTTATTCCTACCTTCCTCCTTTCAAGTCCTGCCTCTTTAGCATATTCCGGCTCGGAGTATTTTTCTTCCGAGCTTCAAAAGTCTTTCCGTTTTGGTCATATTATCCCATTTTCTTCTCTTTATATAAATATGTTGTTTCTTTTTAGTTACGTAAAAACATTGTCCTTTTTTTGTCGGTTTAAATGTATCGAGTTGGTGATGTGTTCATTTTTTGCTTGTACTCAGTATTATGGTTTAAAAAAAAAAAAACGTACTCGTACGTATGACGCTATAAATACAAGTAAGTATTATTACCTGTCCAACAACGCTGGCAGTCGGTCGCCCCGATGGTCTAGAGGTAACTAACCTCGAACGCTTCTGAACGTTGATGTCTGGAGTTCGAATCTCACGTGGATCGGACTTTTGAGTTTATTTGCAAAAATAAATAAAAACGGAATCAACTGCTGAGAACGCCAATTAATAGTAGCGTGGGTAGGCACAATTCGATGCGAGTCGACGAGGGAAGGAAAGGCTGAAGTCTTCTCGCGATAAAAATGCAAGGCAAGAACCGTAGTGGGGGAGGAGGGAGAAGAGCCTACTTTGTGACCCCGGATCTGAGTTACGACTAGTGACAGTAGCCTTTACCGCACCACTGAATTATTATCTAGGATAAAGTATGGAAATCGGGGAATATTTTATTATATACCTTTTAGTGTGGTAGACCAATTTTTCAAAAAAAAAAAAAACGCCTGATTTTTTCGAGACAAAGCTCATAAGGGTCGGGGCGGGGACGGGGTTGGGGTTAGGGTTAGGGTTAGGGTTAGGTTTAGGGTCTAAAGTAGTGTTTTCGGCGTTTTTCTAAATATTCGGTCTCATAACACTGGAACCACACGCGGGCCACAACCAAGTCCCCGATTTCTATACTGTATCCTATATAATAATTCAGAATTGCGGTAAAGGCGACTCACTAGTGAGGAGAGAGAAAGGAAGGGCGAAGATAATAAATGGGATGGACAAAAAAAAAAAAAAACAACAACAACAACAACATATTTCATCTCTCTACATAGTGTTAGGTCGTACTATTATTACGTAATAGTATATATACTTAAGTATTGAATAATAATAATATTAATAGTTTACGAAGTATGAAGTATGTATGTATGTGGTTTGTCCGTTAAGCCTTTGGTACTCCGGGATGGCGACCAAAACAACAATGGAAACTACTGCTACTGCTGTGGTGTCTATTTTCGTTCTACTTTCTACTTTCTACCCGTCAGCGCACCCAGTGTGCGTGCCGGTTATTCATCCTTTATATATATTATAGAGATATTAATGGAGATATACAAGTTTTGTGGTCACAAAACCACGACACAGCAGAGATGCTCCGTTCGTTGTAATTTAGTTTGCGAAGCAGGCAATATGCAATGCTTTTTAATTACGACAGACACCACCTACTCTGCTACTTGAAACTTGAAACAGAGGACGAAAAACGAACGAAAAAAAAGCCGAAAGAGGAAGACAACAAGAAAAAAGTGGCAGGCAATACTCGGGCAATACGTGAAAAAAAATAAAAACAACAACAACAAGGCGAGGGCGTCCGAACAGTTGTTTTCCGATTACTACCTAAAACATTGTTTAGAATGGACAAAAACGGAGCACTGCTGTGATCGCTGGAAGATTTAGCTCAAAGCAACGTGTTGTTCCTTAATTTAAAAGAAAAAAACAAGCACTTGGTTTTAAAGACCCCCGCTCGAGGGCGTCCCGAAAAGTAATTTTTCGACACCTGCCTACTAACTATCTAAAATGATCAGAATGGAAAAACAATTGGAGCACTGAACCTACCTGTGATCGCTGCACGATTTAGACCAAAACAAGTTTTTTTTTCTGAATTTGTCCAAAAACCAATCACTTGGTTTTAACCCCGAGCCTCGAGGGGGGGGGGGCGTCTTTAAAACCAAGTGATTGGTTTTTGGAAAACAAATAAAAAAAACTTGGTTTGTGCTAAATCGTCCAGGGATCACATTACTCCGATTGTTTTTCCATTCTGACAATTTTAGATAGTTACGAGTAGGTGTCGACAAAATACTTTTCGGACGCCCCTGCCCCCCTTGTCGAAAAAACTATGTTCGGGACGCCCTCGAACAAGGTATTAAATAAAATATGACAGAAATGAAGGCAGAACGAAAGGCAAAGCCAGAAGAAGCACAAAGCGCAAAAAAATAACCCCTCCAGGCAGCCGAGGCCGTTTTCGTACCCGTAGTACAGAGAGGTTCTATCAACTAGTCGGTCTGATGGCAGCTTGCTACCCAGTCTGCCGTCTCCTTGCTACGTTCTTCGTCAACCGCGATTTCCCTAACCTTGCTCCCCCCCCTCCCCATCCCCTTTGGCTCAACGCATACAACGGGTGCGTGGGCTTCCTACAAAATTCTGCATCATCGTGCCAAACACGAAAGACCAAGAAAGGGGGGAGGAAATAACAAAAAGTAAAATGAATTCATTCGTAACCCAAATAAAATAAATGAAGAAAACCTACGGTAAGAAAAATACCGAAGGACCAACAGAACACAAAGGAAAAAACTCGACCCACGACAAAATACAAAATACAATATAAATGAAGCAAGGGGTTGTAGCATCGCTGTCGTCTTCCCCTGGAGGATCTGCTACGAGCAACACACAAGCGATGAAAACACGAAAACAAACTAGAAAAAAAAACCAAGGCAAATACCGAGAAAATAAAACAAACAAGCTCGGCATTCACCAAGCCATACAATAATTATGTAATATTTCAGGGATATATCAATATGTATGGCCGTTCTTATCGAAAAGTTTTTTTTCCGAAAGTTCCAACATATATTTTCCGAGAAAAGCAGGAAAGACAGGAAAAACAGGATTTGTTTGGAAAAGTTTGGAATTTCAACAGAGGAGGGCGAAATACTTGGAAGGCTTTGCATTCCAATATTTGGAAAATGTTTTTTGGAAAAATTGGCAATAAAAAAAAATGCTCGAAAACAAATAATATTGGAAGTTTTGGGGAAAATCTGCTCGAAAGAACGGTCCCAAGAACGAGGGGCATAAATCAACGGAAAAGTGAAACCAAAGAACAACAACAGCGGCGTTCGAAGCAGCCCCAGAGGTACCTGGTACTCGGTACGGGTAGCCTACAGTAGACGGGTCACATCTACTTTTAAGCTTTTAAGCTTTTAAGCTTTTAAGCTTTTAATAGTAGACCTGCTACCTTGGTTGGGGAGATGGGACACGCCATCAACCAAGCCGGGTAAATCGTACCTTTTTACTTGTAGTATCACAGCGACAAGGACGAGAGGCGAAAACCATGAGAAAAAAACGCACACACAAAAGGGCCGCGTTCGAGGCAGCTACAACAGAGGTGCGCCGTACGGGTAGTCGAGACGAGGTCTAGTTACTTAGTAGGCCTGGTACCTTGCCATTCTGTCGGCTGTCTCCTTCCTGCTCTCATCAATCGCGGTTTCCTTAAATACTGCGCCCCCCCCCCCCTGCCATTCCCTTGTGCATCACCCCCAGCGTGCGTGGCGCTGCCTAGTCAGGTCCGCCTCATCCTTGTGCCACCTGAACACGAACCGTTCGGCTGCTTCGAGGACCCCCCTGTAGCACTTGCCAGCCTTATTTGCTGCAACGGTCCACACTGCGGTCTCTACTCGAATCATCAACGGGGAATGTACCGTGAACCCCTCGGTGGCTCAAAACACCCTAACTAAGGGCTTCAACAAGCCATTCCTGCCATGTCTTCGGCTGTCTGCCGGGTCCCCGTCCTGCCTCCCGTCATTGTCCCAAACATCACCCGACTGGGTAGTCGTCCCTTGTGTTTCCGTACCACGGCTCCCGCAGAGAACGGCCGCCGTTCAATGATAGTGGTTTCGATGCTCTCGCATCGTGTCTGTTTGAGAGCCTTCGCATACGAGAGAGGCGTGTACTCGCCACGCTGTCGGCGCTGGAAGCCAATGACACACAGGAAGACTTCGTGGTGCACCGAGTGGATCCTGACGAAGTGTTGTGCGCTCAGAAATCACGTCCCACATCCGCACGGCAGGGTCGCAATCACCTCGGCCTTCAACATGCGAAATTTCAGACTAAATGGGGCCGTCTTGATATCGTACAACTCCGGTCCGACCCGTGTAAAGCATGCCCCTATGAGCCGGATCCGTCGTTCGATTTCGAGCGAGAGGTTAGCGTCTTCGTGGATAATGCCGCTAATTTATAAGAACTGACTCATCTTTCCATACCTCTGACCAGCTGCTTCGATAACGAGAGGTGGAGCAGGGAGTGTCTGGTCTGGTGTTCGTAGAAGCATCGTCTCCGTCTTATTTTCCGTGACCGTGAGGCCTGCTGCTTCGGAGACAGTCACGATGACTGTCATCATTTTAGCGAGTCCCTCCGCCGAAATTGAGGCAGTTAGTTGCTTTGTCATCGGCGTATAGCATACCCCATACCGCCCTTCGCACGCATGCCAATAGCACCTCATCTCCGACCACAACATCCTCGTCGAGGTGGACCAAATCCCGCATCGTGTCGTCGTCTTTGCTGAAGTGTACGAGAGTAATGTGTGACATAGCAGCGAAGAACGCGTTGAACAGCAACGGCGACATCACGCAGCCTTATCGCAGCCCCTTTGTGTCATCAATTCAAACCATCCTGAGTGCTCAACATCATCTGCGCGCACGCAAGCCGTCGTGGGGCTGGCGAAGGATTGTAGGCATCAGGCATCGTTTGGTATGCCGACGCGTGTGAGCACCTGCCACACCAGCACTCGATCGCGTGAGTGGTACGCTTTCTGCAGAGCAATGGAGCGTATGATCAAGGGATCGGTCATCCGTCCAGGAAACCTTTCGGCGAAATATAATTTACAGTTTTAACGTGAATAACATACACCATGATGTACCCGGTATACGTATATCTGCACTATTTTACATAGGTGCCCCCTTTAAGGCAACACAACAATGTGTATGAAAATGTAAAGTTTGAAGGGGGAAGCCAGTCGTTGTTGATTCTGACGGTGCCAGGTATGTTACTACTGTAGTATTGATTTCGATCACACGCGTCTAATTGGTCCTACCTGTGCCCACGCTGGAATGGTTGATTATTTTACCCCCTTCCCACAGCAGTATAGGACGATTGGTAATGTAAGGCCCCCAATAAAAAGCGCGCAGTATCTATCTGGTGTCACTCCTCGAAGAAATGGCACTTGACCCACCACACTTCGTTCTTTTTGGTCTGCCGTGTATTGCCTTAACGACGAACATATATATATATATATTGTCGGGCACATTACCTTTTAACCTCTCGCTCGTCGATCGCCATAAAAAGCAGGGCATTCTAAAAGACAAGCATGGCGGCTGAACAAGCCGGCGTGCAATTAAGGCAAGATGTATATATGTGTATTCCTTCAGAGTTGCAATTTTGTTTGTTTCAGGGATACGGCACAATACAGGGTTGGTGAGGCATGCAGGCATGCATGGGATTGAATGCTTCGTATTCGTTTTTTTTTTGTGGATTCAACTATTAATACAGTATTAGGATGGGCCGTAGTAAATGGGACCTTTGTTTGGAGGGTCATAGCACATAGAATGGGACCGAGTATTGTTAGTAAAACAGGTAAATGTATAGATAGGGTATTGTTCATGCCCTAGGTCCTACCAGGTATTTACCACAGTGTCCCCCGAAAAAGGATGGCGTCGACAAAAAGAGTATGCCAATGACTGCACGATGGGAGGCTGTGAGATATTATCGACCTGAGAACAACGTACATCCTTACAACCGAGATATTTTCGCCAAGCGCTGGATTGAATACTTGTACGTATGGAACAGATGTTGCGTTATATATAATGAGCCCGGGATATTTCTCGACTATTTTGTTGAGTTTCCAAAAATAACGAGATTTAAAGAGGTCGTGTGTGCAACTGCTCTGCAGGGTATTCTGCTTCTTCTGGTAATATATGACCAAGGAACTAACTGGTAGCCGTTGTACAATATGGCTATGGAGGCGCGCGAGAAGCTTAGCATTCTCTAGGGATATTATGTATTAGTGTTTTGTGGCACGATATCAATACGGCATGGATATGAATGCATGTTGTATGCACATCTGGTCAGAACGACTTTAGCAGGACATTTTTATCCACGACTTTGTTGTGAACACATTCCTAACACCCTTTAAATTACCAAATATCTGCCTCCCGGATGTGTTCACACCAAAAACAACCGCAGTCGCCATGCTGTCAATATTCAAAATGTTCAGAGACAGACCACTATAAAAATCTCGAAATATAAAAACACAAAGCTCAGTGTGTCAAAACTTATTAATTGCCTTTACGTCGTACTCACGGTGGAGGTATTCTATGTACCGATGTGTACACATATTATGGGGTATGCCAAGGGTATGGCTCTACTTTATTTGTAGGGCTAGGGCCATACCCCATACCATACCTCATATAGGTGTAAACCAGCTTCAATTATTATAACAAAATGATCAACCAACCAAAACCACCCTAAATCCCAGCAATGCCGGTAATGCCGGTAATGCCGGTAATCCCGTCTCCCACATGATAAACCAATGTCTGCTGCGGTAAATTTCAACTTTTAACTCTAAACCACGTATAACGCGGATTCACGTTATTGCATCATACCATATGATACCCCCCCCCGTCCAGCTGCAAAAAAAGGGTGTGTGTTATGTTATCAACTAACTCCAAGAGTCGAAGAACCTACCTGGTTCTAAACTCTCTCCAAAAGCAAACTTTAAAACAAGAGGTTGCCACGTTGCCACGCATCATGAATACGCGCACTTGTGACCATAAATACCAGATGCATCTTGTACCACAAACAATTATTACTTGTATACACGATTTGTCGTCTAAATATTATTGCATCATACCATACCCCCCCCCCGTCCGGCTGCAAAAAAAGGGTTTGTGTTATGTTATCAACCAACTCCAAGAATCGAAGAACCTACCTGGTTCTAAACTCTCTCCAAAAGCCAACTTCAAAACAACAAGAGATTGCCACGTTGCCACGCATCATGAGTACGCGCATTTGTGACCATAAATACCAGATCCATATTGTACCACAAACAATTTTATCTGTATACACGATATGTCGTCTAAAGGTTGACATGAATAAAAACCTTATCCTGCAAGCATCCTATGAGTAAGTAAGCGTGTACCCCATCCGACCATACAAATACGGCTGGACGGACGGCATTATTATTAGGCGGTGAGTAAGATGGTTATCGATAGTATGCAGTGCATATTCTCAAAAGTAGCTGACTTTAACATGTAACATGTAACGGTTTGTCGTGGAATGGTCAATGGTCACAACTTGAAGTATCTCTCTCTTCTCATATCGGGGACAGGCATCATCTACCTGCATGCAGTGGCATCATAACTCCCAATGCAGCACGATTCAAAACTCCCGCATGCCTCCACCCACTTCAATCATGTTCATACAACTACAAACTAAACTACCCTTCAACCAAGGATACCGGCGGAAGAGAGTAACCTGCCACAAAATAGGCGAAACACAACAACTACGTTGATTTTAATTCGAAAAAACGTCGTGGTCCACCTTGGGTCCACGTATGATTACACAACAAGCACAGGACAAACCATGTTATGTGTAGGTACCCAGGGTAGTTTATACCACATCGTTTGGCTTGCACTGCTGTTGAAGCATCAAGAGAGGCATCTGATGGCACTATTAATATCATATATACGTCAAACGGCAAACAGAGTAGAGTAATCCCACGGTAGGGGTACCACTTTTAGGCTCAATATTTTCTGGCTGGTTGTGCTCCTCACATGAGTAACCACCGGATACTAGTATTATTTACAGGTTTATTGGTTTTTGGACCACCGCATTGGAAGGTTTGGTCGGGTTGCGCTAGCGAATGTTTCCGAAGTCACGCTTCGGGTGAGATATTAAGCTCCTCATGTGGGGAGCTCAGAAAATTCTGCCGCACCCCTACCGTGGGATGACTCAGTAGTAAATAGTGCGTACGTTCTACATTCTACAGCGAGCTAGCTGTCGCACCCTGTTTTCAATATGCAAAAACGAGAGAAAACATAAACAAACGCAAATACGTACGTAGTCAAAATGTATGACCTATATGTATGACCTGTATATGTCACCCTACTTTGTCTGACATAGTATAACAGTACTACTTCTGTTGTACGCTCTCTGCCACGCCTCCCAAACCCAAGCACACTGCTGTACAATGCCATTGCAATCCTACCGAATGGGTAAGCGTGGATGCTGCGCACAAACATTCCGATCTCAATTCAGAGCGGACGGGACAGGGAGTGATTGGCATTGTTGGCATAGATAGCTAAACAAAATTCATTCTACGAGCTAATTACATTTTTCGCAGGAGACAACAACGTCAACGAGAGAAAGAAAAAAGAACACATCGTACCATTCGTAGATCTGGTGTTCCTTGAAAGCTGCTCTTCGGCCAGATGCCCATAGTCTCCTTCTCACGAAGCCGTGATTGAAGCGGGCAGCGCCTGCGGCGACGCTGTACCTCGTTCCCCAGACCAACCCCGCGCGCTCTCCAACCAGACGCCTTGTTCCTCCCCACTCTCATCTTCCTCACCCTCCGTTGACCACCATCGCCTTTCCGCATTTTGTTTCCAAACGTCTCATGCGTGGCACATAGAAAATTCCAACCTCGAGGTCAGAATCCCCTATGGTCTACCCTCGCACATGCTTCCGTCGTCCACCGGCGATGAAAGTTCCGGCGGCGGCGGTAGTGGCGGGGGTGCCTTGACGTCTTCGCCGTCACCTCTTCTTGTCCAACCTCTACAGCTCCTCCTGTCCTCTCTCTTGCTCCAACAGGTACGGTAGAGCCCTACGGTAACCATACAATCTACGAGTGCATCGTGCTGTGCCTTGATTTCACAGTAGCCGCAAATCTGCCGGCGCAGGCGAACTTCTCAGACATGCCCGCATAAAACTATGCTGTTGTTTCTACTGAGGTAGGGTTTATCACGAAACCCTAAGGTATTCGTTCCGGACGGGGAGCATAGTCTTGGCTTCGTCTAACGGCGGCCACCACCCCGACCCGGACCTCTAACCCTGACCCTGACCCTAACCCTAACGAGAGACAGGCCTGGTCGGTGTGCCACCTGGTCGTTGTGCTTGGAAAGTCTCTATTTTCAATGCGGGCACACCTAAGGAAGTTCGCCCGCACGGGCAGATTTACGCGAGCTCATCATATTGTTTTTATAATTGTCAGCTGTCTCGCGATCTCAACCAGCACCCAAGCAAGTCGGCCATTTGGCGTCGGAATGGCGACGCTCACTCCGGCGTCCGTTCTCTCATCGACTGCTCTATGATACCGCGCTTATTCTAGGGCACTCTTGGCATCACGCTGGATTTCCATCGCCCTACGTTTGCGGCGGCCACCTTCCTGACCTGTTCGATATAACGCATATATATATATATGTTGGGCAAGGGCAAGCTCTACAATTGTAGTGGTACTACGGACACCGCCATTTATCGCAGCAAACGTCGAACCCAACACAAGCTTGCCAACTCAGTCTCCTGCGCACGTAATCCCACTACATCACACGAGCATCATCTTGCCACCGTAACCTCGGGACGAGCTGAGAAGACAGCTTGACGCTAGCGTGACCAAAACAATCTCGTGCACGGGGCCCAGCTCGCCTCGCCGAGAGGGCGATGGTGCCTCGGGAATGTACATAAAAGATGAAACGAAGATGCATACTATATGTATTGATTTATCCACGAACGTAGAGTACTCGAGCTGGAGAAGGCAAAACAAAGACGTGCAATGCAAACAAGTCGTTCTGAAATCGTTGACCAGAAGATGTGCATATATATATATATATATCCATTTGTTTTCAATCCCATTAAAAAATGTTATATTTCGCCCTGCTCTCCTTTCTCTCCCTCTTTCGGCATAACTCGGATCAGGGGTCACTACTGCTGTACGTAGGCTCTTCTCCTCCTTCCCCCCTACGGTATGTACCTTGCTGCACGTTTATCGCGAGGACATGTCAGCACTGTTTTCCCTCGTCGACTCGCATCGAATTCCGCCTATCATATCCACGCTACGTACCAAGCCGCTCTCAGCAGTTAATGGTTACTTTTTGTTTTCGCAAATAAAGTCGAAGTTTCACCCGGTGCGATTTGAACTCGGGTACCAACGCTACGGCAGAGTAGTACATAGAGAGTATTTGAAGCTGGCCACTAGACTACCCGGGCGACCGGCATGCACTCAGATTCATGCCGTGTTGTTATGGTGCCACAAAGCACTAAACCACATACCAGGTACGCGCTTGGAGAACACTAAGCTTTGTACGCCCTTAAAGAAAAATCCGATAGATATTTCCATATCGTACAATGGTTGTACACCAGTTGGTTGCTTAGTCATATACTTATATTACCAGAAGTAAAATACCCTGTAGAGCAGTTGCACACGCGACCCCTTCCAATCTCATATTATTGGAAACTCAACACCATATATACGTCTGTACGTAGTCAAGATATACCCCTTACTCATTCCATATACTCGTAATGCAACACCTGTTCCTACCTGGTACGTACAAGTATTCAAGTGCTTGGCGTAATTTCTAGGTTATATTGATGGGCGTTATCCTCAGGTCGATAAGATATTACTGGGTTGCATCAGACAGGAATGGTCGCCGCACAGGCGTGTCATACGTAGACATCTCCAGTGTGTTGAAGGTTACTCCGTCGCTCCTATTCTTGGAACGCAAGGCAGTAGGCTCTCACATGCAAACAAAACACTGCGAAGTCCAAGACCCTCCTCCTCCCTACTACTATCTGCATCCGGAACGCATTGTGATGGTTTTTGGCAGTTAGTTCCGCGTGTTTTTTAGACGTACAAAATATCAAGTACACTGGCAGCATCTAGCGACACCCTCAACCCGTAGAAAATGGTGCCAGAACAAATACCGTGCCAGTGATCAGCCTCAGCATTTCACATAATCACACGCAAACGCAATATTATCAAACAAATCATATAGCCCTTACGCGCAAAGCTCGACATAGGCCCCAGCCACATCGTACCCCACAACACAATGGTAATACTCCATTGCTGGGGCCATCAATTTGGAGGAAAAGGTGTAGAGTTTACTGCAAAAATGGCCTTGGGGGCTTGGGCATATCGCTTAAAATACCATAGCTAGGCCAATCATTTCATCAACAATGTTGCCATCACTGTCCATGGAAATGATGACTGTCTCCACAGCGGTGTCTCTGATGACAACGGACGGCTCCCGCTCCTCTTCAATCGAACCACCTAAACAAAAGTGCACATCATTGGTGACAAAGAGGATGCAGGGCGAGTCGGAGGGTCGTATGTGAACATGCTCAAGGTGTGTCGGAATCGAGTATAATGCTGAACTGTGGCGAAACACAATTTCAGGCTTCGTGATCTAGCTTCTCGTTCGTGACCCCTTGGAACTGATGGGATCACCGACCATCAAACACCGTGCTGAAACGCATGTGGCCGTAATTCGCTTGTACGATGCGCATAGTAAATGGTTTCAACACGCTGGTACTCGCACGGTATCATAGGGGGGTCGTTTTCGAGTCCTTAATTGTATGCCGATGAGGGCCACTCGGTCAAATCATCACCTTATTTCTAGCCAACCTTACCTATTTTAACCTAATTTGTTTATATATATGCTTGCCTCCGATTCTCACCGTTATGTGAAACGTTCGTGCTTTGTGATCCCAAACTACTAGTTTGGGTGTACGCGCACCAGTTTGAGAGGATACAGGGGCGCTGGCCTGAGTGGCGTAAACGCGACGGTGAAAACGGGGGCATCCCTCCTACCGTGGCACCAATGTTTCTGCTGACACATTTTCAGCAACTAGCCCTATAACCCGCCTACGATGCGTTGAGGCAATACCCATCATAAGGCTAGACTCGGAGGACTTTGGTCGTCCGTTGTAGCCACGAACCTCTATGAACAAAGATCGAAACAAGACACCTTGAAGAGCGGCGTGATTCCGACGAAGGAAATCGAAAGCGGTGCGCCTTTAATATCGATGGAAATACGTAATCAAACCTCGCTCAGGCGTTACTCACCACCAGCGGAAGGAAGCACATACGGGTCCACCTGGGGGGAGAAGGAGAACATGAACCAATCGAGGCCGTGTGTAGCGTGCATGGCGGGAGGGTAGGGTGTAGAGAGCGTTGGTCGACTTCAGGAGGACTGACTTATGTTGCACGCGAAATGCGTACACGTGCGTTATAGCAGCTTTGTCTCCCTGGCTTTTGTTCAAGACCGCAAGATAAGGCTCATCATGTATGTCCCGACCGTTAGTCACATCAAACGGTTGTCGTCGAGATTGACGCCTGCTACGGCGTGCGTCTGAGTCGTGTCGAGTGGTGGCTGAGTGGCAAGCATCGTCGTCAGTTTCGTGTGTATAAATAATACCATGCCACTGCTCCGCACTGACGTTTTAACCTCACCATGCTTGTGTCGACAATGTAGTTGATGTCTTCGAGAGTGGCGGCGGTCATCTTCGACAGGAACATGGGCTGCCACACGTGGATGGGGACATGACGAACGGTATATGCTCATCTCGAGTATCCTCCCCCAGAAACACAAGGAGCACAGGAATTTGAATGTTCGAGGATATATATATATATTAGCACTCCCCTTACTGAAGCTACGGCAGAAATACGTAGCGAACCTACAACTGGGCCAAATACGATGTTACACGCATCATTTATGCCTGCCGGACCTTCGTGCAATTCGCAATTGGAGAAACCACGGGATTGTCCCGCTATGAAAGGGAGGTACTGCCGATATGTTTTCGAGAGTTTGAAGGGGTGTTTGGATTGAGCGAGCTCCAATATCGTAGAGCGAGGTCTTATACCAACCATTTGAGCGAGCTCTATCTTCTTACATTGTCGACGATGGGGGTCATCAGCTCCTGGTCGAAAATCACTTCGTCCAGATGGCCGCAGCGCGATCCTGCGCGAGAACAAATATTGGGATTGCGGCGTTCGTTGATGAACAGATTGTCGTGCGATGCGAACTGATGATATTGGGATTGCTTGGTGTGACTATCATCTCGTGCACCGCATCAAAGAGCCATTATCATCCACCGGTCTCGAGTAATACTAAAAGTGCATGCGCGGCCAACACATTTGTCATTGGCAACCATATTCAATTTCCACAATGATTCGCTCCTTGTCATTTCCGGCAACCTTGTATCTGCGCAGGTGCGGGTTTATCTCGTCGGGTAGTGTTTTACGTGCGCAGACAGTCACTTTGGCTTACCGTCTCCGAAGTCCGTCTCGACGATGTTAGCGCCAGAACCGCCAATATCGGCATAGGTTTCCAAGGCGGCGGGACACGTCCAGGCAGGGGAACCGTCTGTGAAGCACGTTGAGCATTCGCCCAAGTCGGCGCCCCACACAGTTCTGGGGGAAGTCACGATCAAATGCGGACGATGGATTAACGATACCTAAATCAAAGTCCATTCCACAACTACTTGGTCGCAAAGACTGCGGTGGGACGCATGTGGCGCGCTGCTCCCATCATACAAGCTGTCCAAAAACACAACGTTCTGTCACACTCAGCAGAATTAATTTGAAACAACTTCACTCGCAAGGAGTTGTTCTGAAACACCATCATGGCAATTGCACTACAGTTAGTATTGGAGTGTTGGCGGGTATCTTACTACGGCCACCGGGTGTATATAATACGACCAATCTTGTACTGCCCACCTGGGAACACTACCAATGTTATGAAACGCCGACGTTTGCTTACAAACCGTCATTGGATTCGTGTCGCCTACGGAGTTAGTGTGATGTCGCCGAATGCTACATTTCTGCCGCAGACAGAGCACGAGTGCATGCTTACGTTCTTCGTATGGAGCCACTGAGGTTTCCCGTTACTACAAAGGTTCCTCACTAAGCATGTTTACGCGACGCCTTACTGTTCGTACAAGTGTGTGTTTGTGTGTTCTTCACATTAGACCTTCCTTTCTACCCGTCGACATCCAGCACACCCAGTGTCCGTGCCGATTCTTCGTCCTGAAAAGGTACCAGTTCTGTGGTCACAAAACTAAAACAAACAGAGATACTACGCTCAGTGCATTGCATCAATGCTGTAGGTTACAGAGTCATACTTCTTGAAACGGCTATCCTAACGATATACCCGCCAGAGTGGAATAACACAACTCGTGCTCCAAACGCCTTGGGCCGAGCGAGCAACAGTATCGATGGCCTCAGATC
Source organism: Saccharina japonica (assembly GCA_008828725.1). Taxonomy (NCBI): domain Eukaryota; class Phaeophyceae; order Laminariales; family Laminariaceae; genus Saccharina; species Saccharina japonica. The sequence continues at coordinate 482,130 of MEHQ01003659.1, forward strand.
AACCTTGTCGACGCCGACTATCGTCGAGCGCTTTACTATTAAGACGTAAGAATGTCCGCATCTATCATGGCTGTCTGTGCCGCCGGGACTTCTCTGGTATGGTAAAGTTTCACACATGACAGCGGCAACCGTCTCGCAACGCAGGAGACCACAACGTTCACCGCGCACGTACGCCGCCACCAAGCGATCCAGCTACCCGAAAACAGTTACATACTGCAGCTGTGCAAGAACGACCAGGATGGCGGCTATGGACAGGAACACCAAGCGAGCTCTACCCAAGGAAAACTCGTGATATGTGTGAGCTCGTGAACGTTTCCCTTCAACCGTATCACCCGGCCGATACCAACACCCACAGTCACGCAACGCAACGCAGCTTTGCTATCTTCCTGCATTCAAGGGGTTTGACCAATGGTGGTGGAACGACCGTTTTCGCTTTCGTTCGTTCCGTTCCATGGCATGTTAGCTAAGCGAGAGCCGACCAAGACGATACATGTGAAAAAAGGCAAGATTGTGAATTTTAACCTCCGACCGTACCCTTGACCTCCTCAAGCGCCAGCAGCAGGCACCACACAACGAACACATGTTAGTGTACATTATTGGACCGGTTTGGCTCATTGGAATGTAACGCTATTCGTCGTTGTCGTTTTTTCAATTCTAGCCTGTTTATACAGGTATTGGTTACGTTGAGGTTCGAGCTACGCATTTAGTGTGTGTGGGCCCAGGGTGATGTACAGCCTGGTTCAAGCGGAATCCAGGAAAACCACTACGTAAGAGTCTTGCATTTTCGGCACAAGTCCATCATGGCTGATACAATCTAGGGTTTAGCCTGAAGCAGCTTGTGTTGGGTTCAAAGGTGACGAAGGCCTGCATCCCCGGACGGAGAGGTAGTTTACGAACCTCGGCGAAACCTTTGGCATTTGATTTGCGATGGATGCCTTATAGGGGTGACGCCTTATTTTCTGAGGTACCCAGGATCGAGGAGCTAATCATCTCATCTGTATCGTGACTGTGAAGACGATTGCTCGTTCAACCCGACCGATATTTGTAATGCCTATGTGGCGCGGCCTGACTTACACTTGCATGCGCTATAATGGTTCTGCAGCTATAGTTTGACCAGTAAGCTGCCTTTGACAGGCTCACCCGGCAAGAAGACAACGAGAAAACACGTGCAACCCGTACCGTGCGATGTGTCTAAGCCATGCCTTTGCGGTTCATTCGTGAAGCACCTTGGGTGGTTGCCTGTGGCGGGTAGATATCTTAAAGACGGGTTGTATGTTCGGCCGATTTATTCCATGCCTTCAGTATTGGTTAGGCTTGTCCACTACACCCGTCAATCCACCAGCCCTATTTTGTGGTCTTCAACCGTCCTTCCGGGAACTACCTTATCCCAGGCACCTGGACTTATCACGAGGACCCATCGATCTGTTTTGCTCGTAGTTCGAAATCATGGCCCCTCCGCCCTTGGCGTAGAGTTGCCGACCCTAATTCCTAGCAGTAGATATATATTCGTCGGAACCAACATGTTTGGTACTGGTAAAAAGTTTGGCTTATGTGTCTTGGTTGATTATGCGCCTGCAGGGTCAACCGGAGCACACGTCAAGCCTTTGCAGACACATTTGTGTCTCATGGACGGATACTGTTTATTTAACAAAAGCTTTCGTGCGAATGTAGCTACCCAACAACACCCCCCTGTTAAAATGTATTTACAGCTACGTCGTATCGGCGAAATGTGGTGTGACAAACCTGGATCCATCAATATATGAACTACCTTCGCGTTTTTGTTTTTGTTTTTTTCTGCCCCTCCCTGTCGCGCTATGATACATCGTTGTTGCTATGAGCGAGTAGGTAGCCAGAGTGCTTGGTACTAAGACACAGCAACATATTTTCTAGCCAAAATCGGAGGCCAATACTTATGGTACCATGATGCGTCCTGGTTGCAGATGTTAACCCAACATGTTAGCGGGGCCCTTGATGCCCCCACCGGCAACACCGTTCCAAGGGCACGCTTTTGTCAAAGACGAACGCACACAGAATGACGATTCATGTAAACAAGGACAAATTGTCTATCTAATATAACCGGTGTTGTATCCGAGAGAGCCAAACTTTTTTTAACTCACCCGACACCGATGACGTGTCCCATTTCGTGCAGAATAACGCCTTCGAACGTCCCGATCGCTTCCAAGCTGATGATGTCGTCTATGTCAAAGGTCATTTCACCCTCTAAAATGATTGTGGGGCAAGCAATCCAGTTCATGGTGGGACTTGCGAAACCGAGTGTGCCGCCGGCACCGTCGATTTCCTCCAGAGTAGCCGTGATGAGAAGACGGCCAGCCGGGCTATCCTCGGACCCTCCGCAAGGAACATGGGTTACAACTTCGGACCACCTGCACGGAATGATCCAGTGGTCGGGTGCTCAAATATTTGAGAACAATGCGAGTATGCAGTGCATGTCCTACGCCCTTGGATAACAAGTCCGGTCATACAATATGAATCCACATTTGCACTTATGCTGATACTGTAAGTTGCCTCTTGGGGCCACACTCCAGCTATCGTAGCGGGTGACCCGGGAAAGTCATTCATCCTGAAGATTGGTTGTACGCACGTAACTTTGCGCGCGGCAACGAAACAAGGAGAACCCCCACAAGTCAACGGAGATCACCTGTCAGCAGCACTTTGGAAGACAGCCCTGCGTGAATCGGTCCACACCCCAATGAAGTCGACTTGGATGAAGAAGGAGGCCAAGGCTGCGATGAGGGTAGCGAGAACCCCACACATGAACACCAGCAGGGGAAATCATTGTGTTAATCGCTTACGAAGGGCAGCGTAATGGTCATAGCGTCATATCGACATTCTAATACGTAGGAACGCGTCTGCTGCTTCAAATCAAGAGTAGCAGTACGTACCTCTCGAGCACTGTACCCCCATGCAACACGTATTGCGAAGCAAGCTATCGGTGGTGCTCACCTGATGTGTCGATCTGGCAGGACATGCCTCCGAAGCCGTCTGAGCACGAGCACGTGTGTCCGCCAGCGGGATCAATGGAGCACGATCCTCCGTTCCCGCAAGGGTTCGGGTTGCATGCGTCTGCCGGTACAAAGTACAAGGCGGTGTTGCAAGAGGTCTAGTTCAATACGTGGTACTGTTTAGTTCGTTCCGTGGCGCTTTGTAAAAGAAACTTCAACCTTCGAGATCAAACACTAACGAGTGGCGCGGATCACGTGCACACGCTACACGCTGTTGTCGCGTGCTACGTTAGAGGCACAACATGACTTGTCTGACAAGGGACTCTATTCCCTACCAAACAAAAAAGATTATGGAGCGAAAGGAAAGTACTGCCTGATGAAAACTATCATGAAATAAGTATGCACTCAAACATACTGGGACAAAAACTGGAAGTATAGGAGCCGATTTTGAGTTTAGGTGCCTGGTCATTTAGAAACAGGTTTTGCAGTGCAGACAGAACGTGCTACTGCTATCGTGGCACGCGTCTGTTTCCTTCTCCTTCTCCTTCTCCTTTCACCGTGCAGGCTTCATACGTAGGCGCGCACCAGTCCAATCCGGAGGCATTCAGCACGATACTAGACGATATCCGACAACAACAGCACAAACAAGTGCTCTGTTTGACTTCAAATATCACCAACTTACCCATTTGTTCGGAGGTTGGAACTGGAGTCGGTTCGGGGGTCGGAGCTAACGTCGGTTCGGGGGTCGCTGGTGTCGGTTCAACGGTCGGGACTGGGGTGGGTTCGGGGGTCGCTGGGGTCGGTTCAGAGGTCGGGGCTGGTGTGGGTTCGGGGGCCGCCTGGGTGGGCTCGGCAGTCGGAGCTGGTGTGGGTTCGGGAGTCGCTGGCGTAGGTTCAGAGATCGGAGTTGGTGTTGGTTCCGAAGTCGATGGAGTTGGTTCGGGGGTTGCTGGAGTTGGTTCAGGGGTCGGAGCTGGCGTGGGTTCGGGGGTCGAAGCTGGCGTGGGTTCGGGAGTCGATTGGGTTGGTTCGGGGGTCGGAGCTGGGGTGGATTCGGGGGTCGCTGGAGTGGGTTCGGGAGTAGGAGCTTCAGTCGGCGCAGCAGTCGGTTCCGGATCAGGTCCTTCGAACACACGTTCACGGTGATCGTTCGGCAAGAAAGCGGGCGACAGACATAAAACGTGGGCGAGAAGAAGGGTAAGGGCTCCTGGTGTAGGAGGAACGCTGCAGCCCTAGTGAAAATATTTCGTCCACGAAAATGCTTCTCAGGTGCACCCTCTCTATCGCTCAAGATGTGCGCCACATAACCTACGCCAGGTACGATGCATCTCACCTGGGTCGCACTGGTTGCCGCAAACGTCGGTCGCGGTCCTTTCGCACGCTGCTCCAACTGCACCACAGAATCTCCTGACCGAATCGTCGGCATCGTTGTCGAAGTTGGCTGGGTTGTTCGCATCCAAGAGGCATACGTCAGTCAGGCCAGCATCGCACAAGGTTTCCCACGTGTTGTAGCAGGTAGTGCAGTCAATAGCAGGGGTGAGATCGGTCTCCACGTCCTCCAGGGCATCGTCGTCTGAATCCATGAGCATTCTGGATGGCCCGGCGGGGCCAATTGTATACAGCGTGTCGCGGGATGTGAGGGTCCTCACGTGGCCCCCAGCGTCGAACGTGAAGACCGACTGCAGGCCGAACTTCCAATAGGTCACTCGGTACAGCTCATCACGACCGTCGTCCCACGTGTCGATCCTGTAGTTCGTCCTGTAGGTGCGGACAGTTATCCTCCTCCTCGATTGCGCCTCCGCCGTGAACAATGCCGCTGCCAGCACGAAAAAAAACATTCCATGCGCTGCACTTAAGAGCCTCATGATTGCTGCTGGGTGCAGGGAACGAAGATACGTTGAGGGTGGGCGTATCAAACGTTACCATCCAGGAGTCTGTGATACGGGTATCGGTAACTTATTTGGAGGAGACTATATCTGGATAGTCGCAAAACCTACAGTTGTGAAATGTGCACCAGCTGCAGTTCATAGTGCATTCAAAATGGTTTAGTCAAGGTCCATACCCTCTCTACGATGGCCTGTTGCTGAGTATCCACAGTACACAATACCTATCCTTAACAGCTAAGGTTCTACAGCCCGCGACGAACGCTAGTTGGCCGTCTTGGCTGTTCTTGCTGTGGGCGTTGTCTTCACATATCACCGTCATTTCTACCCAGCTGCATCATAATACCGAGTGTCCGTCCTGACGATTTGAAATATGACAATTGTGTGCCAAAGACTGTGAGTCAGAGAAACACTTGAAACCAAATTCGGGAACTGAGAAATCACAGAATTTTACAATTCTTCGCGAGACTTGTTTGGGCGGGATCGGGATATCGATGTTTTCACGGGATCACGTTGGGCGGGAGAAGCATGTTAGAGTAGAGGTGCACCGTATTCTTTCGGAGGGGAGTCACTTGAGGATCTCCATGAGCCGCCCGAAAACTGTTCATGGAGGCAAGTATAAATGCTGCCCGAGACGCATGCTACGATAGAGGTGCACCATGTTTTTTATGAGGTCCTAGCTTAAGGAACTGCATACGTACGTCGTCGAAAAATGGGTTTTGGAGGAGAGTTAAAGTGCTACCCGATGAAACATTCTATGGCCTGAGTCTATTAATAGTATGAAACATATTATAACACAAGAATGATGACACCTAGTCTGACCATTTTGGGTTAAGGAGCCCGGTCATGCAGAAAGCGTTTCAGCCAAAAAAAGGTATACCTCTACCTCTATCGTAACAGGCGTCTCGATGAGCAATACCATCGTCCAAGTCGAAGTGAACAAACAACAGTTTTGCAACACAAGAATGAAAGTCCGACGATGTTTGTTTAAGGAGTCCGATCTATGTATCATTCAGAACCCATTGCGGCCAAAAAACGGTATAATTCCACTCTATCGTAGCACGCGTCGGGGTCGGGATAACACAACGTGCATGGGCGCGGTTTAGATGGGAGCGGGACTTCCGTGTTCCCTCGGGATCTCTGGATCATCTCGAATCCAGTGAAGTCCGTGAAAATAAAACCCCGAGGACTACGCTGGGACAATCCAGTGTGGCAGTGTGCGGAATATTGACCGTTGAGTAGTTGTGCGGGTATAGCTTAGCTGGCGCATACCCGCACTACAGAAGGACCATTGCTGCATACACCGTAAATGAAACGTCACGGAAATAATGTAGAGAACACGTGTCATGTTAATATCGTACGAACTATGTGTCATGTGAACTGCTGTACGCAGTCTACTCTTGTGCGATATCGTCCTTGCCAAAATATAATGCCCGCGTTACAATATATACATACACATACATCTGTGTCGCCGTTTGTAACCACAAAGCCTGTAGAGGTATCTCTTTAGCTAAGATGAATATCCAGGATTGTGGACGTACGCAGACGGTCAGGTCAAGTCCGAATTGTGTCTGACGATAAACTGCCTCACTTTCTTTCACGAGGGAGTACAGGTCGCATTCGTGAACGGATCGGCTGCAACAGTAGTGCAGGTACGTGTTGTGGTATATCAGAGTGACGAAAAGAGAGCAGGGTGCACCATCACGCGGACTCGGCTTGTAAATGGAAGGGAAACGTGGTGCGCGTCGATGGGAGGCTTCGAAGCTCGGGTGGAACTGATCAACGTACTCGCTTAACTCCCAGGGAGGGCGCCGCTGACGATCAGGATGGGAAGTGTTTACTAGGACAGAATCGCTCTCATCGTTGAGGTTGATGGTAGGAAGGGATGATAGAGACCCCACGCAGTTCACACTGAAATTGATACTAATCACGGAGATGGGGAGCAGTTAGCTGCGCACGGCCGCTTGAGGTAGTAAATTCAACGTGCAGAAAGACGGAAGTATCGGGCTTTTATGACGTACCAGGTATGCGCAGAGAGGGGTGGCTTTCACTGCCCTCGCAAAAAATGCCTAGATTTGCAATGGTTGTATAAGACTGGCCTTACGGCGTGAGTGTAAGATAGCACCGATGAAAAAAGAGCGGGCCTAATCAGGGTTGTGGGTTGGCCGGATGTAAAACGTGTGGGGAGTTTTCATAAAGAAATAGAAGGAGGGGTACGAACGGGGTAGCCTAGGAATAATTGACCATTCGTATCATCCTTGAGTTCCATATTGCATTCTTTACGAAAGTGGGGTAGTCCACCCACGGGTCTACACGTGATAAGTTAATCCAGAAGTTATGAGCCCATACGAATAGAGGAACTAATGACGTATCAAAGACGGGGTGAGGACAAAAACAAGACGTTGTCTAAAGGAACAGGCCTCGTGGCCCCAGTTCACGAGCTAGATTGGACGCGGTAGTGGTAGTGTTAATCGTAGTGCAAGTTAGTTCCAAGAATAGCATCATGCTCCTATTGCGTCGTACTCCAATGCTTGTCGCCACCTCTCGCCAGAATCGAAACAAAACGTGTGTGTGTGCCTTCAAAGGGAACACCACACGGAGAATAGAGAATGGAGACCGGTGAAATGACTTATTATTAATAATGACTTATTATTCATAGTATGACAGGAGGAGGAGGAGACACGCACCTATCGGAATATCGACCGTGTAGATCTGTGGCAATCTTTCAAGGACGCTCACATAGTGACATCATGTACACATCACACGGCTGAACAGGCAACCGAAACCACAGTTAATTTGAAGAATCTTCATGCGTGTTATACAAAAGGAGCTAGGGTGGAATTTTCGTGGGTCGGAGGCTGGTTCTGACAATACGAAACTACAGGTTGCACACAGATGACGACCAGGTACTGTTACAAAGCTGGATCCCAATCAGAGGAATACAGATAGTCTGGTATGAAATGGCACCGGTATACTACGAGTAAATGAAATGTAGGCATCTACCCGCTCGTCTATTTATAAGTGTCGTATCTATCCGACTTGTGCGCCCAATTATATAATGAACGGTAGCGAAACGTAGCACGCAAACGATATCGACCAACGCCGCTCCTGCCAATAAGAAAAGCGAAAGAGCTTGCGCCGACTCGTGGAACGTCCTTTGCGAACTGTAATGGGTTGGGGATGGTCGCAGTCGTCGCCTTGCCGCGTTGCTCACTGCTGGTACGTGCCTCACGTGGTTCGTCTTATCCAATTCTTGGAGGCTTCAGGATGAGTTTTCCTCTTTTCTTCACGCTCTTTCGTGGATTGTCACCCTGCCTTGCGTTGCGCTCCAATCTTCTGTATTTGGATCTCCCTGTTTTGGTTGTTTGTCTTAATTGCGTTCGTGTGTTGTATGTTTGGTTGAAGCTTGGTTGAAGCGCACTTACTTCCTCGTTGTGTGTCAAGGTTTTATTGTTTTGCCTCTACTTGCTATTAAAACGTACCTGGTATATATTGGGTATATATTTCTCTACTGATTAGAAATAGCTAATACTCCACAGCCACACCAGAAAAGAACTGGGCACAATGTCTAGCAGATGACCTCAGGGTTTTTCGAGCGACAGAGGGCTCCACAGAAAGCTCCCCTTTACTGTTCGGAGCAGAGACGGTACTATGGCCGAGGGCGGCTAAAAAGAGGGGGGTGTGGTATCGGGGGGTTGGCGAGGCGGCGGACCATTTCATGGCGAGGTGGCACAGGGCCGAAGCGGAGAGGACCTGGCTACGGCATGCAGCCGAGGACGCCAAGAGAGGCGACCAGGAGAGGGGGGTGGGGGGCAGGGGCGGCCGTACTGATACAGCTGTCGACGAATGCAGAAACGAAATGGTAGATCGTGTGGCAAGATATCGGCTCGACTAGTCCTTGAATTCTGTTATTTGTTTCCTGTTGATGTGTTCACTGGGGGGGGCGCGGCAGAGGTAGTACCGGCTCTTGACACCGTTTTTGTTTTTAGAGTGGGAATGAGATGGCAGAAGGTGTGACATGGTCCCCGTATCAGTTTTTATAGCAGAGACGGGAACTTGTTGTTACCATCGCCTTGAGCTTGCCTTGAGAACGATTTTTCTCTTTTCCTCTCTCGTGTCTTCTTTCGTGCTTTTTTGCCTTGTTTCTCCCTTTGTTTCCACCCTATGCCGGTGTCTCCCTCTTTTTCGTGCTGCCTCGCCCGTTCAGCAGCAGTTATCTGTTCCTCTTGGGCACGTGTGCTTTTCTTCTAGAGGCGCTTTTGTCTCCCTGCGTCATTTGTATTATCTTTCATTTCATAATTTGTTTTTTATTTGTCTTTTTGTTCTTTTTTTTCGGTTCTGCTCGTGTCGCTGTGTTCTCGTACCCGGTACGTTACGCATCTCACTTGCTCTACCCATTAATTTGCGTTTATTTTGTTTTGGTTTTTCTCTGTTTCACAGTTTGTGACCACAGAATTTGTATCTCTCTAGGACTGGGAATCAGGACAGGCACTGGGTGTACTGATGTGGTTGAGTAGAAAGAACGGGTTTAATGTGAAGACAACAACAACAACAACAATACTGCAGTTCGTTCAAGCCATCCATGTTTCGATAGCTTCGCAGACCGCACAATTATAGTGTTTGCAGTAAAAAGGCGGGGGTTATTTTGAGTGCTGTATTTTTTATGTTTTTGTTTAGTTGATTCGAATGGAGTCTACTGACAGCTGTATAATACGATACGAGTAGTAGTAGTTACATACCTGGATTAAGCGACTGGAAGTCATGTCGATCAGTAGAAGGCCTTTTAGTATGGCTACACTGAAACCTATATAATACGATGTATTTGTACGGTATATATAACACAGATAGATGTATTTGTACGGTAGTTTTGTAAAGTTCGCAATGAACACATTAAAACATCCACTTATTTTGTATGACGTTTAGTGTACCATACTGGAATTCATACAGCTGGAATAAGAAAATAATAGGCAACCTGAGGACCAACGCCCAAACGGGTAGGTAGGGTGGATCGTAAATGATCCGAGTCTGGCGGGAAGGCTTCTTGGCCTGGGTTTTTGTTAGTGGATGAGCTGCGGCAAGTTCCACACTACCCGGAGAGTTTACTCTTCGGGTGGCCAGCGGGCCCCTTCGGGGATCAGGTCGGGTCGACATGCTCAAGTCTCCGAAGTAGTAGACAGCAAGGGCTGATACTTCCGAGGGGGCATGGGGTGAATTGACACGCGACACGATGTGAGACGTGGAAGTGTGGAGGGCGTAAGCTTTATTTTTACCCATCCGCCGGAGGACAAAAATAAAAAATACAAAAAAAATAGGCAACGCTTACGTAAAATATTAATAGTTGATTTGGTTATGCTTTCGAATGAGCAAATACGCTATTAATACTCTATTAATACTCTATTAATACTCTATTAATAGACATAACGATGTAACGACGAACGTTTTCTTTGTTGATCACCAACATAATACTCGACCGTACGCACCGGACTCTATTCCGCACGCCGGTGAGTGCGAAAAAAGTTAGTTAATAATAGCAGTCTCGCTCGATTCGACTGTTCAAGTTTCCGCTTCTCCCGCCATACATAGTTTAGCATTCGTTCGAGATGTCGTTCGGGCCCCTCGACGTCGGCAATGTAACAGCAGCAGCAGCAGCAGCAGCAGCAGCCGCAGAAGTAGTAGTAGTAGTAATAATGCTTGAGGAGTCTCCAGTACCTTGCGCTATCTTTTGTTACCGCAGGATAGGAGAACATTGCGCCTGTAGAGAGCTCAAATCTACCAAGCGGGTGTGCTGGATGCCGATGGGTGGAAATAACGGCTTAACCGACGATAATACAGAGAACATGCTGTACGTAGCGGGTGGGGGGCGGTGAAGTCCTCTCTTCGGGACCCTGAGTAATGGATCTGGGAATATGTACCCTGGTTGTATGAGATGGCCCAGAAGCGAAAAGTGAAAAACTATTGTACGTCGGGATCATGGCATAAATAAGTCTAAACAAAACTCCAAACAATGGGTATTTCGTCTACGGAAATACACACATACACGGGTAGAGCATCCCAAACCAAGCCCTGAAACCGCTGACACGATGTATAGATCCTACAGCAGTACAATCTGAACGTGAGGCAAGCGCGTGAGAGGCAAGCGCGTGATCGGTATGTGTCCTCTCTCCTATATACTGTATCCGAGTGGACCCTTAGACGCGAGATTAGTGTATGCCTTTATATGTGTGTGCACGGCAGCACATTAGGTTCAACTGCCTGCATCGTGCCCCAACCGAACTTGCTCGCAACTCACCGAATAAGGTTGGGCGGATATCTGGTGCAGCAGTAGGGGAAGGGGGGGTGTTGGCTTGGAAGAGTGGGACTGAGGGGGGTTGGAGGGGGGCATCCCACATACGAGGTACTCCAGAAACGGCGGCATACCACGTACCAGGTACTCGAGAAACGGGTTGACATACACTAAATAAACCAATACGGTTTAATCTGAAGAACGTGCTGTGTTTTCTTCTCTGTGTTTTCTTCTCTTTGTTTCTTCTTCTTTTCTTCGTTGTTTCTCTCCTTCAACGCATCTATCTGGAAGAACGTGCTGTGTTTTATTCTCTGTGTTTCTTCTTGTTTTCTTCGTTGTTTCTCTCCTTCAACGCATCTATCTGGAAGAACCTGCTGTGTTTTCTTTTCTGTGTTTCTTCCTCTTTTCTTCGTTACTTCTCTCTTTCAACGCATGTATCAATCTCGAATGCTACGAGTAGCATACATATACTATACTATTTATTATAATATATATATATCATACGTACTTCGTACACTCCGAGATATATAGGTCGTGCCCGTCGTGATTTTGTTTTCCCGTTTATTTATCCCACATGCCCATGCATGTGTAATCTTCGCCTTTCTATTGTTATTTCTCCCTCTTATTAATAGTGACTCAGATCCGGAGTCACTCGTATTGCAACTTCAACTCTGCTCACTACATGCAGTAGTATAATGCACTGCGTATCTCCGTGTCGTGGTATCGTCACCACAGCGCTTGTATCATTCATCATATCACTCTCTAGGATGAAGAATCGGCGCGGACACTGGGTTTGTTGTATGTTGTATGTCGATGGGCAGAAATAACGTTAATATGTCGAGGGTAAATGCTCGGTAGGGTACGCACCGAAGTATACCGGGGGTATTTTCTCGATAAATACCATTACCCGACACATCGGTAAGTTCGGTAAAGCCTCGACACCAACACCCGACACTTCGATAAGTTCGGTATTGCTTCAATACCGGTACCCGGCACTTTGTTTGGTAGGTTCTGTACGTCCACCCAAATATACCCCAGGTGCCGGTACACCCTCGACCGCAATAATACCGGGAGTGTCGGTATTTTTTCGGTACTGATCTCGGTTTCCTGATGAACACTTCGGTAAGTTCGGTAATTTTTCACCGGTGCCCGACACTTCGGTAAGTTCGGTGTTGTTTTAATACCGGTACCCGACACTTCGGTATGTTCGGTACTATTTCAATACCGGTACCCGACACCTGGGTCAGTTCGGTATTATCATTATACCGGTACCCGACGCTTCGGTATGTTGATTACGCTCGCCTAAATGTACACCGGGTACCGGTATACCTTCGGCCACAATGCCGGGGGTACCAGTACTTTCTCGGTAGTGTACGTAATACCCTACCGAAAAATTCGGCAAGTCAGGTTCTTTTTCAATACCGGTACCCAAAAGATCGGTAAGTTAGCTACTTTTTTAATACCGGTACTGTACCAGACATTTCGTTAAGTTCTACATTATTTCAATTCCGGTATACCCGACACTTTTGCAAGTTCGGTACGCGCAATAAATATACCCCCCGTACCGGTATTCCCAACCGAACATTCCCGTGCAGTAAAAGGTTATAATGTAGAACACGCTATACACCAGAGGAGTACGCGCATATGGGCACAATATTGAATGTATACAGAGTTTTACTAACCCAATTATGTAATACAAGAGATTCACATACATATTATATGTATTTGTCTCGGACCAGGTATTATACATATATAATACAAGGTATTAGCGTTTGACTAGGCCCGCTCATTGAAGCGAGCCTAAGGCCTTGGTATTGTGGGCAGTTGAAGGACGTGCGTGGGTGTACAGACATCTTACCAATGGGCAAATACAAAAGGCCATCATCGGGCTTGCATCCGGACGTCGTAGAGGGTAGATGCGGAAAAACTGCATCGCTATCTTGTACCTGGTACATATAAATATGTACGCTAGAATTATATGGTACGTATGAAGACAGACGTGTGTTTATCATTAAATATATATTTTGCAACACGTGAGAGCTCGACGAAACTTTCGAAACGTGAGATCGGTACCTGCAGGTGGAACAACCAAAACAAATCATGATTATTACAACTGTTCGTATTGAAAGTTCTAAAGGCTGTTGACACAACCGGCACACATTTGGAGATGGGCACGCGCGTATTGAATCGAAGCCGAGGCCTTGCTTGGTGTGTTGTGTTAGTGGTTAGTGGGCAGTGGGAGGAAGTGCGTTCGCGGACAGATTACCCATGCGCGAATGCAAAACGCGACCACAGGGCTTTTGCATCTTAGCATCGTAGAGGGTACAGGCGCTATGTCCTCTGGGCATCGTAGAGGGCACGCACTATGTGCTGGATAGGGAAGACACGGAAATAAACCCTTGTATTCCGTAAACATACCGGAAATGATACCATACGTATACACGAATACAGACGTGTGCGTATCGTTAAATTGATAATTTTCAGTATAGATCTCTCAAAACTTTCAAACTATGAGATAAGCATGTGAGGGCGTGTGACCGGCTTATCATACCCGAGGGGTGTTACCAATCATACCCAAGCGTGAATATCCTCCATGTGTTATTCTAAGCGCTTAGCCTACGAGTTGTCTCGTCTTTAGGAATATTATGATGCTAAGAATATTCCTATTGGCTTACAAAGCCTCGGTGCAACTGCCTATCTGATCTACCAAAGAATATTCTGTATACCAGAATAATCTTAGCGCCACTAAGATTTTCGCCAGCATAATAATTTCTTAACCATTTTCTATAGCCCTAAGGCACCACATCACAATTGACCTGAGCATATCGGGTCAATAAGTTCGTATCGTTAGACATTTCCAGGATGGTATTGTGTCACAAACGAACGAGCAGTGCGCATGCCATACGTGCTAGAGTATAATAACCAGCCTTGCCAGGCAACATGTATATCATTCATGATCGAGGCTATTAGTGTCCTCTTCTGGCCTTCGGCCTCAGTCGGAATCCAGTATACTCTATAACACGTATGTTATCGTTTCCAGTCATGGGTCAGGTCGCTTCGTCCTGTGTGGCTCTGACTTTCATAGCGCAAGCTCAAGCTTCATTCGAGTTCATGTACAAGACTGACACCTGCAATCCCGTTGGTTTAACCGTCCTGTTGTACGTACGGCTGAGCCATGTCTTAGCTGTCTCTGCCGGTATTCTTCTTCGCAGGGGAACACCGAGGATAAGGAGCAACCTAGGTGGAGCCAGAGGGGAAGGCGAGGAACGTTGTACGCCAGCACACAGCCCTCGTCGACCCCTATAGGAAGGCATACGCCTTCGGGGTCGGGGGAATAATTCACAATATTCCCGTTTGGCCCCACGCCATGATCTCTACTGGAAACCCCTCGGATCCTTGGTATCTCACCGCAACATCCTCCCCAGCTGGTTTAAGCCGGACAAGGTAAGCCACGCGATATACCAGACGGTGGATCCAAGGTTATCTATACCAAAAAAGACCGAGGAGAGGAAACCCGGCCGTATTTTCCCGTTAGGAAAAATCCTCCCCAGCACGCACACTATATGCGCCGCCTTACTCACAAACGCGGCGAACAGAACGCTCCCACTACGTGGAACATTATTTCACGCTCACCCCGCGTACACTCCTACGCCCATAGTATCCGGAAAGTTCGCCTGCCTTCGGAATCCCGATATGGCTTTGCGATTGTACGCGAAGGGCCTCGAGCCTGGTGCAGCAGCAAGAGCACGCACGAGGCAATCGATCCCCTAAAGCCGGACACAAGGTCAAGACAGAAACATATCCACCCCGAACCTCCCGAAATCCAATATCTATAGAACACCGCTATGCTACAACACGCAAATAAAACCCCTCACCCCGAAGCACCGACCTATGGTGTTGCACAGAGAAGTCGGCCCGATAAGTCGCCCTCGTTAAACTACAACTGGCGAGAACCTGGGATCCTCCCCTCCCCCTTAAAAACAAAAACAAAAAACGAAACCAAACAAAAACCAAACAACCCCCCCCCCCCAAAAAAAAACAAACAAACAAGCAAAAACCAAACCCAACAACAACATCAAAAACGCAAAAACAAACAAAAACAAACAAAACCCCAACAACAACAAAAAACACGAAACAAAACAAAATCAAACCCCCAAAAAAACAACTAAAACCCAAAACCCAAAAACCCAGAAAAAAAACAAAAACAAAAACAAAACAAACAACCCAACACACAAACCCAAACAAAACAAAATCCGGCGCGCCATGAAAATCTGTATGGAGAAAAACATGGCGAGCCCTAAACCTCAAGGTCACCCCTGGGGACAGCCACACCCAAAACTTCCCGACCAAAAACAGGACTAAATCGCCCCGGAACAAATGACGAATACAACAAAATAACCCTGCTCAGACCAGCAAAAAAAAACTACCGATCCTTTACAAAAGGTGAAGAAGACAAACAAAAAAAACGAGACAAACAAAAACACACACAAAAAACACACAAAAAAAATGGCGTCGTCGGCAGGCCAAACAAAAAATGGCGTCGTCGGCAGGACAAACCAAAAATGGCGTCGTCGGCAGAAGAAAAAAAATGAATGGCGTCGTCGGCGGGACAAACCAAAAATAGCGTCGTGGGTCGAAAACATAAAAAATGGCGTCGGCGTCGTCGGCAGGACAAACCAAAAATGGCGTCGTCGGCAGAAGGAAAAAAAATGGCGTCGTCGGCAGAAAACGCCAAAAATGGCGTCGTCGGCGACAAAACCCTAAAAATGGCGTCGTCGGCGGGCCAAAACAAAAACCGCCCCGTAGCCAACAGACAAACCCCCCAAGACGATAAAACACCTGACACCCCCGATCAACTCCCCCGGGCTCGAAGCCCGAACCCCCTACAAATCAGACGAAATCATCACGGACCCCCCCCCCGGCGCCGGCCTCGCCCTTCGATCTCGAATTTCTTCATTTCCGAGGCCGTAAGCTCCTCCCAGTCGTTGTCGGCGAACCGAACTCACCAATACGGCGAGTAGAAGTCGTAGACCTGCCCAAGCCGGCCTGACTTCCCGTTGCCGTCTTCGTACGACCTGGAGATCCTCGTGCCGATTGGGAACCTCGCCAACGCTTGCCATCTAGTCAGCGTCAGCTTTCCCTTCCTCCCCACGTCTGGGGGCGGGCGGCGGGTCGCCTCGCTGCTCGGTTCGTGCAAGTTCCATAGGGCGTGAAACGTGTCGAGCTGCAAAGGGGTAAAGCTGTCCAAAGACTCCGCTTCCGAGACCCAATCTGAGGCGACCCCGGCCAGGTA
This sequence comes from Saccharina japonica, assembly GCA_008828725.1. NCBI lineage: Eukaryota > Phaeophyceae > Laminariales > Laminariaceae > Saccharina > Saccharina japonica. Next base: position 498,552 of record MEHQ01003659.1, read on the forward strand.
CCTGCCGCGGTATTCCCACCTCGCGACCCCCGACGAGCTGATCACCCGCCTCCTGTCCAGCAGCGTGTACATCGGTGCCGCCGTGGTCGAGTCCGCCCCGAGCCCCAGGTCCGCCCCCCATGCCATCTGCGCGAACTCGTCCTCCATCGGGTGACGCAAGTCTGCCGGTCTCACGTAGAACGGCTTCAGCGACGTGGTGGAAACCGTCCTGGAGCGTGGCGTCCGGCCCTCCATCTCAACGACGACGCTCAGGCCCTCGATCACCACCTCCACCACCTTCCACGGACCGGTCCACCTCTCGTGAACCAGCTTCGGCCCCATCCCCTGTCGGTGGAGCGAGCTGTCGCTCTCCCGGGCGAGAACAAGATCGCCCGTTGCCACGCGGGTGCCCGCCGACGGCCTTTGAATCGACGCGTTGTGGCGCTGCCGCGCCTTCTCTCTGCGCTCGGGCATCCTCTCGAGCGCCTCCCGAACCTGCCTTAAATTGTGCCGTCGGCCTTTAATAAAGTTCTCGAAGCCCCCCGTCGATTCTGTGTCATCCATCTGAGGCACTAACATGTCAAGGGACGTGCGCGGGCTGCGGCGGAACAAGAGCTGGAAGGGCGTCATAGCGGAAGGCAGGGCTGGGTCTGGCATGGTGCGCTTAATCCAACACGCCAGTGCTACCTACTCGTCCCATCGGGTGGGCCACGCCTTACATAACTCGGAAAGCACATCCAGTATCCACGCTCCTACTCGCTCTACACTACCTTGACCTCTCGGGTGGTCGGCCGGCCCGAAGTCTATCGGTACCTTGAGCCACCGACACAGGTGTTCCATTACGGTGGCCGTGAACTCTCCTCCCCCGTCCGCGCGGATAAAAGAAGGCACCCCAAACGTCAGACACAGGTCGAGGAGCAAGCGCGCAACGGCGAGGGCCTCTTTCGAGGGGAGGGGGTATGCGAAGAGAAACCGAGAAGCTTTGTCGACTACCAGTAGTAAGTACTCGTTACCTGCTTCGGACGTGTTGGGGATCCTCAGTAAGTCTATTTCCAAAACTTCCCACGGCTCCAGGTACCTTGCAGGGAGCATCGCTATGCGCTGGCTTCGGGAGAGCTTCCTGCGCCGACACCCGCACGACAAGACATACTCTCTCGCATCCCTGCACATACCTGGCCAGTGGAAGCGGTCGCGCAGTAGCGCAAGCGTCCTGCCGACGCCGGGGTGCCCGTGCTGGCAGTATACCAAGGCAAGCAAGTCAGCTACCATAACGCGTGGGACGGCCAGGACCGACGTGCGCCTCTCCAGCATACCGCGCTGCTCTAGGTCGTACCACACCAAGTGCTGATCATCAAGGAGATACCTCGCTACCTCCTTATCCCGCGCGAGCTCACCCCCCCCCGTTCCTCTCTCACCCCCAAGAGCCTCCCTAGTTTTTCCCAGAAGGGGGTCGTCCGTCTTCCGCCTCACCAGGCCTGGAACGTCGCTCAGCGCCTCGATGGCCCGTTCTATCACCGCTCGCTCCGGCGCCCGTTCACTGCGAGGCAACCCCCCTCGCCTCGCGGGGGCCCCGCCCAAGCCGCCTGGTACTGGCGCCGCACCCGCGCGGCGTGTACCCGCCCCTCCCGATGGGGACTGCTGTTCGTCACCACCGCCACTACCACGGCTACGATGTGCAGTCGATGTCGACGGCGCGCCTGACGCGACTGGGAGAACCGGCAGTGCCGGCGTCTCCCGAGGCCCGTGTATCGCCCGAGGCGTGTGATCGGGGAGTGGACGCAGCCGAACCGACGGCTTGTGCTCGCGAGCCGACCGCCGCAACGCCGGCGACGCGCCGGCTCCCAACGCTGCCAGCCGGTCATGAAATGCGAGGGTGAGCAGCTGCTTGTCCCTTGGAGCTTCGTCCCCCGATTATCGGAGCGCGGCGCTGCTGTGGTCGGTCTGCGGAATGCTGTCGACAATGGCTCCGAGCAACGAGGGCGCAGCGGAACGGCGTGGGTTCAGCAACTGTGATTTTGACACCCTTGGCGGCGGCGGCGAGTGCGTTGCGATCACTACCTTTTTCTTACGCAACCCACCCGGGGCCAACCCTTCCCTCGTGGGCTCTAGCTCTCTCAACAGGACACCATCCAAAACCGCCCCCCGCGATCCTACGTAATCGCTAGGCTTGCCGGAGGTCGCGTCGTCGGGGAAGGAGTCATCGATGGAGTCGGCGGGAGGGCCCGGTCTGAGTAGGCGCGACAACGCGTCGGGCACCAGGTGAGACAAGCCCGCCCTCCATCGCATGATTATGTCAAACTCGGCCAGGCGCAGCGACCAGCGGTACAGCTTGGGGGCTAGGTCGCGGCTACGGAACAGCCAGGTGAGCGCGGAGCAGTCAGTAAAAAGCGTGAACTGTCTACCAGCGAAGAACGGCCGAAAGTGCAACACTGCCCACAGTACCGCCATACACTCCCGTTTCGTCGCCCCCCGGCGCGCATCGGTCGCCGACCACCGGTGGCTCGCGTAGGCGAGGACTCTCTCCTTTCCTTCTATTTCCTGCGTGAGGACAGCGCCAGCCCCGGCGGCGCTCGCATCTGTGTGAAGAGCGAACGGCTTGTCCCAAACAGGAAACGCGAGAATGGGGAACGAAGTCAGGGCCGTCTTAAGGGACAGGAAGGCGTGCTGTTGGTGCTCGGTTCAAGGCATCAGGTTGCGCCGGGAGCGCTTAGGGTCAAAGTCTTTGTCACGTAGGATGTCAGTCAGCGGCGCGGCTAGTATGCTGTATTGTTAAATGAACTGCCTCAAGTATCCCGTCATGCCCAGAAACGCGCGCAGCTCCTCGACCGTACCGGGTGGGGAAAGTTCCGTACCGCCGCTACCTTGGACTCTGAAGGTCATACGCCTTGCCGGTCAACGACCAGGCCAACAAACTCCAAGCTCGAACTACACCACTTAGACTTTGCAAAGTTCACCGGAAGCCCTACCGCTTGAAAGCTGCGGAGTACCTTTTCCACGAGGGCAAGATGCTCATCGAAATCCGCGCTGTAGATCAAAATGTCGTCGAGATAGTTCTCTACCCGTTCCCTTTCAAGTCTCCCAGCAAGTCCGTTACCATGCTCGCGAACGCCGGCGGTAATATCTTCAAGCCGAAGCCACACCGCTCATACTCCCACAGCTGCCCGAAGGCGTCCCGTAACGCCGTTTTGTGGCGATCCGGCTCCGCGATAGGAAGCTGGAAAAACCCAGACGCCAAATCGATCGACGTGAACCATGCGCTACCGGCCAGCCTCTGGAAAATTACCTGGATGTTTTCACCCCACCGCTGTGATTCAGCATGCAACCGTTGAGGCCCCGGTCGTCCTGGCACAACCGCAACGTACCGTCTTTCTTACGAACCGTCACGCACCGAGCGGCCCGGACGGAAGTGGATTTACGGATAATTCCTGCTTCGGCTAGTTTCTTCACCTCTGTCTGAATAGCATCTGCCTGCTCCGACGAGAAGCGCTGCTGCTTAGCCATGATCGGCGCGCACTCTTCGTCGATTAGGGGTATTCTCCACTCTCTTACCGTGCACGCCCGGACTCTCTTCGTGTCCTGCGGGAATAATCCCGCCACATTCTGGGGCCTCAGGGTATTCTTCAGCTGATTTTTTTAGCCACGCTGAGCTGCCCGATGTTGGCGTCGGACAACTCCACCCCTCGCGTCGGGGTCTCGGTGCTGCCCGCGTCGGGAACAGGCGGGGGGTCGTCAGGGGGCTCCGGGACGGGGTCAGGGGGCGGGTAAATGAACAATGCGCGAAAGCGATCCGCATCTCTCACATTAAGGGCAATGACTTTCGCAATCGGGTGGCCGGTCCGCACTACAACGGCCGCCTTGCCGGTGTTAACCACTTTGGAGTACAACGGGGTGCCGGGCTCCCACCATTGCACTCCTCGCGCCATCCCTACCACTGCTCCGTTGTCGGTGTCATACTGCAATACCGGCTGAATCAGGACCAGCTGCTTTTCGCTGGGCTGGGGCCCTTTGACATACCCCTCGGCCGCCAATCCCACAAATCCCGGTACCTCTACCGTCCGTGACAGTCGCAACTCCCACTGCAGGGTTCCGTCGTCCTCCCATGCTGCCTGGCCTACAGAACATATCGGGAGGGGCGGGGCTAACGGGAGCGCTGGGTATGGCGTGAGTGAGGGTGGATCACCAAGAGTGGGTTTGATTGCGCAGTACTGGTCCCATGAGTGCTTAGCCTCTGCACTGCGTGGCTGGAACAGGCACCCACGGGGCTCCGGGCGACGGCTAAAACCTCCTCCCTTCTCCGAGCGAGATAACACTGCTGTTAGACCGAAAAAACAACTCCCCCAGGATGAAAGAGTACGGCAGACCCCGCACCACCTTAACGCGATGTCCCGGGCCTTATCTTCCGGAGGCAGTACGATGGGCAACACCGTCGATCCCATAATCTCCATACCGGGGACGTTGCTCCCGGCCGGGTTCGCCGCCTGCAGAGAACCCCTACCCCGCCGACTAAGCTTGCGCTGCTCCGCGCCACCTCCCCACGACTGGAAACTACGCCAAAATGCCAGAGAAATATAGTTACCTCCCCCGGCGCCCGTGTCGATGAGGATACCTACCGGAATGCGACCCGCTACTCTCCTGGGGTTCCAGAGCCTTCCCTGAACCAACAACTGCTGCCCGTTCCGCGACGCTGCAAACCTATCGTCGCCTGGCCTCCCGACCGTGGCCAGGGGGCTAGGTCCCCCTATGGCCTTCCCCAGGAGGGAGTGCACCCCCGGGGCGCGTCTTCAGGCGTAGAGCCCGTTGGCGCCTCCGGCGTCTACCGATTCCACGTCCTCGTCGCAGAACGCCGCCACGACGTGGGCCTGCCCCTCGGATAAAGCGTACAACTTGCGCTTTGGGCGTGGCATCTCGCGTCCTCCCTCGCTCTGGTCTGGTGCCCGCCTCTTCCGGGTAGCATGGGCCTTGAAATATCCTGCCGGCATGATGGAAGTGTCGTGGTTGAACGAGCACACCGGACGCGAGCAGACCCCCTGGAACGCGAGTGAGAAGCACAGCTTATGCCGCAAAAAAAAATGCGGCCCTCTCCTGGCGCGACGCGTCCACCGCCGGCAACCCCGGCAGCGTTGGAGGCGGCGCTGACCCAGCTCCTCCCGCGTTGCCTCCTTGGCTGCTGCCTCGCGATGCCCACTGCGGGCGGTGAGACGCTGCTGAGGGGCCTTGCTTCCCGAAGGGTACTCCATGTTGCCCCGGCGTGGAGGCCGCTTGTTTCGTGATCGCGGCGACGGCCGGGTACTGCTGGTTGGCCTCGTCGCGATGTCCCCCCGTCTCATAGTGGCGAGCACTCGCGCCCTGTCGTCGTGACATGTCGTACCCCTGGTCGCGAGGAGACGCGGGCCGCGCCGGGTTTACCTGGTCGAATACGCCCTCCCCGTGGCCCATCGCGGCGAACGCGTGCCTGCTTGATGTCGCGGTTGCTGCCCCCCCCGAGAAGCGCGGCGATGTCGGACGGAGACTGGCGGAACAGGTGCCGCGTTGTCACCATCGACTCCTCCCCCACGGATGCGAAGCGCTGCGCAGGCCCACCCGTGGACCCGCCGCGGGCTGCCGGTTGATACACGTGATTGCGAGCTGCAAGGAGCGTGACCCGGGGGTTAGGGTTAAGGCTGCCGGTTGATACACCCCTGATAGAGCCCCGGGGGTGGCGGCCCCGGCGGGAGCGGGGGCTGCCACTGGCCCCCTACGTTGCGTAACGAGAGGGAGGGGTTGACAGGGAAATAGTTAGCAGTCGGCGATATCTCACCTAGCCGCAATGCATAAGTAAAATGTTCGCGGCTACGCACCACAAGAATTAGTACATATTGCGGCGTCATAACTGACCCCTGCCAATATTACCCAGTAAACAGCAACAAAAAAACAAACTGTATAGACGAAGGGGTTGACAAAAAAATAGTCAGCAGTCGGCGATACGCGTAAGTAAAAATTGTAGCGGCTCACCACAAGCGTACGTACATATTGCATTTTTGAGCAGCGTCATGCCTGACCCCTGATAATATTACACAGTACACAGCAAACATAATAGAGGCGCAGGGGCCACCGCAAACTCATGCACCAGCACGTACAAAGTTAACGGCTCAACAATCACGCCCAAACACGTATCCACAGCGCTGTGTCGAGCGTACGCTAACGGTACACGCGACAGTTTGAAGAGGGCGGTATAAAGTCTGATAGCGCGTTATATGAGGTTCTATAATAACGGTATACAGCGTTATGCGAAGATGGTTGCGTCACGACTCAAAATTGCATCAGCCTACTGGTATCGTAACATAGTATACATGAATGTCGCATTTTTTAGCAGAGTCACGCCTGACCCCTATGAATACGACACATAAGTGAGCAAAGTTGACGGACAAACGCGACAATACGAAAAGCGTTGCATTTTGTGTTTTTTTTTTTTTAATTTTTCCCCTCGGGTGAAACGGTCACGCCCGCAATTACATGCGCGTGCAACAAAGGCTGCCACACGACTCACAATTACATCAGTCTACTGGTACCGTACCATAGTACCCGTGAATGGTGCATTTTTTAGCAGAGAAACGCTCGACCCCTACTGATACGACACCTAAGTGAGCGGCGCTGACGGCCGCACCGCGAAAAACATCTGTTAAAAATGCTACGCGCGACAAGCAAGAATTTTGCCCTTTTGAGCAGCATCATGCCTGGCTCGTACGGTATGAACGCCATCTTGATGCTCCTACAAGCGCGTATAAGTGCTGTGTAAAATATATGCCAACACATTACGAGCGTCAAGCGGACATGTATATACCGTGTGTATAACGGATCGAGAGTCACTCGGCGCACCAGGCGCGAGCGAGCTTCTCACGTATGTGCGTGCCTGGACTATTGCAGTCTTACTAAGCATGCCACTGGCAGTATAATACGGACATATATTGGTATCATGCGGACATATGAAGGCTCGTGTGGTCGTCGGTCGCGTCATCAGCACCATGGTATCTCTCTTCTCTCCCCCGTCATTCTCCAACTCTCTCACCTCACTCCCTGCCGTGCACGCGAGTGTGGTCTCGCCTCTGTCGATGGTATATCGAGGACAGGGCTCGGGCCCCATTACAAGAGGCGTAGTGTGTATGTAGGTATAGTGCTGACGTTGCCCATCTCTGGTAGGTGTTCTAAATTTTAATATAGTTGACACCTTCTCAAACCTTATGTGTACTGCTGCGCGATTGATCATATGGTGCTTGCGTAAAACATAATGTACTGCTTCGCGGTTGGTATGCTGTTTTGGCGTGCATTTTTGTGTTTATGATTTAGTATTACGCGTACGGGCGAAGCAAGCACTTGTGTACGTCTAGCGGTGAAACGCGACTAGACACCACCCCTCGTCTGGACTTGCAAGGCTCACACGGCGACGGGTAGGCGCTGCGCAATAGAAAGGTATGATGTGCCGCGGCCGGCTCCAGGATACGTCCCTCCTTCTAAAAAGACCGGCGTTGAACACATAAGTGGAGTGTGTGGGGCTACTTCATCTCACGCATATATGAACTCCCCGAGTCCAGGGTCCGTTGAGTGGGATCGGGGTTGCACCCCGACAGACCCTGAGCCTCGAGACCAAGCTCTGCTGAGTGAGGCATACCGCGCGACCCCTATCGGGGTGACGGACTCTGCGCTCACTCACCCACATTAAACCACCCACAGTGTACAGCATCAGGACCCCTGCGGTGTCTGCCCTCGGTCCCACGTGGGGACCAATGAGCAGACCGGTCATCACCTACCGAAGGTTCTCTCGAACGACGGACTCAGTGATGACCTCCTCGATGTACATACTGTTTTAACCTCTCAGAAAATCTATATTTCACTACCTGGGCTATGACGTAGTTGTTGATCTCATATCTATATGTGTTTTAGTCTAGCCTGCAATATGTGGAACACAGAGAGACCTCCCCCTCAGTGAGCGATCAAATAGAGGTCGGTGGTCTGGACATGGGGCAAAAGTGTGGTGCGGCACCGGGTCAAATCAGACTCCCGTGTGCTGCATGAGAGAGGTGAGAACATTATCCTAGTCGTGCATACCGAATCTTCGTTGAGCTCGGACTCTGCTGAACGGTACCTACCGCAAACCCTTCTCGGGGGCGGACTCAGTACTCGTTCACTCTCGCTACCTCTCTCACAGCGAAGCCTACGGATTCGGGGCTGGCCGTCGCTTCGTCTCTACGAAAACCGACGACCACCCTCAGTGAGGCAATGCTGACACATCTTCTGAGAAAATCGGGAGCCGCAGCACCGTCGGGCGCGCGAAAGGGTAGCAAGCCCCCCGTACGCCCGAGGCAGCTGCGACCTATGTCCCGCTCTACCATGCCTTGTTCATAAGTGGGTGTCGGCTCTGTAGCCCTACGCGTACCTACCCTGAGGTATGTATGTGCTGCGCTGTGTAGTGCGGGTGTAATTATGAAATAAAACAGACACAATGCAAGACAATAGGAGAAACAACAGAGCGAAAAACAGAACACAAAAACAAACAGTCTCCGTGTGCACCTGTGTGCACACCAAAATCAAAACAAAACAACAGAATACCGGAGAAAAATAAGTGAAACTGAGTCACACCAAAGCCGTTCGCCTTCAACCCCAACCCTTCGGCACCAAAACCTGGTTGACCCGCACTGTGTGCCTCACAACAGCAATGCCCCCCCCAGAAACCAATACCAGGCCTGACAGCAGGCCTGCGGGGTGACCGCTGGCTGAGCCCCTCCTGGCCGGCCGGTGGTCAGGCTGAGCTGGGTACCCTCTTGGCTACCCGGTATAGTGATGAACGTACTACAGTACTCGTACCTATATTCTGTGTTCTTCTGCGTTTTTGTTTTGTTCTGTTTTGTTTCCCCGTTTTCTTGTATTTTCTGTTTGCTTCGATCCGATCGACCACCTATATGCCCCCCCCCCCGCGGGTGGCCCAAGGCCGACTACATGTTCAGGCTAGCAAGCGGACGGGACACCATGTCACAAACGAACGAGCGGTGCGCATGTCATACGTGCTAGAGTATAATAACCAGCCTCGCTAGGCAACATGTATATCATTCATGATCGAGGCTATTATTGTCCTCTTCTGACCTTCGGCCTCAGTCGGAATCCAGCATACTCTATAACACGAGTATTATCGTTTCCAGTCACGGGCCAGGTTTCTTCATCCTGTGTGGCCCTAACTTTCATAGCATAAGCTCAAGCTTCATTCGAGTTCATGTACCAGACTGACACCTGCAATCCCGTTGTTCCAACCGTCCTGTTGTGCGTACGGCTGAGCCATCTCTTAGCTGTCTCTGCCGGTACTCTTGTTCGCAGGGGAACACCGAGGATAAGGAGCAACCTAGGTGGAGCCAGAGGGGAAGGCGAGGGACGTTGTGCGCCACCACACAGCCCCCGTCGACCCCTATAGGAAGGCATACGCCTTCGGGATCGGGGGAATAATTAACATAGTTTCCTTTTGTCCCCACGCCACGATCTCTACTGGAAACCCCTCAGATCCTTGGTATCTCACCGCAACAATTTATCGATCGATACAATGTAGGCCTTGAGAGCCGGAAACTATGGTTTCGGGCAGTAGGCATCGATACAAGAACGGTTGGAATGAGGAGCGTGACAGACGCCTTCAAGTGGTGAAGCTCCTAATTGCATTAAGCCACTGCGTTGACGGTTCTTCTCGTTTTGCTGTGTTACTGCATTTGTTAGGGCTGTGAGTCGGTTTCATTCCACGACTAATAACTAGTCGCTAGTCGGCGAAGCAGACACTAGCTGACTTAAGTCGGTAAGTCGGCTGGCGAAGCCAGCCGACTTGCACACTAAAGTCTGGCGAGCGAAGCGAGCTAAAAACGGCCCGGCCCGGCCGAGGGGGCCTCGCCGGAGACGCCCCCGGAGGGCCAAACAACTACGCTATTTGGGTTCATTTTACGCAAGAAAAGCGCAAACAATATGGCCTAGATTCACATGAATTTCAAACGAAAACACACAAAAAAAACTCCAGCTTACACAAGAAATTTACAAAAAACGAGAAGTACAACGCACGCACCAGGTAGATCTACCCCGGACTAGAGGAGCGTGACTGCAATTGTTTGAGTCGCAATACTACCTGGCGGGGATACGAGCGAAAAAGCGAACTCATCACCAAGATAGCGAGGCAAATATTATCCCCAGAAGAAATCCCTCCGTGATGTTATTCGTTTATTAACGTCGCTCCCAACCTTGCGCGAAACGCGCGCGTCGATGATGACGGCAAGTCCTAAACCATCGATTATACAATATCACACCTGGTACGAAAGACAGACCGTTTCCACAAAAAAAAACAGTGACATGAAATTATAAACTAGGAACCTGTATACAATACGACGTAGACTCTAACGATTCATCGGGTGAACGCCAGCTCCACATAATGCCCCCACTTTCCTTGCCCGCCGTCAAATCGAGAAACAAAAACCGTTACCACTCAATGCGTTGTTAGCTAAACAACACCGAGCGAGTTGAAACACCAACGCACAGGAGGAAAAAACGCCAAGCGTCAAGCCAGGTTGTTCTTCCTAACGCTGTCATTCGTCAACAGCCGTCCAGCAATTCTACGTTCTCCGGGTCAAGTGAACCACGCCTTTGTTCACAGTTAGCCCTGCCGTCGAAAACATGCGCTCAGACTGGACCTGTGTGGCAGGGATAGCTAGAACGCGGTAGAGCACCGTTTCGGGGTCGCGTGCACTCGCAAAGGTGGTCCGCGGGCCGATAATGGCCACCACTTCGCCGACGGGATCTCCGCCCTCAGCGTTGGCATTGGGTGCGCCAGGGCTGACGTTGTCGGCACCGTCGAGAGAGATGGGCTGTTCCGCCATGTGTGCGTGTGTGTGTGGATCTCCCACTGTGCGGTGCAGTGTCACAGGGCATGTGAGGGTATCCGCAGCCGGCAGTAAATCACGTTAAAAACTGTACTACGCATTATAAAAAACTTCCTACAATTAGGGAAATCTAATAAGTCAGAAAATCGGTACCTTTGTTTCACGACTGACTATTAGTCCGCCTTGTACAGTGGTGGGGTAAGCAGGCCGGAAACGAAGAAAACTGGTACGAGTAGGGCATCATGCGTACAGAGCAAGACTGAGCAGGTACAATGATAAAACACCACAAATACGAAATAGGTATATGTTAGAATGTACGATAGAAGAACTATCTATTGTTCCGATCTTGACAGATCTACGATAATATCGTACATTCTAACAGAATACTCGTAAATGAAAAGCACATGTAATATAATAGGCATAATAGTTTCATCCCTTCGTTTTCTGAGCCCGACGCCCATTCTTGGTCGAGGGGGACCCCCAGCCCGCCCCCGGCCAATCAGGGGCCGCGGCGCGCGCGGCGGGAGTTACCCCTCGGGGGAACCCCCCAGTCCCGCCGCACCCAGGGACGATTGGTCCCCATCCCCGGTTCAGAAATCCCTCCGTAAATCTACAACTCCAATCACCCGTGGACGAAAACAACGATCCCCCGTCTCGAAACCGCCACGAACGGTCTGGAAACCCTAGCCCCACCGGCCGATCGCTGATTGGGTGCGGCCCGACATAAAGCCACCGTCACCCGGGGACGATAGGTCCCTATCCCCGATTCGGAGATCCCTCCGTATCTCTACAACTCCAACCACCCGGGGGCGAAAACACGAACCCCTCGGGTCAAAACAGCCCCGCACGGTGTGGAAACCCCAGCCACACCGGCCGATCGCTGATTGGGTGCGGCTCGTATACAAAGCCGGAGCGGGCACGACATAGTATCCTCCCCCGATCGGAAATCCCGCCATACATCCACAACTCCTAACCCGGGGACGATTGGTCCCCATCCCCCGTTTGGAAATGCCTTCGTATCTTCAAAACTCCGACCACCCGGGGACGAAACAAACGATCCCCCGGGTCGAAACCGTCCCGCACGGTGTGGAAACCCCAGCCCCACCGGCCGATCGCTGATTGGCTGGGGCTTGAAATAAAGCAAGCGCCACCCGGGGACGATAGGGAGCCATCCCCAGATCGGAAATCCCTCCATACCTGTACAACTCCAACAGCCCGGGGACGAAAACCGAGATTTCCCGGGTCGACAGCGCCACCGACGGTGTGGAAACCCCATCCACACCGGCCGATCGTTGATTGGCTGGGGTTCGTATACAAAGCCAGAATCATCCGGGGACGACAGAGCATCATCCCCCGATCGGAAATTCCGCCATAAATCCGCAACTCCTCACACGGGGACGATTGGTCCCCATCCCCGGTTTGGAAATTCCTCCGTATATATACAATTCCGACCAACCAGGGACGAAAACAACAAAGCCCCGGGTCGAGACAGCCGCGCACGGTGTGGAAACCCCAGCCCCACCGGCTGATCGCTGATTGGCCGGCGCTTGAAATAGAGCCAGCGCTACCCGGGAACGAGAGAGTATCATCCCCGGATTGGTAATCTCGCCATGCATCCGCAACTTCTCACCCGGGGACAACAGGTCTCCATCCCTGGTTTGGAAATCCCTCCGTATATCTACAACACCGACCACCCGGGGGCGAAAAAAGCGACCCCCCGGCTCGAAACCGCCCAGCACGGTGTGGAAGCCCGAGCCAGAAAGGCCGATCGCTGATCTTCTGGGGCTCGAAAACATAGCCAGCGCCACCCGGGGCCCATCTCCGGTTTGGAAATCCCTCCATACATGTACAACTCCAACAACGCGGGGGTGAAAACCGAGGTCCCCCGAGTCGACACCACCGCTCACGGTGTGGAAACCTCAGCTATACCGGCCCATCGCTGATTGGCTGGGGTATCTTTGAGGGTATGCCGCACGCGGAGAGGATAAGGTCCTATCGCCAGATAGTCAATCCTTCCATACATTACAATTCCGACAAATCGGGTATGAAATATGTGATCCCTAGGATATATATCGCCCTGCACGGTATGGAAACCTCGACCCCACTGGCTCCATCACTGGGTGGCTGAGATTCGTGGAGCCAACTCTACCCGGGGAGGGTAAAGTGTCATCCCCGGACCATGAAGATGTTCGTGCATCTATAAATCCGACAACACGGGGATTATAACGGTGACCCCCCAAGTCGATACCGCCTTTCGCGGTGTGGAAACTCAAACACCACTCGTTGCTGATTTTCTTTGTGGGCTGACGTTCGTGAAGCCAGCGTTCCCCACCAATGGGAGCAAAGAGGTTCAGCAAGTTCGTTAAACTCGATTAAATAAACCTATTGGTTTTAAGAGTGGCTGCTATTCCACATGGATCGCCATCTACAGCCTTCGCTTGGCGCAGTCCAATAAGAAACAATAAGGCGCGCGAAGAGCGCCGATTTGTGCGCTTGTATAATAGGCATATGGGTTTCATCCCTGCATTTTCCAAGCCCGGCGCCCATTCGTCGATGGGGACCCCCAGCCAGCCCTCGGCCAATCAGAAGCCGCGACGCGCGCGGCGGGAGTTACCCCTCGGTGGAACCCCCTAGTCCCGCCGCACTCGGGAACGATAGGACCCCATCCTCGAATCAGAAATCCCTCCGTATCTCTACAACTCCAACCACCCGGGGACGAAAAACAAACACCCCCCGGGTCGAAACCGCCCCGCAAGCAGTGGAAACCCCAGCCACACCAGCTGATCGCTGATTGGATGGGGCTCGAATATACAGCCAGCGCCACCCGCGGACGATAGGGCCCCATACCCGGATCGGAACTTCCTTCATAAATCTACAACTACAACAGCCCGGGGACGAAAAACGAGGTCCGCCGGGTCGACACCGTCGCGCACGGTGTGGAAACCTCAGCCACACTTGCCGATCGTTGATTGGCCGGGGCTCGAAATCCAGCCAGCGCTCCGGGGACGATAGAGTATCATGCTCGGATTGGAAATCGCGCCATGCATCCACAACTCCTCACCCGGGGACGATTGGTCATCATCCCCTGTTTGAAAATGCCTCCGTATATCTACAACGCCGACCACCCGGGGACGAACACAGCGATACCCTGGGGCAAAACCGCCCAGCCTGATGTGGAAACCCTAGCCCGACATACCAATAGCTGATTGGCTGGGACGCAAACATAAAGCCAGCGCCACCCGGGGACGATACAGCCCCTTCTCCGGATCGGAAATCCTTCCATACATGTACAACGCAGGGACGAAAACGGAGGTCCTCTGGGTCGAAACCGCCGCGCACCGCGTGGAAACCCCAGCCACACCGGCCGATCGCTGATTGGGTGCGGCTCGTATACAAAGCCAGAGCCACCCGGGAACGCTGATCGCTGATTTAATGGGGCGCGAAAATAATGCCAGCGCCACTCGATTGTTCCCGGAAAGGGAGCGAGGCATTCAGGACTGTTGGCGGGAGTTTGCCGTGGGGGCAACTGCTATTGCTCCTGAAAGCCTCACATCCGGATAACAAGCGATCACGCGGATATCGCTAAACCCAGCCATCCGCCCATGCTCGGGCTCCGAAACGCTTGTCTGGTCTACGTGTGTAACACACTCGTCGCGGCTACTGCTGCTGTTTTCCCTCTCTCGGTTTGCGTTCCCTCCGTTGTCTTTTCAGCCCCTGATCCCACATCCCCAGTCATTCATCACGGCTGATGCAGTGGATAAACTGAATGCTTCCCGTTCTGCCTCGGACGCGGGCATAAAACACGCCCTTCTTCGTTCATGACGTGGTTTTGGTACTTCGGCTCCACTCACCACCTCCGATTCCATCCTCTTAAGCATACAAGTTGCACACTCCGACCTCCACCACTACAACCCCTGCGGACGCACTGGCTGTGTGGGTTCGAATTGTCCCCGCGGGAACCATGCAGCATCCCATCCTCCTGGAGGAGAGAGCTGGGTGCACTTCGAGAAAACGCTCACATACCACGCTCTCATGCCAACCCCCCCAGCCCATCCGCGACGAAGTTGCCATACACCACCAAGACCCTAACGGGGCATCCGCCTTCATTCCCGACGACCGTTCCACCAACGATGTCTACCACCTCCGATTTGCCGGACCCACATCAATCTCGCTGTCGTCGACACCAGCACTTGTCGAGGTCAACCTGATGCGTCAGTCAGGCGACCCCAGTGTTATCTGGGCATTACATGGTTAGCATGATCCCCCGCGAGGATCCCCTTTCCGATATGGCACTATTCACCTCCGACGGATGTCACTCTGAGGGTCTACCGATCTCGAGCCAGGTGACCTCCTAGGGACCTCCACCTCCCCGCTAGTACATGTTCCCCTAGCCGCCCTCCGGGACATTCCCTTGGACTACGACATCCCGAACGTACACGACCTACACGACAACATTCCTGTAGCCAACGAGGATCCATCGTCGGACAATCCCCTACCCACACCGCCGCCCGCAACTCCTTGCACGCCTCGACACCCACCAACAACCCAGCTTCCTCGGCCTTCGGGACCGTCGGCCGCTGCACCTGCGCGACGTCATGTTCAACATTCATGGTTCTGCATGGTCGCCGTCGGCGATCGATGACTTGGGATACGTCCTCTGCAAGTTCCAGGACGTCGTCAGCACCTCCAAGACCGACTGCAGCTCCTTTTCCGTGCCCCCGGACAGCGCTCCGGGTACCTCCCATCCATAACGGATAAACCGCATTCTCGCCAGCAAGGGGAACGCCGTCCTCGACCAGTACCTGGCTGCCGGCTCGATTCAGCACTCAACGATGCCAAACGTCAGTCCGATGGGCGCCATATCCAAGACGAATGGCGGTGTCCGTATCAAAATCAGCCACAATAAGCTGGCCGCCATTACCTCCCTCGGCCAGTTTCCCACCGCCCGCGGCGACGAGGTCCTCGACCCCGTGGGCAAAGGCCGTATATTTTCCCTGTTCGACCTGGTCTCATCTTTCCACCACATTCCCATCGACAAGGACACCATCCGCGTGACAGTGTTCTGCACCGCCAACCGACTGTTCGAATGGCTTGGTATGCCGGCAGGCAGCAGCGCCTCCCCCGGCTTGTTCGTATAGGTCATCAACGAGGTCACCAAGGGCCTGGAACGCGTTGCCGCATGCCTCCACGACATCATCGCCTTCGACCCAACCTCTTCCGACCACACCACCAACATTCGAGCACTCTTCGCGAGCCTGCGGAAGCACAACCTCGAACATTCCTCTGCCAATGCCAAAATTGGCGCCACCGCCGCCGATTATCTGGGTCACACTACCACTGCCGGTGGCTTCAGCCCCAACTCTTATAAGGTCGCTGCCCTCACCACGATGCATATGCCCCCAAACCAAAACAAGTACAGTCCCGTCTTGGAGGCATCAACTACTGCGGCAAGTTCCTGGGCAACCTTTAGCGGTGCCTTCGCCCCATTAACGCCTTACTGATACAAGGCGCCGCCTTCGGCTTCATCCCTTACATGGAAAATACGGTCCGCAATATCCTTCACGAAGTAGACAAACCCCGATCCAGGTATACCCGACTGGGATGCCGTCGCTGACAACTCCTGCCCCTTTCGCCTAAACTGCGACGCCGGCCTCGACGGCTTTGGCGCCACCCTGAAGCAAGAACAACCCGACGGCTCCGCCCGACCCATCGTTTACATCAGCCGCGCGACCATCGACACTGAACGTTCGTGAGCGCCAGTCGACCTCGACGCCGCGAGCATCGTTTGTGCAGTAACAATAGCTGCGTGACCATCTCTGGTCTACCCAATTCCGCATCTACTCGGACCACAAGGCGCTCGAGAACATCGCCAAGGTAAGCGAACACAACCCTTGCTTCCGCGTCCGGCGATGGATTGAGGTGCTCTCGGTGTAAACCTCCACCCTGGAATATCGCAAAGGCACCACCAACGGCAACGCCGACTTCTTCTCCCACCTTCAGCAGCCAGCCACCGAAGCCAGCCGCACCGGATCCAACCGCCTTACCAGTCCCGACACCGTCAACATCTACCTCGTACGCCCCTGTGACTTCATGTCGTGCAAGCCACCCACGCCCGGTATCGGCTTGGCCCCCTTCCCGCCCGATCCCAACTATCTAGCCTCCCCGCTTCGTCACCGACAAGTTCATCGATTCCCGTCTCCTGGAACCATAAATGGAACGCCCCGGAGCCTTACCGCCCCCCAACACCTTGGTCAGACCTATCTCGGCCCATCCCACCGTCGACGGACCGCTCCGTGACCCGAGAAAGCCATTGTGGACACAGGCGCTCCTCCAGGCTCGGATTCTAGGCCGCCCGTCATTACCCTGCCATCCACCATCAGCGCCACGATCCCAACTCCTTCAGACCTGATAACATCCAGGACACGTCATTGCGTCGCCGCTGGCGCGGGAACCCCCCGAGCTGCAATCGACAATGGCTTCAGTCGCCGACCACAGCCCCCGCGTAACCTGCGCCACCGACGCCTTCGACACGACCACGGCCGGCCCCTTGGACAACGCCTACGCTGCGGATCCAACAATCGTCGGCTCCACTATCGGAGCCCGACGCCAAACTCGACGACGATGCCCAAATACCCGTCCTCATCGAGCACCGCACCTACAACGACTGGGCACGAGGGCAGCTTACCGAACCCCTACGATCTGCCGTCATCCGCTACCTATCGCTGGGCTCCCCTTTCCCGTCACCGCCCGACCTTCTGGAATAAATCTACTCGGCTCGGCGCCCACAGCTTTCAAACGTCCTCGCCTTACCGCTAAACGTACACTCCACCGCACCGACAACGACACCGCCCTCCGTGTACACCTTCAACCCCCCCCCCCCTAGAACAGCATCGCCCCCCCGCGCATCTACGTTATAATGCTGATGCACCCCTGGGTGCTACAGACATGCCACGCCACTACACGAACGGTTCGCATGATGGCACGATTATTTCGGTGGGTCGGCATGGGCCATTCCGCCCACTAGTGTATACGCCGCTGCCTCATGTGCCAGGCCCACAAGACACCCCGCCAAGCTATCGAGTGACCCATCCTCTCCCTCCTTTTACCCAACAGCCCAGGCATCACTGTCACCGTCGATTACGTCAGCACGTTGCCCCTCACCCCACGAGGAAACGTCTATACCCTACTCATCACCTACCGTTTCAGCCGCCGCGCCGACATGTTTGCCGTCTCAGCAGCTCAGTTCACGGCCGCCGGCACCGCTGACATCTTCATCGACATGTACAGCACCCGTTGGCGGTATCCATTGACAGTTCTCTCGGACAACGGCCTGCACGTTACATCGAAGATCGCTCGCGCCATCTACGACCGCCTTGGCGTCAATAAGGTCAACACCAGCGCCTACCACTCCTGTACCAACGGCGGCGTCCGGCGAGTCAACCATGGCTTGGCCCAGATTCTCTCCATGGTCGGCAACGAACAACAAAACAACTGGAGTATACTGCTGCCGCAGGTCTCTTTGACCTACAACACCTCCATGAACGCCGCCACCGGGATAGGGCCCAACGTGGTCCACATCGGCCGTCGTCCCTCTCTCGCTCTCCATCTTCGAACCCGATAATATCTGAGGTCCCAGAGCCTGGAGCACGACCACCTCACACACATCAACCTCGCCACCGACCGACAACAACGCGCCTACGTTCTCGTCCACGAGCTCTACCACATCATCACGTCGCGCCTGCAACGCCAAACCGCCCCCATCATGGCCACCCTCTCAGTATCCCCTCCTTTCACCGTAGGCGACTGGGCGTGGGTTTGTAATTCGGCCTCCACCATCCGCTAGGGCGCCACAACGAACACCGACGCTACCGTGCTGAAACCGAAGCTTACCCTTAACTTGAACGGGTCCTTCAAAGTCCTTGCCGCGGGCCCGGCGACCGCCTCCGACACCCTCGAAAAACGCCCCCTACACGACAAAGTACTCTTCCTCGACCTACCTCCCAACCGTTTTGGACCGGACTTCAAGCCCCGGGTCTCCGTAAAGCGATGCAAGCCTTGCCGGAGCCTCGACGACACCACCGACCTCCCCAAGTATCTGCCTGCGGACCTCACCACCTACGTTCTCACCGCGTCCGCCGCGAAGTCTTCTCCCCTACCACGTCACGGTCGACGTCGTCACACTGCCACCGGAGCGCCTCGAGTACGATTGGATCATCGGCCATCAACTCGAAAGCGGTCGCGGCGGGATTATCGCCGTCCTGTATGAGACCCACTGGGCCGAACTTCTTAGCCCCTCTTGGGAACGCGAGCTCGACGTCCCACACTCCAGGCGCCACATCTCACTATACTTATCAGGCACTTGTCAGGCACCCCAGCACAACACCGACAGACAAACCGCCTCTACCGACAAATGAACATAGGCTCCGCACACACGGAGCTTTCATGATTGTAAGGCCAAGTATTTATTGCCCCGGGCTACTACCTGGTCTCCCGCGACCTCTGGCTCCACAACCTCAGTTCAACAACTCTCCCCTCCGTCTGGGGCACACGTTTGGCACAAGGCGCGCGACGGCCTGTAGTTGCTTGGCAAGATTACCCACAGCGCGCGCTCGGACGCCTCTCCCGACAGCCCCTCGGACTCTTCCCAGGATGGCTACTACATAACCCGGATTCTGGACGACCCCGGCCCCATAAACATCAACTTCCAACCTGCCCGTCACACTACAGCCCGGAACTTCATCTCCGGCTGGTGTTGTTTGCAACGCCATAGGACTGGAAGCCTAGCCCATAGAGTACTGCGGAAGACGGAGGCGCCCTGCGAAGCCCCCCCCCCCCCCCCCCCCTAGTTAGCCTTCATTACCTTCGCGTACTTGGTTTGGCATAGTGTTGACGTACGTAGCATATCATAGTTATGTTTGAGTAGCTTAACATGTTTTTTCTGGCATAGTCTTCAATCATCGACAGTAGTTAATTCTCCAGGGTTGTTTAAACCTCAGGCGTGTTCCGCCCGCGGTACCCCCACAATTCGGCTTAGTTTTGTTTGTGTATGGTAGCACCTGCTTGCTTTTCTAGCATACATCACGACCCCCACCTGCCCCAACAGGTGATGGTTAGGTAGTGTTTTAGTGTGCTCGGTTTCTGCTTTGGGGTCCGGAACCACCACTCTCGCCCACTTACTTTGCCTCAGGCCGCCCAATCGCGTAGACCTTGTGTTGATAGTTGCATTCCGGGCGTCATTGAGTTCTTTGCCGCGTTTCTAGTTTTCGGTATATTCTATCCCATCTCCATCCTCGCAGGTCCTCGTCTTCCTAATATCTCTGGACAATGACGACACCGGATTTCAGCTCCTTATGAAAAGTCCTTTCCACTGCCATCGTAGCATATCCGTTGCCTCGACCCCCCATTTCAGGCCACCAGACCACCGCATTACCTCCCCACGGTTGGTGCGTCTGTTCACAGTTAGTAGACCACAATGGACCCTAATGGTTTGTGGTGTCTTTGTTAAGATTCCCTCTGCTGTGTCTTCGCATTTCCAACACCTACCAAGGCGTTCCTTACCCCGAGCGGTCCAGCTACGATGTAACCACGATAATAAGTGGTGTATCTGCGTGTTACACTGTAGGGACGCACGCTGTCGTCCATGTTGAACTAGACAACGTAGATCTACACATTCGAGTATTTTTCTGGCATTGTTTTAGCGTATTGGCTCTGGTTGATTCACCTTGCTCCGTGTTTACTGGCGTTGTTCCCCCATTTCTTGACCGCTTCATGGTGCCACACTGTTCACTCCCTTATCAGGCACTACCAGTTTATTTGCCACAGTTGTATGAACTTTCGCTGTAGTCTTGCCGTGCTCCCGTCCATTTCTGCATCATGTTTGTCTTAGTTGTTTTTCTACCATTGCGAGTAGTCACCACGCCGAAGCCCCTCTAGACTCCGTATAGTGTCACCTGTTATGTAGCCTTCATCGTCTGCACCGTGATTCGATTGTCAGCCCCGCACTCGTGTCTCCCCCGGGTCCTTCACGTCCCCTGAACATACGAGCCCCCGCGCACACAGCTGTACCCTGAGTCTGACTTCATTCTACAGTTGTCTTGGTATACCTTTGGCTTCGTTGCGGGTTTTGGTATTTGTTTTGCCTTCACTTCGGCCAATGTCTTCTCCTGTTTTGATCTTGACTCCTCCTTCAGCAGTCGTTTCTGTTGATGACCCTATCTGTGATGCTAAGGCCTCACTACGAGGCGTGGTGATATATATATCCTCATTTTGTTGTTTTGAATAGCCGCATCTTTGACCCCCCTTTCTTGGTCTTTTGGGATGAAATTCGTTGTCATCCATCCACCATCGTCTGGTCTGCATATACGACTATGCAGGGAGGGCTATTGTGATGATGTGCTCTAGGGCTATATAATGGTTGAATTATAATCGTACAGGTCCAAAGCCTTGTGCCATCTTAAGATAATTCTCGTGTACTGAAGTTTCCTTGGTAGATCAGATATGCAGTATCATCGAGGCTTCGTAAGCCCATAGAAGTCTTTGAGCATCATAATACTCTTTAAATAACGAAAGAACGTGTAGAAATAGCTTTTAGAATACCACAGGAGGACTGGTAATATTAATCCTTGGACAGAATAGGCGATAACTGAGGAATACCTAAGCACCATAGGAACTTTCCCTAGGCTATTGTAACTACCCGACTAGCTGTTGTTACAGATTGGCCTCCTTCTGGCCTCTATCATGAACGGTCTCACCTTGGTAGCCAGCTCTTTTGTAGTTCGTAAGAGAGTCCCGAGAGGAGATGTTCTCGAGCTTGACGGACACTGCTTAGCCGTGGGTTGTAGTCCCGGCGCAGGCGACGTGGGATTACCAGACAGGCCAGTGGTAGGCAATGATCATGCACGGTATGTGGACTGGTGTGGACACGGGGTGGTTTGACTGGCTTCTTCTGTTCTTTGGTGGGGTTGACTAGACCCCAGATAGGATCCAGCAGCACCCACACTGACCAACAGGCCGCTATGGGGTTTCCATTGGCATAATGGCGTTCCTATAAAGGGAACCCATCCTCAACCTCCATCGTTCAAGCGAGGAGCTTCGTACAGCTTGACGCTTGTTATAATGATGGACCCTTCGCGTAGCACTGCCCACGACAGTCTCTTACACATCACAGTATTAACCTCACGGTGCACAGCCCGCTGCAACACCTCCCCTGCCCGACGGATAACTATCGTCGGGTCAAAACGGGCATCCCGGTTACGGCCCGGTAACAGCGTGTGTGCCCTCCTCCTCCATCCCCGTCGTCGGTCCGGCGTGTAACACCCCCACTGTCCGACGTGTTGACCGTCGTCGGCCCAGAGCGGGCTTCTCTGCCGTCAAGTGCGCCTTGGTTCCTCGGCGCCCCCGTCGCTGCAACACCCCCCCCAGCCCGGCGCGTGTGAGCGTCGGTACCAAGTAAGCATTCTATGCGATGAACAGACATCCCCTTCCTCCTCGGCTACCCGTCGCTGCGATGCCCCCCCAGCGCGGCGCATGAGAGCGTCAGCGCCAAGCGAGCATCCCGGTTACGATCCGGCAACAGCGAGTGTGCCTTCCTCCTCCGTCCTACGCCGTGGACCTGAAGTTTGGTGGTGTGGCGACGCAGATCTCGTGCAATGGCGAGACGGGCGTCGGTACTGGCCCTGGTCCATTCCTGAGACAGCCGAGCTCGAACACCCGATGCCTCGTACTACTCCTAAGCGTTCCTTGTCGATTGTAGATCTCAGCCCGGGCGTCATAAAGCTATCTACTGGACTCTTGTTCTTGCTGCGCCCACGACGCCGTCCACGGAGAATATTCCCATGGTCGCAACCGCTGGGTGACGTTTTCGATCCAACAACCACGTGTAACACAAAACACAAAAAACAGAGACGGGCCCTTCTCCCCAGCAAGAACCCGAGACGGCGCTCACCTTGGCCGACCCGTTCAACAGTCGTATGACAGGTGCTTACCTTTCACCATCGAAGTGCTACCGCCAAACGTACTTGCAACACGCACGGGAGATGCTTACCTCATCTCCCCATCGGCGGCGATTGACAAAGTGCTCACCTCACGTTTCAACCGAATACCGTCCAGGTACTCTACCAAGTTGCTATTGATAGACCGCCAAACTCCGAAAATCTACAGAACCAAAATCGCAATCAGGCCCAGGTACGCAGGGGAATATCAGCCAGCCCTCCGGAACTCACACCCGGACTCCAGATACTGAAGTTCTCAACAACCAGAATCCAGGTTGCCAGATTCCCAACACCCAGAAGACCCCCTGGCTCGCTGTTGATGGTGTTATACAGGGTCGCGATTGATGCTGCCGACACGACTGGTTCCTCGCGTCTCCGTGACGACCGGTTCTTCTACTGTCTTCGAGATGCTTGATGTTTAGCTTGCCCTTCCGTCCCTGCGAACATGTAGATCTTCCCCGCGACGCTGGTTCGGACAGCGGTGGTGCACCTCAGTATCCTAGCGCCCGCCCCACTGCAACCGCCCCCCCTGCCCGACGTATAACTACCGTCGGCGCAGAGCGGGCGTCCCGGTCCTGGCTCGGTGACAGCGTGGGCGCTATCCTCCTCGCGTTCCCACCACTGTAACACCCCACAGCCCAGCGCACGTGCTCGCCGGTGCCAAACGGGTGTCCCGGTTATGAGGAAATCATGGATGACAACGAGCTGATTCCACAGAGGAAAATAATATAGCTTGTTCGCATTGTTGCACGCTGGTGTTTGAGAGTTCTAAGACGAAATTTGGCAGGGGGTGTTCATGGCAAGACGACAAAACGTATGAAGGGCCGTTTTTATTTTCGTTTTGTTTTCTTCTGTGAGGTAGTGTTTTTCATTTTTCGGGGATTTTTGGGCAACTTTGACTCGGACTAACTCATTACTACATTTTCTTTAAAACAAAGACCCTTCCTTTGTCCCTGCTTACTGTGGTAAAGAACGACCTCGCCAAGTTTTCTTTTTCCAAATCTCGAAAACCAGCGTGAAAAAGGGATTTCCCCATATAGGGTATGTGTTCCCCTACGGCTTCAAATTTGCTCAATACACTTTCCTAGTAATTTAGCAGGCGGTTTTTGCCACAGCATGATAGACTCGCAGGAAACAAAAACGTGACATGGACGTCTTCCCCTTGTTGATGCGATCCTATCAAGACTTCTAGTGCCGAACTAGTCGGCGCATTGACCGATATATGGCCTGAATACTATTTGATTCATTTTACTATAGGGTTACTGCAGGAAAGCTACCCCCGCTGGAATAACGCCTCCCCAAGTAATACAAATAATACTATATCTCGCGAACTCGCGAACTACAACTCGTATTCAGAAACCTTCTCACTCCTCACCCATGGGTTCCCCCTGGGGATGCGGTCATGTCGATAAATGTAGTGTTCCAAAATTTTCATGTATTCCGTTTTTTATTTCCCGAAGAAGCTATATTTTGGTTCTCTCTTTTTTTTTTTTCTTTTTTTTTTCCCCATCCCATTTATTATCTTCGCACTTCCGTCTCTCCCTCCCTAGTCGTAACTCAGATCCGGGGTCACAAAGTAGGCTCCTCTCCCTCCTCCCCCACTACGGTTCTTGCCTTTATTTTTATCGCGCAGAGAGTTCAGCCTTCCCAACGCTCGTCGATTTTCATCGAATTTTGCTAACTCACGCTCTCGGGCCGCACTTTCATGGTCTTACCTCCGATGGGCAATTAAACTCGTTTGGCGCGAAGCGCCAAAAAATATTCCGAGGGAGCGAAGCGACCGTACAGTAAAAAAAACTCTTGTAGCGGTGCGTTTGGGCCTCCATTTGGTTTATGGATTTCCGTCTGTAATAGTCGCGGTTTTGCGTTACTGATCGTGAGGGGTGTACTTCGCCGATTTTCACAAACCCGGCAACTACAGAAACGAGAGAGTTTGGACTAACGCGTGGGGTTTGTTTCATCATCAACTGTATTGAGCTGGTCCATGCCGCCGTGCTGCTGTGGTTCTGGTGTGTTTAGAGTGCGGCGGGATTTCGTTGTTGTTTGTGTTTTTTTCCTCCGAACGCACACGGTCTATACACGGCTCGTATCGCGCATGAGACGGGCAAATAAGCATGCGTTTGAATACAAGCACGACGAAACAATGCAGCAGGCACCTGCTATGTATAACAGACCTCCTCTTGCTATGCGGGTCCTGCTTGAAGGAATCTGGAAGCGCTCTCTGGTGATGAGTCAGGTTTTCATGCTTCCAACGCCGAAGTGTTTACGAGTGCTCCAACAGCGCCACCACAGCTGTTACCCACGTTGCGAAGTAGTACCTCAATACTCGAGCTGCCTGCCGCAGCGACTTCGGCTTCGAGTTGTTGCTGCAAGTATGCGTATGGCACCTTGGGCCTTGTTTTTCAGGCTTCACCACAGGCCGATGGGCCAGCGTGCCTCTGCCCAGCCTTGTCGCGCGCGCGCGTACGATCACGCCGGCGCATTCTGTGCCTGGCTGATTGGCCAAACCTTATGGGAGACGCCCGCTCTCGCGCTTTCTCTATAATAGTCAAGATATTTTTTTGCGAGAAAAAGTGCCTAATGAGCATGTACTCGGGGGGCTCGAACTCGCTTCTTGACGCTAACAGGCTTCGTGGTTACCTGCTAGCCCACCGGGGCGACCGGCTCTTTGCTGGAACCAGCTCGAAGGACGAAGTCAATTTTCCCGAATCCGTACGGAGGGTTTTTCGGGGTGTGTGTGTGTGTGTGTGTTTCTTCACATTAAACCTTCCTTTCTACGCCGTCGACATCGCAGGACACCCAGTGTCCGTGCCGATTCTTTCATCCTAAAAAGGTACCAGTTCTGTGGTCACAAAACTACGACACAGAGATACTACACTCACTCAGTGCACAGTAAGCAGAGCAAGACAATGCAACGGCCATAATACGACAGCAAGACGCTACCCTGCTAGCAATCCAGGTGGCATGCAAGAGCAAAAAAAGGAGAAAAAAAGAAAAAAGCGAAAAAGAAAAAATAATAAAAAGTAAAATATACTGAAGCAAATCAACAATCAAGCAACCAAATAAAANAACAGGCAGCCTTGCTTCATGTACCTTCTCTACTTAGTAGTACGTACCTACGATATAGCTTTTGGGTCCATTCATACTTACCACAATACAGATGCTTGCACTCTCTCTTGCCTAGTGTTTATCTGCCTGTGCTACAGGAAACAACTATTGTTCCATTTCTTTCTTTGGATATTGTAACAGGACCGACGGTGATTTCTGCAGCGACCGGTGCAGCTTGCCTATGCCAACAGCACGCGCTCTCACCGTGCAGTGGGAGCTTACCCGGCCTGGTGAAATTTATAAATACAATCGAGAACGTGCAGTTGGGAACATTGTGCATGTGGCAGGCATCGTCGTACTCACATATGTTGAGAATCGATTATTATCTTGTACCTCGTACATATCGAAAAACTCGAGCAAACTTCTTTGGAACAGAGCGTGCTCTCATGGTATTTGCATTATTAGTTCGTGCCTCTCAACAGTAGCGCTTCGTGAATCCTTCTTGATGGCACGCGAAGAAGCAGGCTTCGTCGCTCATTGTTCAAACAGCCCCCGAATTATACACAACAAAAATATGTATCCCATATAGCTCAAGTGCCCACGCGCCTCTTTACACGCTGTGGCACTGGCCTTAAGTGTTCGGATGTAAGCTTGCGTGGACACACACTTATAATTGTGCGAAACAGATAATATTCGCAGAAACGTTGATTGAGCAGAATGCACTAACACAAGAAATACACTATAAAATTGTGCTATCAAAGTATTAGTATTAACAACGTCGACTACAAGTTATGACGGTGTTTGCGCGTGATACATATTGAAATCAATGCCACACATTGCACTTGTCTTACATGGTAAAGTTTGATCCGGACAACAACTATCCAGAATGCCGCCCTCAACGTGCACCACTACTTCTTGGCGACGGGCCAGAGTTCAGTCCGCCTGATTCATTTCGCTCGCGCCGCAACAACTCGCTACCCCGACGGGATTTACAAAATGTGATCTTTCTGCCTTTGCGCTGCTTTAAGTCGTGACATCTCTCTCTAAATCAAGCAACCAAATAAAAAGCATGACAAAAAAAGAAAGAAAGTGTCGTGCTTCTCCCAGAGGAGATGCGACCTCCAATAAAAAACCAAATGAAATGAAAGAAAATAAAATGGACCGAAACAGCGCCAACAGAGCAAGACTGGTATGCTGGACCCAATTCGCTGTGTGTGTGTGTGTGTTCTTCACATTAAACCTTCCTTTCTACCCGTCGACATCCAGCACACCCAGTGTCCGTGCCGATTCATCGTCCTAAAAAGGTACTAGTTCTGTGGTCACAAAACTACGACACAGAGATACTACACTCAGTGCAGTAAGCAGAGCAGACAATGCAATGCCATATACGACAGGCAATACCTACCCTACTAGCAATCCAGGTGCATGCAAGAGAAAAAAAGAGAAAAGAAAGAAAAAAGCGAAAAGGAAAAAAAATAGAAAGTAAACATACTGAAGCAAATCAACAATCAAGCAACCAAACAAAAGCATGACAAAATGAAAAGAAAAAGGTGTCGTGCTTCTCCCAGATGAGATGCGACATCTAGTTAAAAGAAAGCAAATGAAATGAAACGAAACAAAATGAAATGAAATGAACCGAAAAAAAAAAACAAAAAAAACAGTGCCAACAAAGCAAGACTAAAGAAGCTGGTAATATCCCGTCGGAATCACGTTCGTATTTGTTTTGCCGATTTCATCGTTAAAAGTGGTTGATAAACGATATGAGATGTATCCACGTATCACGCATTTCCTTCCTGGCTGAGATCTGTTGAATTCCACTCTCTCAAAAAAAGACGACCCCCCATTCAACCATGCAAAAGCCAAGATACAAAATACTCCAATATTTGTATAATACGTCAAGACGTATCATACCAGGTATATAATACTATCTACTTTCGTTGAGCCCGAAGGAAACCAAAGAAACGATCGAGTACTCTTCATCGCCTGAGTCACAGGGCGTTTCCATCCCATCATCATATCCCATGATATTCCATGATATTCCATGATGCGTGGATGTATGTACCAGCATATATACCTGTGGAACAACTCCAGCTCTGCAACTCTTCAGTCAGTTTGTAATTTTTTGATCGGACGGACTACTCGTATATATATCCCATCACACGCGTGTGTATGATATGTACGCTGTTCTTTCGTCGAACTACTGCTGCAGCAGCTGCTGTCCGTATTTTATTTAATAGATTTTTGGTGCTCGTACTTTTCACATATTGTTTTCCCTCGTCCTTTTCTGTTTGTTTCTTTTGTTTCTACTTATCTCTGCCAAGGCATCTCGACTGCTTGTTATAATTTATGTGTCACGTCTGTCGTATAATATGTATAATATGTGTGTGAGTTCTTCCGTCCTTTCTACCCGTCGACATCCAGCACACCCAGTGTCTGTGCCGACTATTCATCCTAGATAGATACCAGTTCTGTGGTCACATAACTACGAAACAGCGATACTACGCTGCAATGCAATAAAGTCGTACCCAGTACTACGGCGACATGTACTTACTCGCTACGAATTGGACTCTGGTTACCGCATTATAATTAAGCATGTGGTATGTGGTATCTCTGTGTCGTGGTTTTGTGGCCGCAAGGATTCTCCATCTCTATCCACTCTATCTCTATCTCTATGACGGGAAGAATCGACAAGGACAATGGGTGTGTGTGTTGGCTGTCGACGTGTAAAAATAAGGGTTTCATGTGAAGAACACAGACCATCCCCCCTTATTAGTGTCACTCTACCAAGCCCGCACGCTCAACTCTCTACCCCGCCATCGCGCCAGCAGCAACAGTATTGGAGTATGGTTACGTATACCAGCCCAAACTGCGGTGAGTCGCGAGTAACAAACCTCGCCCGGTGCCCGATGCACGCGTTGATGCCACTGCTGTTGTTGAAGGGGGCTGTCGTGGGCACTGGGTCGGCGCGTCAGCGCGTCAGCGCACACACTGATGTCCTATATTCGAGGGTACGTGCTACCAAACCGATAACAAGCACCAAGCAAGGCGATACGCCAGAAAAAACAAACACCGATCCAGCGTTTGCTTGGTGCAACAAAACAAATAACACGATGTTTCATGGCACGGGAGTCTCGCGGATGTCTTCTATACGTACGTGCCGGTATAAATGTATTTCTCTGTATGGAGGCAGCAGCAACAGTAGTCATGTACGCTTGATACTGGTGTTGTTGTAGTGATGGTTTCCCGTAAGCACGAGTTCATGCCCTGGGTCTCAAAATGAGAAAATGAGGGCCTCTCCGCGCGTTCTTCTTTGCGCCTCATGTCGTTGTGTGTCTCGTTAGTCAGGTTCATGACGCCAGTTGTAGTGGGAGTGAATAGTATCAGGTGGTTTGTATACGTTCACATCAAAGGCTTGTATTGTTCAATGTGTAGCTCTTTGCATTGCATGTTTGGATGTCTGTGCAGTCGATAACAGAGGACACGTGCAGGCCTCGCAATCAATCACCTGAAAGCAGTGGGCAAAGCGCTAGTATAAGACAGCCACATTTTATCAGGACGAGTCACGTACAACAGTTGCTGACGGCCTCCCTTTACGATTACTGCGGTTGATTCAGCGGCAAGGCTGATATTATTTTTCCCTTTCAGGTTGATATCTCCCATGCTCCAAACAATATAATATAAACGTTCTTCTGTAGTAGTATTGGAAGTTGATTTAAAGTTCACACACGTATTATATGATAATATGTATCCTATACGAGTATGCTACGAGGCGTATCCGTACTACGTATACGCCTCGTAGCATATGTTAATAGGTTTAAGTTGTCATTTAAAATACATACGACGTATAGTTGACATTTTATTAACACCTGATTAAATAATGATCAAAGCGAAAACTACAACTTTGCAGAACTCTTCTCTTCCAATCCAAATATTAAAATATACCCTGACGAAATCTGTCAAATAGTGGCATTTTGTCAAGGGCATCCCCAAAATGCACATTATTTTAAAAATGAAGAATTGATTGATGAACTCATGGCTGCAAGATATTCAGCATCATCGCAGAATCCCATCGTACATTTTGACATTTTGTTTTAACTTTTTCAATTGTATTTTCCTCCGATTTCAGAAACAAAAGAGCGGCTAATCCATGCCTGCAGCAATAATGTATCTTCTTTTGCGCTCGTCTAAATCTACAGGCCCCACCGCGCGTTTTTTTTATTTTTTTTCCATCCCATATATTATTTTCGCCCTTCCTCTCTCTCCTTCCTAGTCGTAACACAGATCCGGGGTCACAAAGTGGGCTCTTCTCTCTTCTCCCTCCCCCCCCACTACGGTTTTTGCCTTGCATTTGTATCGCGAGAAGATTTCAGCACTTTCTTCCCTCGTCAACTGTCGTCGAATTATGCTTTTACTCACTCACGCTATAATATGCGCCCTCGACAGTAGTAGGTGTCATTCGAAAATATAAATCTCCATAAGGAGACTCGAACCCTCGACTTCCAACCTGACTGGCTTCTTGGCTACCTGTTAGACCACCGGGGCGACCGCTGATCAAGATTTACCATACCGGTCGTCTCGGTGGTCTAACTTGTAGCCACGAAGCCTGTTGGGTCGGATGTCGAGGGTTCGATTCTCCCCATGGAGGTTTTTATTCTCAAATGACACCGTCTGTCGAGAGCGCATATTATAGCGTGGGTAAGCAAAATTCCAAAAAATTCGACGAGAGTTGACGAGGGAAGAAAGTGCTAAAATCTTCTCGCGATAAAAATGAAAGGTATGAACCGCATTGGGGGAGGAGGGAGAGCAGCCTACTTTGTGACCCCCGATCTGAGTTACGACTACGTAGGGAGGGAGAAAGACGGAAGTGCGAAGATAATGAATGGGATGGGAAAAAAAATGGTATTAATAGTATTCAATATTTCGTTGCCCACTTTCGATATTCCACATCTATCTCTCATCTCCGACTGCTGTACATTAGAGACAACTACATCGTGATACTACGTATAGGCGCCGACATTCGAAACAAGAGCAACCATCTGCAGGCCGCAGTGTGCATCTACAAGTACTGAATCTGTAATATGTGCGAGTAACCTTAATGTCCTACATGTATTTTACATGTATTTCTCGTAAAGCCTACGATGTACTACCGCCGTGTGTGTGTTCGTCAGATAAAATGTGATACGTACGAGGTTATATATATATAAAACAGATAAACAAACAAAGAACGATATCAAAAGACAAAGAAAGAAGGTGTCGTGCTTCTGCCGGAGATAGATGTGACATACAAAATAAAAATAAATCAATAATGTGAACACAACGTGAACAGAGGAAGACTAAGAACGAAAGGAAGAAAGGAAAGGAAAAGCAACCGTACTCAGAAACGGAGAACATATACGAATAATACCGTATATATGTATCATCAAATCGGCACAGGGTGTGTTGGATGTCCACGGGCAGAAAGTAATGTTTACTGGTATAATGTAAAGAACGCTCACACACATATCATAAATACAGACACAGAACGGCTGCGGCGTACACATGAACTATGGAAGATTAGGATTGGGTTCTACATGCATGACGGGTATGAGAGTTTTACAGAACTTGCAGTTTAAGGTTCGGGTTGTGGAAGTCTTATTACAGAACGCACACAAGTCCCGAGGACACATGTGCGTGGATATTAGATCCTCACCTGTACCCGCATCCGGGTAGGTTTTTAATGTCATATACCCGTGTACCCTCTGTACATACGGGGAAAATAAATTTAACTCGAGAAACTGTCGCCACTTGTATTTATATTAATATATTTTGTTAACCAGTATTATTAATAATTATAAGATACTACGATCGTCGAGGAGACCGCCGGGCGACCGGGGTTATAGACTGCCATACAGTATTACCATCAATATAATAGAGGAAAGCGGTGACAGACCTCGTCGTCCACTCACTGCTGTTTTGAGTTGAGTTCGTAACCAGTTTCGGCTGTTGTATGGAGTTTGCAGATATTTACCATCATACACGGAGTGAGGGAGGACCCACTAGCACGTGTACGGAGAGCAATATGGGGTATGCTGTACGCCGACGATGCAGGCGTTGTGTCTAAATCGGCGGAAGGGCTTGCGAAGATGATGACCGTTATTGTGACCGTTTTCGAAGCAGCTGGTCTCACCGTATCCGAAAAGAAAACGGAGACTATGCTACTGCGGACACCAAACCAGGGGGGGTGTACTCATGTCGTGCACGGCCGTAGTCATATGAACCATAGACCCTCGCATCCCTACAATGCCGGGACGGAGCACGTCGGGTTTTCACCAACCAGGCAGACATTGCTTGCACCAAGCGCGAAGCGCCGTGAGGTATTGGGCGAGTCGCATGGAGGGTGAGCTGCATCCTGCTAAGAACCGCCTCTGAGGCGGACTTGCATATGGACGACAGCTTCAATGAGTTAATTTAATTTCTGGTGTGGCCACTTCCGGAGACAGCAATGGGTTTTACTATGTAACTGCCTCGCGGATGCCTTACCATATTAACACTACGTGATACGACCATTCCCCTTGTGCGGAACAAAGGTTCTCCACCCCGCACAAATGATCTACTCGACCGCCAGCTTTGGTGACCGCCAAAAAAAAAAAACAAAACGGCACCCTGGTTGTCTAGCTCACGCAGCGAGTGGCGTGCTTTACAGCGTAGTTGCCAACCGACGCCAACCCAACCTATAAATATATCAAAACGTAGTGGGGGGGGAGGGAGGGAGCCTACTTATGTGGCACCCGGATCTGAGTACGACTAAGGGAGGGAGAGAAACAGAAGTGGCGAAGAAATAAATGGGATGGAAAAAAAAAAAAAAAAAAACAAACAACAAACAACAACAACAAACAAACACAAATTCGCTTCTATCGCTGTTCAGGCGCAAATTAAAGTATGTTTGATTATTTCTCACAGCCAAAAAGTCCTGAAAAACACCGTTCGTGGCGTGCGTTTTTACTTGGTTTTGGAATATACCTGATTTTGGCTCAAATGGATCAGGTATACCTGATTTTGGCAGTTGCCCAAAACAAAAACCTGACGATAAACACCGAAACAAGAAACATCGGTGGTTCACGGTTCGGCAGGGGTTGATACAACACGTGTGTTTGTGTGCAAACGGTCAGGACGTATCTCCCAAAAATGGTCTGAACTCCCGACTCTGACTAAATTTAGGGCATTCACCTCGAACCTGCCTGTACGTAGGGAGGGAGTGGGAGAAGAAGGGTCAATGTACTGTACTACCTGGTAGATTGGATGAGCAAAAGTGCGCATTTATACATGTGTGTACAAGTATATGTACGTACGTACATACATACATACATACCTGGTATATATAGAAATGTCGCTCAACGGGGGATGGTTGTCATAAGTGCAGTACGGGAATACACGTGCCACATATCAGAAACCGACAGGCGGGACTACTACTGTACTACAGGGGTCCGCATGTGACTTTTCCCAAAAATTGTGAAAAAAAAACAAACAAATGTACTGTAGAATCACAAATAAAAACGAACAGCCAAGAATGAAGATACGTTTCAAAACCAG
>MEHQ01003659.1:534181-635024 GCA_008828725.1 Saccharina japonica
CTGGTTTTGAAACGTATCTTCATTCTTGGCTGTTCGTTTTTATTTGTGATTCTACAGTACATTTGTTTGTTTTTTTTCACAATTTTTGGAAAAAGTCACATGCGGACCCCTGTAGTACAGTAGTAGTCCCGCCTGTCGGTTTCTGATATGTGGCACGTGTATTCCCGTACTGCACTTATGACAACCATCCCCCGTTGAGCGACATTTCTATATATACCAGGTATGTATGTATAATATGTATGTATGTACGTACGTACATATACTTGTACACACATGTATAAATGCGCACTTTTGCTCATCCAATCTACCAGGTAGTACAGTACATTGACCCTTCTTCTCCCACTCCCTCCCTACGTACAGGCAGGTTCGAGGTGAATGCCCTAAATTTAGTCAGAGTCGGGAGTTCAGACCATTTTTGGGAGATACGTCCTGACAGTTTGCACACAAACACACGTGTTGTATCAACCCCTGCCGAACCGTGAACCACCGATGTTTCTTGTTTCGGTGTTTATCGTCAGGTTTTTGTTCTGGGCAACTGCCAAAATCAGGTATACCTGATCCATTTGAGCCAAAATCAGGTATATTCCAAAACCAAGTAAAAAACGCCGCCACGAACGGTGTTTTTCAGGACTTTTTGGCTGTGAGAAATAATCAAACATATTTGATTTGCGCTGAACAGCGATAGGAAGCGAAGTTGTTGTTTGTTTGTTGTTGTTGTTGTTGTTTGTTTTTTTTTTTTTTTTTTTCCATCCCATTTATTTATCTTCGCACTTTGTCTTCTCTCCCTCCCTTAGTCGTACTCAGATCCGGGCACATAGAGAGGCTCCCCCCTCCCCCCCCACTCCCTTAATTGATATATTTATAGGTTGGGTTGGCGTCGGTTGGCAACGACGCTGTAAAACACGCCACTCGCTGCGTGAGCTAGACAACCAGGGTGCCGTTTTTTTTGTTATTTTTTTTGGCGGTCACCAAAGCTGGCGGTCGAGTAGATCATTTGTGCGGGGTGGAGAACCTTTGTTCCGCACAAGGGGAATGGTCGTATCACGTAGTGTTAATATGGTAAGGCTCCGCGAGGCAGTTACATAGTAAAACCCATTGCTGTCTCCGGAAGTGGCCACACCAGAAATTAAATTAACTCATTGAAGCTGTCGTCCATATGCAAGTCCGCCTCAGAGGCGGTTCTTAGCAGGATGCAGCTCACCCTCCATGCGACTCGCCCAATACCTCACGGCGCTTCGCGCTTGGTGCAAGCAATGTCTGCCTGGTTGGTGAAAACCCAACGTGCTCCGTCCCGGCATTGTAGGGATGCGAGGGTCTATGGTCATATGACTACGGCCGTGCACGACATGAGTACACCCCCCCCACAAAGTAGGCTCCTCTCCCTCCCCCCCCACTACGGTTCTTGCCTTATTTTTTTATCGCGCAGAGGGTTCAGCCTTCCCAACGCTCGTCGACTCTCCTCGAATTTTGCTAACTCACGCTCTCGCGCTTTCTGCTATTAAATAGTAGTCTTGAGTAGTCAAGAATATATATATATTTTTATACATTTTTGCGAGAAAAAGTCCCTAAGAGCATGCACTCGGCGGGGCTCGAACTCGCTTTCTTGACGCTTACAGGCTTCGTGGTTACCTGCTAGCCCACCGGGGCGACCGGCTACACCTTGTGTGTCCTCCAAACTCTTGATAAATGTTGTATGTTATTTTCAGTACGGGTATTAATATCTGTCGTATTGCGTATGCTTTCATTGATTTCGTGATCGCACTCACTCCTACGTGTATTTCCGTATTCTTGTACGAGGTAGGAATGTATATAGTCGTAGCGACGTTGATATCATACGTACGAACACACATCGAATTAATTTGAGACCGAAAGGCTCGCTTTCCGTCTTTCAGTACCACCGTGTCAGCAAGCAGCAGTTGATGTTGTTGTTGTTGTCTTCACATTTAAAACCGTGCCGGTCTCTCTATCCAGTACCTCCATCTGTCCGTACTAATCCAACACGTGGTCACTGGCTAACTTACCCAAATGAGGTATACTGAAATAGAAGTGGAACCTGAAAGGTCCGCAAAGCGATCAAAGTCAGTCAAAAACAGATAGACTGGAGCCCTCCGCTCCCCTCTACACGCTATGGGAAGGTAAACATAAAACTGGAAAGGTCAACATCACCAATCGGGGGTATACGCCCCCTGATTCTATCTTGGTGCCCCTATAATGCCGGGGTGTTCCGTGCCGGATTAACGCCGGTCAGGCAAACATTACGTAATACCGTATATTACATCAGGTCCATTGTGCTGTATGCGCGCGTATGCTACGTTCTGTAGTCGTTGTGGCGGTTCGTATGTACGTAGTGTGGTGATGTCTTCGAGTCGGGCGTATAGGAGACAGTGCACGTATGGCCTGTAATTGGCTCAAAATTCGCCAAAATCAGTTGAAAGCTAACCAAAGTGGACAAATCCTGGTGTACCTGACCATTTCATGCCAAAATCAGGTACGATGTGCGGCTGGCCAATGAGAGGTGTCCTAGCGTGTGATTTGTACTAGGCGTTAGTGTAGTACGTGTTTTTGGCACCAAAGGACCAGGTGAACCTGATTTTGGCTAAAGCCTTGTTTTTGTTCTTGTTTTTGGAGTTGGAGTTTTGGGCAATTAAGAAACGCCACATACCCGACGAAAAAAAGACCTGTTCGTCAAGCCTCGGCAGGGGCTCAAACAACACGTACGTACGAGGTACGTGTTCTCAATGACAGGACCTACTCGTATCTCTCGTATCTCTCAGAAATAGCACGTGCTTTCTTGCGTAAAACACGCCTATTTCGCAGTTGCCTGGTAACTACGCACTTAGTTTGAGAATAGAACCAGCTTTCTTTGTTGGGCGTTGAAACCGACTTGATATATATGGACCCTACTGTATACGCAGTCGAATCGTCGAAGATTTACGAGAAGATTATCACAGACGTGCCTGCAAGTATCTAGAACCGGCTCGTTCAGATACACGATAAAACAATACATGATACGATGTTTCCAAACCAAGACCTGACCGTCTGTGGCCATTTCGAGGGCCCGTGGTTGGTTGGGACGTATTTTCGCCACTGGCGCCATCGCCAGGACCTAAACTGAAAAACTAGCTATTCACCCTTTTCCACTACTGTTCCTGGCGGTCAGTACAATACAAAATACGTGACATGAGAGGGGTTTTTGCACCCGGAATTTTCGCCTGACAGGAATTTGGGTGTTCAATTTGAACCGGCTCGTAGTCGAAACGTCGTTACACAGATCCGGGGTCACAAGGCAGGCTCTTCTCCCCCCTCTCCACGACTACATGGTACATGCGTTCATATTGACCCCGATAGCATTTCAGTAGTTTGTTTCCTCGTTAACTCGAGTCGAATTGTATTCGATGTCATCTTCTGTGTTTGCAGACTTACTTGCAGCCAGATATATGTTCCATGCGTACGTTCGAGGCAATCATAGCAAGCGACACATACCAAGTAACTAAAATATATGAAATAGATGTTGGTAAGTTTCTGTCCTTCCTTTTCCTAGCCATAAGTAGGTATACCTACGCACTTTGAGCCATTTATAGGTACACTGCGTAATGTACACCGGAAACGGCTTCCGGGCCCGCCTGATATTGGGCCTGCGCTCAAATGTACCTACAAATGGCTCAAAGTGCGCAGGTACACCTATTATTGACTAATCAATGTGCGTATCACCTATTTTTGGCTTCAACTCTACCTATAAATGGCTCAAACGACCACTTTTTGGCAACTAAAATATAGACAGACGGCCACATCATATGCCGGGACTGTCAACCAGCCGACCGTACCAGTACAACCACTGACACTGCGGAGTTATCCCGCATTACATACACGCGACAAATCGCGTCGCGATCAATGCATACGTATTCAGTACGACACCCCTCCTACGCACACACATATATACGATGCGGAGAAACAACAATGACGAGTGTTTTCATGCCGTTATGCTGTGAAAGTACAATATGCATACGCGTACTGTAGTGCAGTATATAGCAGGATAAACTTTGTTATATTATATACGTGAACAGAGTTATACCATACGAGGGGTCTAAGTTACACCGCCGTTGGCGCGGTCCGGAACAACACTCCATACGTAGCAAACGTGGGTGAATGTGTGGCCGTCTGTCTATATTTCAGTTGCCAAAAAGTGGTCGTTTGAGCCATTTATAGGTACAGTTGAAGCCAAATATAGTTGATACGCACATTGAATAGTCAATAATAGGCGTACCTGCGCACTTTGAGCCATTTGTAGGTACAATGGAGCGCAGGCCCAATATCAGGCGGGCCCGGAAGCCGTTTTCGGTGTACATTACGCAGTGTACCTATAAATGGCTCAGAGTGCGTAGGAATACCTACTTTTGGCTAATGCCCTATTTTTATTGCCTGTCGCATCTCCTCTGGGAGAAGCACGACACTTTCTTTCTTTTTATTTATTAGTGAATGTTTTGTTCGGTTGTTTGATTCTTTGTTGATTTATTTTCAGAGTTTATTTTGTATTCTTTATTTTTTCCTTTTCGCTTTTTCTCTTCATTTTCCCTCTTTTATGTCTCTCTTTTATGCACCTGGATTGCTAGCAGGGTAGGTCTTGCCTGTCGCATATGGTATATGGCATTGCATTTCCTGCTCTGCTTACTGCACTGCAGCGTGGTATCTCTGTGTCGTAGTTTTGTGACCACAGAACTGGTACCTCTCTAGGATTGGAAGAATCGGCACATACACTGGGTGTGCTGGATGTCGACGGGTGGAAAGGACGGTGTAAGGTGAAGAACACACACACATGTATATACCTATTAATAGTATTTACGTCGAACAAATATCCCAAGCCACAAGCCAAGATGTCAGGAGACGGGCAACCGTCCAGCAGTCAGTCAGCCAAGGGCGTCCGTCAAGACTTTTCCATCCGTCTGGACGGATTGTCCTCTATCCCCGCTCACACGAACGTATCATTTTCTGTGTGGAAACCCCAATGATTTTCCTCATTTTGTGTGCTGTTTGCTGCGTGCCAGCACCAGAGCATCAGCGCGGCACAGCAGCAGCTTCGACCAAGGCAGACATTAAACAGACCGCAGTCAGCAGTCAGTACTGACACAAATACAGGTTTTCAATATTATCATAACATGGTCAGGGTTAAAAAACACAATGGGCATTTGTAATCCCTCTCCCCGGGTTTTGCCGTCAAGACACGTCGATGCCTTGACGCCGTCCGCCAAGGGCTAAAAGTGCCTTCTCATTACATCCTTGAATCACAAGGTTGGCTCTTCTCTCTTCTCCCCCCTCTCCACTGCAACTACTGCAACTCGTACTCCTACAGGCAGGGTTGTGGCGAACTTAACAAATTGACTCGGTTAGTTTTTCGATTTCTTCCCCAAAATGTCTGTCAGTTTCGATCGTTTTAATAAAATGAAATAAAAACTAAACTGAAGCCGAACACTCCTCGGTCGGTTTCTCGGTCGGTTTCTCGATGAAATCAGCTAAAAACTCCTCCTTTCCAAGGGATTCTGTGTGCATGTTGTGCATGTTGTGCATGTTGTGCATGTTCATATGCATGTTGTTCATATGCATGTGGTCATACCACATTAAACGACAGGATCGTATATTTGGTGTCAAGCGCCGACCGAATCGTATATAAACCAAGCAGGGGGTTAAAGGTCACAGTATCAGTACAATTCGATGAGAGTCGGCGAGGGAAGGAAGGGCTGAAGTCTTGTCGCGATAAAAATGGAAACCGCGAACCGTAGTGGGGGAGGAGGGAGATGAGCCCACTTGGTGGCCCCAGATCTGAATACGACCTGGAAGGAGAGAGGAAGGAAGGGCAATGATAATAAACGGGATGACAAAAACAAAAACACACACAAAGGGGAGTCGTGCTCTCGTACTCGTACTCGGTACGTTGGCATTTCACTTGCTTTCATTACCCATTCATTTGCGTTTTTGTTTGTTTCGGGGATTAGGCATCATGACAGACACTGCGTAGATCAGGCTGCGAGCACCGACTACCACGAAGCTCAGCCAACTTACAACCACGACCACCAGCCACCACGAGCAACAAGCTTCTGGTGCTCTTGGTGGATGGTGGTGGGAGTGGTGGTGGTGATTGCAGGTACTTGGTGCTGTGAGGTGAAGTTGGTTTCTGGGTACAAAGCTCTCTCTTCTTGAGCCACCATCGAGCAAACACACGACCACCATCACCAGACCACGGGACCAAGCCATCACCAACGACCACCAGCCACTACAAGCAACAACAGCTCCGGGTGATCCTGCGGCTGGTGTGGCCTGGGGTGCAGTGGTGGTCGTGGTGGTGGTGGTGGCGTTTGCTGGTGGTGATGCTTGCTTGTTGCTGCTACAAATCTGTATGTGTCTTGCTTCTTGAAACAGATCGGAGGGTTGAATAAAAACTCCCAGTGACAATTGCCACTGGTAACCAGTTAACTAGGACAGTCTCTATCCACTAGCTCTCCGATCTCGGCACGGCTTTCGTCACGAGCAGTATAGGACGGTGCGCATAAATAGCGGGCGTCTATCAGACCCGAGCGTGTCTGAATCGTTTCAGTATACGCTCCACACGGTGGAAATCCAACACGTGCACAGACGAGGGACGCGAGACGCGGGACAGACAAGACAGATTCTGGACGAAAAACCTCGATGTTTAAGAATCGTTAAATAAGGGCACGCTGTGGCAGTTTTCAGAAGGCGGGCGTCTATCAGACCCGAGTGTGTCTGAATCGCTTCAGTATACGCTCCGCACGGTGGAAATCCAACACGTGCACAGACGAGGGACGCGAAAGGCGGGACAGACAGACGGATTGTGGACGAAAAACCTCGATATTTAAAAATCGTTGAATAAGGGCACGCTGTGGCAGTTTTCAGAACTGTTGTTTGTCCGTTCGTGAGCGGGGGTACACCCCCACCCCAACATGCGAGCCCTTATAGAAGAGCACTTAATCGATGCTCGTCTGGCTTCGCCTTCCTCGCACCGTCAGCTCCTCATTTTAAACCAGGTATGGGGTACTACCGCATACAGGTATCAATTTGTTATACAAAAGTGTTGCGTGCGTGCTAAATCCTATACATATCAGATAAGCAGTAAGAGGCCATGCTTACTCCTACCTAAACACTCATTCGAGGCCATAGTAAGTCCTATCTTATGTAGAAGTGTGCCATACTAAATCCTATGTAAACCAGGTAGGGGGTCGAAGTCATACGATTCCCTATCGAAGAATAATAAAATCAGATAGGCGTGCGAGGCCATGCCTATTGCTACAAAACAAAACGTAGTCGACGCCATACTGATTCATATATAAACAATGTTCTAAATTTTATCATATATAAATATGGCAGGGGGTATGACGCTACCACTTCCTGTGAGAGAACGACATTATTCTGGTGCCGTGCTACTCTGCTGCGTGCAGGTGTCTGTGTGGCCGAGAGGGCTGTCCATTGTCCATCCATACATAACGGGGTTTCCATACATATATGTAGGCGCGTTATTGGCGTAGAGAACAGTAAAAAACAAAAGCGACCGAAACAAACCGTAGTCGTTTTTCGGTTTCGTTCTTTTGGGACAACCGAAACCCGATTAAATTAGGTCGATTTTCGGTCGCGAAAAACAGAGAAAACCAACAAAAAACGCTTTCGGTTTTCGGTTCACCACCCTGACTACAGGTGTGTACTCTGTACTCTGTGAACGCATGTAGGGCATTAAAACCGACCACAAACGAGCGCGATCCTTCATTGGATCGCCTCCCGTCCCCCGGAGAAGAGTAAAGGAAAAGCACGCCAACGTGCCGCAAATGGCACAACTGGGCGCGGCTGCGTGCTCTAAGATAGTACCGCTCTCGCTACGGACTCGCCCAGCAGGATATTAGTAACTGCCGTCAACTTGTGTGCATTGGTGAGGAACAAAAAGAAAAACACGTTGACGACGTGCCCCGAAACCCCCCTCTGCCCTCCCTTCCGGTAGGCACTATCAATACACCAAGTGTATGTACGTCGCATATTGGTACGTCTACTAAATAA
Source organism: Saccharina japonica (assembly GCA_008828725.1). Taxonomy (NCBI): domain Eukaryota; class Phaeophyceae; order Laminariales; family Laminariaceae; genus Saccharina; species Saccharina japonica. The sequence continues at coordinate 542,234 of MEHQ01003659.1, forward strand.
AACAATGCGTATGTAAACCAAATGGGCGAGTAGAGCAACGGGTGGTATTGGGACGTGTGAATCTGAGGGTCCCGGGTTCGAGACAGTTTTCACTTCCTGCTTTTGTTTTGTTAGATTTGTAGTACGTTTACTATAGAAATATTAAAAGCACTTCTACTAGAGTATACAATGAACACAATGGGCGAGTAGAGCAACATGTGAGATTGGGACGTGTGCACACGAGGGTCCAGGGTTCAAGGCCGTGTTCACTTCCTTCTCTTTTTTTTCGTTAGAGTTGGAGTAGGTCTACTATAGAAATACAAATAAAACACTTCGACTATACGGTAGAAAGAAAAAACTATTCATGTGAACAAAATGGGCCAGTAGAGCAACAGGTGGGGTTGTACTGTGTAAACACGAGGGTCCCGAGTTCGAGACCGAGTTCACTGCCTTCTTCTTCTTCTTCTTCTTGTTCTTTTGTTAGAGTTGTACGGTACAACAAACCTAAAAAGAAACAGGAAAGCTGGCCCAGGCTGGATTTATTCTTTGAAAGAGGGTGCTTTCTAAACTAATTTCAAGATAACGACTCCTGAATTTCATATGTTCCTCGAAATCTCAGCCTAGCAATCCTTGTTAGCCTGTTTCGTATTAGGTGTCCGTTTACTGTACAGACAAAAAAACTGGCAGTGTAAACAAAATGGGCGAGTAGAGCAACAGGTAGGATTGGGACGTAATAACTCGCGAGTCCCAGGTTCGAGGCCCTGTTCACTACCTTCTTTTTGCTTCGTTAAAGTTTCTCTGCGCGATGACAATGTATCACAAACTGATAACATCCGGAGAATTTGATGAAAAGTGCAGACATAATGAAATGTTTAATCAAGTAAGAAAACGGTCGAGGCTATCTTGCGAGAGGCCCCTATCACGAGAGACTTGGTCAAAATTAGAGAACTCGTGTTCGCTCGTGATAAATACAAAGACGTTCCAAAATGAGACAATGCCGCGGGTACATCATGTTCTGACTACGTGACTCACAACCCAATACAACAACTATAGGTATGTAGCCACGTCATGAAAACCACGCCAGCCAGGAATTAAGAATAGATCAAATGTTCACGGGCGAAACTACTACAGTTGTACTTTTAATATTAATATGAATGATGGATAATACTGCAATGAATATTATTACTCGTATGCACACAGAGTCGACAGTCGAAGTATGTAAGTACGTTTATAGCTGTACTACTGCTGTATACTATAACGTCGGTAAAACATGTTCTATGCTATTAGTCACCGTTTATCTTCCATTTGGCCCCTGCCCCTGGATAGTGAGGCCGGTAATAGGTGAGCCTACGACGTACGCCCGTTGAGCCCTTTGTAGATACGACGAAGAGCTGGCTAACATCGTAGGCGCACTTAAAGCCCTTTCCGAAGCGTAATTCACAGTGCGCGTATAAATGTCTTAAGCTTACAAAACAAAAAGTACAGATGGGTAGTCCAAGTATAAAACATACGTAACCGTACCTTCTGTAGTAGTGCTACCAAATCAAGTTGGGACAGTATACTTATGTGCCCCACCGGTAGGTGCTTCGCCAGCAGTAGCCAGTGGCTTATGCCGTGTAGTGACACGGCGGTGCATGGTTGTCCTTGAGAGGGTTTGGGCTGCGACGAGTATGTATTCAGCACCTTGCGTAGCTGCTAACGGTTACTTGGTATGTAACTTAATTTTTAGTATCTCTACGAAGTTGACTCCAAATATCGAACCGCTAACCGCAGCACAACCCCTTCCGCATCTTAACGTTCGACATTTCCACCCCGAACGTTTCTCCCGGCCTCCAGCGGCACACATGAGGCTATCAAACGCAGCGCGACTGTTGACCTTTCTCGTGCTGGCAGCGGCACTGTTTACGGCGGAGGCGCAATCGAGGAGGAGGATAACTGTCCGAACGTACGAGACTAACTACCGGATAGACACATGGGACGACAATCGTGATGAGAGGTACCGAGTGACCTATTGGAAACTCGGCCTGAAATCGGTCTACACCTTCGATGCCGCGGGGCACGTGAGGACCCTAACAGCCCGCGACACGCTGTACTTAATTGACCTCGCCCCAGCAAGGATGCTCATGGATTCGGCGGACGGCACGACCGGCGAAGTGGAAACAGACCTCAGTCCAGCCATTGACTGTACCACCTGCTACAACACGTGGAACACACTGTGCGACGTTGGTCTCGTGGAAGTGTGCTTCTTGGATGATATCAACCCAGTCGCCTTCGACGAGGATGCGGAAGATTCGGTCAGGAGATTCTGCGGTGCAGTTGGAGCAGCGTGCGAAAGGGCCGCATCAGACGTTTGTCGTAACCAGTGCTTCCAAGGTGAGGTACCGGTTATAGGGTTATATACGACGAACCCCCCTTTAGAATTTGCATCTGAAAACCAATGCGTAGATATTGCTTTAAACGAGGCATGTGCGAGTAAATATTGAAGGCCCCAGTAGATGCGGATCATTTCTCCCATCCGCCTTTGATAGTGCCGCAAACAACTATTACCCAACGACCACCTTGAACCTTTTCTCGACGATCCTCCTCCGGTACCGACTATGCCACCAACTCCAGCCGCTGCGACTCCCCAACCAACTCCAGCTCCGACCCCTGAAGAAGAAATGGGTAAGTAACATGTGTTTGACACTGAAGAGGGCAATGTTGACCTCCTATCGCTAGTGTTTGTGAGTTCCTCAGCTTCACTCTTGTGCGCGCGGTACAGTAGGGGTGTAACCTAGCCCAACCTTACTGAACAACCGTACGTTCGGAGATGTAAGCCACGCCTGATACACAAATCCATGGCGTATGTACCAACGGAAACTGACAACAAACTAATATGGCGGACTTCAGCTGCGTACTGGCTACCTACTATGTTAAGGCTCGGTTGGGACAAATATTCAAACCGCACAACGCCAACCGCTGCAGAAAGGCTCATGGCCGCTGTTAAGGATAACGCTTGTAGCATGGACGCAAAAGGGAGCACTTTGTAGAGATGATCCACCTGAGCCCCGTATATGCTATAGGCTGAAACTTGCATCCAGCTTGAAAGCGAAACAACCAAACAACTTCATTGGCGCGCCAATCTCATGCATGTACCTTGCCTTCTGTGTCTGCAGACGCATGCAACCCGAACCCCTGCCAGAACGGAGGGTCGTGCTCCCTCGATCCCGGAGGAGGCCGAGTTTGCGCATGCGCTTCTGACTTCGGGGGAATGGATTGCCAGACCAACACATCATGTGAGAACAAGTTGTACCAGATGTTCGGTAGACATATGCTTCCAGCGTAGAGTGGAGCGGGATGGTGACGGAACCCGTCTACCTGTGTCTGGATACTAATGTCTATGCACGGTCACCTGATGAACGACCTCGACTGAAAACCGAAAACCGCTATTGCACTTTGCTTTTCTGTTGAACGCGTGTGATTATCTCTTTACCTCGCAGCCCTGGCCCCGTTCGTAATCGAAATTGATTTTATTGGGACATGGACGGATGCACGCAGGGCCGTTTTCCGAACTGCGGCTGACAGGTAAAGTCCTTTACCAACCTACTGAACAACCAATGACCACCGGTTCACGCAGGGCCATGGGTCCCTTGCCGTACTCAGTAGCGTGTTCATTTGTTATAATCGTTCGTTTCTGACTGCCCTTTGTTGACTGCGGTTTGTTTGAAACTTGAGTTTGCGTCTTCAGTACGTCAGAGTACCCAAGTCGCTCGCTACAACTTCGAGTATTAGTATTTTCCCGAAAGTCAAGCGGCATCATCAACATCCGTCTGGTGGAGGAAGGCTGATATTGCGTCAGGTTATGTCAGCATTGCATTCTGAAGCCTTGGCGGATACATCGCACAATCGCCTTCATTCGCGCTTCCGAACGCTATATTGCTTTAATTATCTTAATCCGAGCACGCGAACACTTTATCGTCGGTGTACCTGATAGGTGGTCCGAGGTTATAACCCATGTCCCTTGCGGAGGATCCACCCAAAGCCCTGCTGGCCTTCTCGCCATTAGCGCTACGTTGGAGGAAATCGATGGCGCCGGAAACATATTCGGCTTCGCAGCTCCAACGGCAATTTGGAGTGAATGCCAAACCGTCAGTTACATGGGACAGATGACCTTTGACCTGATCGATATAATCGCCGTGGAGAACAATGGCTTTCTTGAAAGCCTCATTCTCCACGAAATGGGACACGCCATTGGCGTTGGGTAAGTAAAAACAATCATTTCAGCGAATTCATCTATTGTAGCGCTGGCAGATCTCATGATTTCCCAGCTAGCTGATTTTATGTTATAGCTACGAATCTACCGCTGTAGCTTGGACGTGGAGTACCGTCGCGTCTCAGTACCGTCGCGTCTCTTCTTCCGCATGAATGCTTAATTCAGATTACAGTACCTGACGAAAGTACACATACGCATGTGCGCAGGACCCAGTGCACATCTATGTATGGAATATAGGAGTGCGCATTCGACTTAGATGCGCACGCCCAAATGTGCACGAGTGTCCAACGTGACAGCCCCCACAAACATATATACTAAAGCAAACAACTCACCACGGATACGATCTCGAACGGACGGCAGTGTACCACACCCTCATATATTCGGTATCGCAATTTCATTGATTGTGTCTATTATGCAAGGAGAACAGCCTGCCTCCGTAGTCGCAGGAAATCTCCGTGGCTGTGCAAGGATAACGGATCTCCGTCCACTCTCGCGGTGTCTGCCGAAACACACATGCATACGCTACACCACACAAATTCAACGAGCGAAGCAAACGTATCACTATCGCGGAAGGACAGTCGATGCTTCAGCGCTCTCGTGGTGGTCCGGGATCGAAAAGCCAATACGTATACGTATTAGACCTAGAAGTGGACATCGCAGGGAGGACCGCAATATGTTATTTTTTGGTTGTTCGACAATCCACTGGTTGGTACCGAACATATATCCTACCGGCAGATAGCGTTTCATTGGTTCGCTTTGATAAAATACAGTAAACTACGCAAAGTGTGACAAGGACACCAGCACGACACATGTTGTTCCGCCACTCACAACCCGGCTAACAGATTAGAATGTGACATAATGTATATCTTGGTCAACCATCGCTTGTGTTCATCGCCTCCTCGCCCAGGACCATGTGGGGGCCCGGGTTTGGCGAGTGCTCAACGTGTAGCTTTGATGGCAGCCCCACCTGGACGTGTCCCGCCGCCGTGAGCACTTATGCCGATATGGGCGGTTCTGGTGCTGATATCGTTCAGACTGAGACGATATTTGGTAAGTGAAAGCGTTTGCCTACGCACGCAGGCAATCTGCGCCAAAGTCGCAAGTCCGCAGATGTAATATTCGAAGGGGGTAAATGGTGTCACTTCGCTGGAAAATATAGGGAGGGTCAGTCTGGTTGCCAGCGAAGTTGTATGCTGACAACTCATGGTAAGCTACTCACAATCAGGCACCCAGACGTCAGGATATGCTGCTGTCACTTACCTCTGTCATACATTTCATCGCGCCATTTAGATAGCAGTACGCTGGTTGCACATCGTGACCATCTGATCGACGCTGCCCGCTGCAACCATCTTGTTTTTACCCAGGGGCAAACTGCGGTCATCTGGACGAAACGCTTTTCGGCAATGAGTTGATGACCCCATTGCTCAACAATGTAAGAGGCTGACATGAACAAGCAGCAAACATATGATACCTGTGGAGTATACCATACTATCCGGTCTGATGTCAGGACCGTTTCGTGTTACAACTATGATACTGTAGATGCAGTGGGGGGGAAAACACGTCCGTATCGCTGAGCAGTAGTTTCACTTATCTCGTTGCCATCTGTTTCATGTAGATCGTCGAAATTAATATTTACCGTTTGTCGTTTTGACCCACCCATTTCGCAGCCCACGTCCCTGTCGAAGATGACCGCCGCTACTCTCGACGACCTCAAATACATCGTCGACCCAAGCGCGGTGAGGTTCGAGATTGAGTCCGATGCCCTTCTCTACAAGTCGTTTAAGGACGACTCACGATGCTTGCCGATGAGCTAACACTCCAGGCGGCGACTCTGATGAAACATTAAAATAGGGGTGGATGTTTCACCTTCAAAACGAACGGTGGATCTAACAGTTGCAACATACTCAAGCATTTACGCTGCTAAGATGTACCGATACATACGTAAGTATGAACCATTCCGTGTGCAATGGGAGCAATATTGACTCGGATGTGAATGGAACGTGCCTCGAAATCAATCGAACCCTACTCTCACGGCTGCAGTCTACCCTTCCTCGCCACGTTCGGCTTTGATTGCTTCTTCTCCTTTTCGCATCAGGTGGACGCATACACCCTTCCTTTCGTGCCTGGTAAGCCAAGCCCGAGCGGGATCAAGTCACGCCTTTCCGTCGATACACGCGGTGGAACGAATCTGAATGGCTGCGTCAAAATAACACGTTGCTCTAGCTCATCTTCCTATGGTCGTTTGCGGCAGGGCTTAACCGCCAGCTTAGCACAGTAATCGTAACACTTTCGCTTTCTGCGGAGTGATGCATCGCGTCATCGTGAGCGTGTATTGGACGAGGTGCACGGAATAGCGCAGTGTAGAATATGGCATTGCTCTTCATCTAACAGACGAATTATCACGTGTTCTATACATAATATGGTGTATCGTCCTCGGTCTGATCAGTTCAAAGCAACCACGCGCGACATCGTACTGTCTGAAGCCTGCCATTGCTTTTCTTGGACACGTTAGGTCTCTGCAGGTCTTACAAGGTTAGATGTTTCATTAAATGATCGCTACTATCAGCAAACATCCTCTCCGTTTTGCTTGTGTCCTTGCATTTCAGGTCGTTCCAATATCAGGGGGTTGCAGCCGTCCATGGCCATCAGCGACACCGCTATAGAGACCTTGATCCATGTCGCAGACAGTGATGGTAACATTGTCGAGGAACGGCCCTGTATCAAGATGCAGTTTTAAGCGACAAGCTCGCAGCCGCAGCACACATCTCAAACATATTACCAAGATATATTGTCCCGGCCATGTAGTATTACCATCGCAACAAGTGTGATAGCTGTTGGGCGAGCGGCCTTGCAAGCATGAAAATTGTCGAACTAAGGCCAACATCACGAGATCGATCACCGGCGGGGAGATATGCGGGCTAAACTGATATTAGCAAGGCCCATATGTGGTACTTGAGGCTGCAGATAAAGGTGGACGAAAGAGCCCCCGCAGCGAAGGCGAGGGGAGTATAATAGTTGTAGCCACATGGTTTGAAAATTGGTTTCAAAATTCCACCACGGACGTGGCAAATGGCGTGGCTCGATCGGTTTGCTTCCAGATTGCCGGCGTTTCCTGGTTTTACGCGTATCATCAATACTTGAAAAACCTAGATACCATACCTGTCCACTGAATATTGGCATGCATTCGTAGGTGTATGTAAGATAGCTATCGGTCATCCAGCTCGGGAGTACCTGGACTGTAAGTCGATCTCCGATCCGTACTTTGAGACAATTGCCTCGAGATGAAGTGAGCAAAGTAGTATAATTCTTCGACGAGCGTGCTCGCCTTATCCGACGCCATTTCTGAAGGTTTGCCCGACGGTCTGCTCGGGGGCTCGTGCAGGAGGAGTATGGGCGATAGATGTCAACATATTCATGATCTTGCTGTTGTAGACAGGAGACAGTATGGTCGTATGCCGAAATGTGTTATTGTACTAAGTGTGTTTGCATGCGAAAGGGTACTAATACCTAGTACAAGCAGTGCAGCTATTAGACACGCATAATAGGCAGAACATCGCGAAGTCCGCGCAGAATACACGATCGATTGGACCAAAAAAGGATGCTGATAAATGTATCGTAGTTTGGCCGTCATTTGTCGTCAGTGTGCTTTGGGCATGGTGGATATAGATCAATGTTGATTGAAGGATGTAGGTGATATTGTAAGGGTTCCATATGTATATATTAGCGTTGGTTCTCGGCAGGGATTCATGCTACACTTGACACTCACGGCTGAGTTTTTCGATATATACACCATTAGCAAGAGCTGAGATTTAGTATCTGGTGAGGAACAATACTCTATATACTGGATACTAGGAATCCACTATAATAGTTGCCGCGGAAGCGGGTTGTGGCGTTGTACCCCCTGTATTCGCGCCCTTAAAAGTTAACGGCTGCCGTTTTGCGCGCGCCCATCCCAATTGTGTTTGCCATAACACTAGTCACTGGGTATTGACGGATACCAGATATATTGGTGCATATATACAAGATACAAGTATGTGATGAATGGCATATGAGAGGAGTAAGAAAATCCAGGTACACAGTACCTGGAGAAGGAAGTCCGAGATTCCTAGTATGGAGTTGGGTCGATGTTGTGTGTCAAACGTACGCAACAAACTATGAAGGTGGAAAATCGGACTAACCGCCCTCTGTAGGGGGTGTTTGATCGTTCGAAAGGTAAGTACGTGTAGCTGATAAGATGGTAAGCATGGTGGGGGACTATACTGCTCCAGCGTGTATATTAGGACTTTAAGAGGTTTAGCTTGGCGCAGTCTGTAATCGGACCAAAATATGGCTTGACAGCGGAACCCAGTGCGGCTGTTGTGAGCAAAGGCCAGGCATGGTCAGCGAGTGTGAGATAGATTGACGACGACGGCATGGAAGAGAGGCGAAGGATGATAAAAGTAAGATACAGCTTGAGAAGTGTGGGAAACCTAAAAATGGGTAATTCTATCAGGCGTGATGATCTGTCCAACTGTGTGATTGGGATGCTTTCCAGCTCAATTGTTTGGATGGTGTTCCCTCAGTGGCTTACTGAACAAGTCATCTTCACACAGATAGGCACCGCCAGTACCGGTACGCGCCTCTACGTTTATCGCGCAAATACTCTCTGTTATTGTTTTGGTTTGAATGACTTGAAACTATCGATGATTTTCTGGGTACAGGCATTTTGATAGTATTTTGTATCAGGCGGGAGAAGCCTAAAGAGGGATTCCCGGTGAGGTACCGAGCCATCAGCGTTTCACACGTTTAAAGCCATCAGCGTTTCACACGTTTAACGTGCTCGGAACATAAATAATATAATGTTCTACTACCGCCAACAAACATATGCGACTAATAACGATAACCTGTCTAATAGGCACGTACGGTATGCCAAGGGATACTCCATATGCCCCGCGCTGGTTACCATCGCACCTGGCGTCGTACTGTTATAGGCGTGGCGCACGTTCGAGATATACCTCATTGTGTATGTTTGCGTTCGAGGCACTTGCTTTAGAGTGTTCTTTTTCTCAGACTGTTTCGGGCCCACACGATCGCGATGGCGACTCATAGCGCAGAGGGGCTTGCCCTCCACGAAGACGCAAGACAGTGGGATGCACAGATGCGTGTTTGTTTCTGCTAAAAAATCTTCGATATGGAAGGATCGTTTCGTGCAAAATCCAAATCACTTAAAATACACAGGCTGCTGGCGCCACCGGCAACTGCACAACAATATGTTAGTCCTATGGTATTGTATTTCAATGTCCCGGTTTGCCATCGAGGGGTTTGCGAGATAAGCCATTTGCACTGATTCGTAACACTCGGGCAGCCTGCGATCTCCACTACCAGGCCTCTCGTCTCCTCCATTTAGCCTGCACTCTGCTATTCTTGATCGTTCGCCTTGTTTACGCGCTTATCGAGCCGGCCCTGGGGATCAAGACGGACTCCAGCCGTTGGCGGAAGTTTATGCCAAGACCCCCTCTCCTGGCTTTGTCGTTCGTTACGGGCGACCTTCTCCAATGGGCTAGTGGTGTCCCGACGCGGCCCTCTGTCCTACAGCGGGAAAGTCTTCGTGAGCACGAGTCAGAGCCTAACGGCGCGGCGGTGTTGGGGAAAGGAAACGAATTGCGTCGGACGAGGTCGGCGGGAATATCAGATAGGAGGACGTGGGGTATGTCGACCAGACCTCACGTGTGGGGATGATGTCGCGGTCGGCCGAATTGGATTTGCCGAGTTAATACTTTCCTCGCCACCAGCGGGCATCGCCGGCGTCGTAGTCGTCTCCCCAGAGGCTGAATGCTCACATGGGGTTAGACAGGCTTACGCCCCCACCGATGTGTTTGTGCGCGCGTGGGGCTGGCGAGAAAACCGTTGGGTCCAGTGTGTGGTGGTCTGCACTTGCAGTGTGGGCTTGTATCGCTCCTGCGGGAACCATGCTGCATCCCATCCTCCTGGGGCGAGACAGCTGGATGCGCTTCAAGCAACGCTTGTATACCACGATTCCCTACCAATCTCACCAGCCCATCCGCGGCGAACTTGCCCTACACCACCACGACCCTAACGGAGGATCCGCTTTCATTCCCGACGACCGTTCTACCAACGACGTCTACCACCTCCGATTTGCCGGACCCACATCCGTCTCGCTGTCGTCGACCCCAACACCCGTCGAGGTCAACCTGGTGCGTCAGTCAGGCGCCGCCGTGTTCACCGGGAATTACATGCTAAACATGCCCCCCCGCGAGAATCCCTTTTTAGATACGGCAATATTCGTTTCCTACAGTGATCAGACCATCCTACACTCAGGGTCCACCGACCTCGAGCCAGGTGTCTTCCTTGGCACCTCCATTTCCCCGCTGGTATGGTATGGCTTTACCCTGGAGGGTGCACGGACGCACTGCAGCCCATCGATGCAGGCTTTGGGGCATTCATCAAGGTCGAGGTTGGGAAGCAACTCGACCTATGGCTTAAGAACAGGGACAATCTGGAACGGTAGGAAAGCAACGCGCTGACTGCATCCGGTCGACGCGTCTTGCTTACTAAGTGGGTCGCAACAGCCGTGGACACTATCGACAACCGCGCTGGCTACAGGTTTCGCCTGTTCGAGAAGACAGGGAGACTGATGACGGCGGGCGGGACAGGTGACGAGGAAATTGAACTGGAGGGGCTGACGGAGCTTTTGGTGTTCATGGACAATGCAAGCGAGGACGAGGTGGCAGGGGCAGGAGGGGGGGTGGGGGGAGTGACGGGCATGGCTCGCGGGGACGGGGGGGGGGGTTGGTGATGGGAGTCGAGAGAAAACGGATGGGTCAGGGGGTGGGGAACACACGCAAGGAGGAGGGGGGCAGGACGAGGGCAGAGGGGACGGGGACGAGGACAGCGACGAGGTAGACGGCATTGAGGACGAGGAGAAAAACGAGGACAGCTTGCAAGAAGGTGGTGATATACAGGTTATATATTTTTGCGTTGTTGCATCTAGTCTCGTTTGGTTCAGCGCTTTTAGGTGCCTTGCTGTACAGGTGGCTAGATACAGTAGTACCAGTGTTAAGTGGGTACTTACACGTATGGTTCTCTCCTCGGGAATAGTCCCAGAGTTTAACCCTTGAACAATGTGAAATACGACCCTCTAAATTTTCGTTTGCCCCCACACTCTCATCGTATGGCATTCAGGTGACTCTGATAACGGGAAAAGACCCGCTGACTCTGCTGGACAACGAAGACGACATGTCACCGGAGGATGAGGCAATCGGGATGGTGGTGATTCCCGATAGGTTTCGTATTCAACAGTCGATACCAGCTGCTCTAGACAACTCTTTAGTGAAACGTGGTATGTTAGTGAGACTAAGCATGGGGTGGTTTGGTGGTGTGATCACTCGCAAGAGTCAGGAGCTCACGAAAGTAGTTAACAACTACCGCGTGCATTTTGAAGCAGACCAAAGCGTGCGGAGATTGAAGCTACCCTTAGGTGCACACAGCACGGAAACAAGCGCGGCGGTGAGTGCGTGGGTTTTACTAGAGCGTAACGACATAGAGTAGACGGGGGGTACAGTCGGAGGTGGCGGGAACAACAGCCAGCTCGGAGATTCAGAAGCAGGCGGAGTAAATCCGGCAGTCCTTAGCAGGGGGGAGCATTGATGCCCAGCATGCGTAACGTAGACCATGTCGATTGAATACCTTTAACCCGCAAGTGCGAGTAGTGCTTAAGCAGAACCGTTGAAGGTGGCGAATACAATATATATGAGTGATGGAGGCCACGTGAAAAAAAACAATTCTTGACAACCGCTCAAGAAACAAAAGGTCGAATTGAACGCCTTTGCCAAATATTAATTTGATTGTTAAGAATTTGACGCTTTGCGCCTCGTTTCCCAAAAATAAATTGGATTCAAGCATGTCTGCTGAAATCGGAGAGGAAATAAGACGCGAGACTTAGTTGAAATAGGAAATTCTAAAGTGCGGTCGCGTACTACTGTAGTGTTACAGCAGAGTCGTTGATAGTGGTCACGATCAACTATGAGGCCTGTAGTTCTCCTGCAGTTCTAAGGAGCACCGATTCTAATAAAGATCTTGTGAGTTATGAGTGATAGATGCCACATGGAAAACAACAATCTTGACAACCGCTCAAGGTCGCACTGGGCGTCTTTGAAAAACAGAATCTTATTTTCAAGAATGTGGCGTTTTGCACCTTTTCGCCCATTCAAAAATTGGATTTAAACATCTCTGCTAAAATTGGAGAGAAAGTAAAACGCGAGACGCGAAACTGAACCAAAGTAGGTGTTTCTCAAGTGATGTCGCGTACTGTACTCTTCTTTCTGTGCCCTACACCCCAACCACCAGCGCTGGTGTAAAATAGTAGGTTTGTGTCCAACCACGGAACTTGCCGCGTGCCATTGTAGCCTTATCTCCAAAACCAACCAGTGCGCCATGTTTTATCGGATATACTTGGTACGGTGTATTGTTCGGGGCGTCGGCTAGACATAGAAGTTTCATATGATCCCACCAGCGTACTAACTAGGTGTTGAGCTGTTGCGCTCGCGCAACATTTGTCCAAAATAACCGTTTTCCGTAACAGTCGCCGCGAGGCTGGTCGCGCGCAGCGCAACGCGCGTTTTTGGGCGCGCAACGTTTTTCGCCGCAGGCGAAAAGTTTTGTTGCACGTTAATTCACGCAGGAGGCTTCAAACATATATATTTTTTTCTTCTTAATAATTAGTCGTAATTGAACATCTTTTAAGCCCCTTATCCTATTCGCCATAGTCGAAAACAAAAATAAGGCACTTTTTTTGCTATTCGCCGTAGGCTCTTATTCTTTTTTATGTACTTTTGTCTATTCGCCGTAGGCAAAAAACAAATAAAAGGCTTTTTACTTACGTTTGAGGCGTATATTCGCGCATAGGCCGCAATTGTTTCGACGCCGGCGGTCTTCCGGGGGCTCCTGCGGTGGGCAACACACATAGCGTCGCAAATTGGCTCTGCGCGCAACAGAGGCCAAACCACAAATTAATGCCCTGGATCACACCATCTATCTGCAGTCTGGCCGAGCTCTAGTAACCCTCCTTAGGTATAATACCAATTATTAGTAGCACTACCGTAGACACACCCTCAATACCACACCCCCTCCCCCCCCGTATAAATAGATTATATTTTTATAGGTTGGGTTGGCGTCGCCTGGCGACGGCGCTGTAGAACATGCCTCGCACTGCGTGAGCTAGACAACCAGGGTACCGTTTTTTTTGTTTTTGGCGGTGCCCAAGGCTGGCGGTCTGGTAGATCATTTGTGCGTGGTTGATAAGCTCAACTTCGCACAAGGGGAATGGTCGTATCACGTAGTGTGTATATGGTAAGGCACCTATGAGGCAGATACATAGTAATACCCATTGCTGTCTCAGGGAGTAACCCCACCAGAAATTAAATTAACTCATTGAAGCTGTCGTCCATATGCAAGTCCGCCTCAGAGGCGGTTCTTAGCAGGATGCAGCTCACCCTCCATGCGACTCGCCCAATACCTCACGGCGATTCGCGCTTGGTGCGAGTAATGTCGGCCTCATTGGTGAAAACCCAACGTGCTCCGTCCGGGCATTGTAGGGATGCGAGGGTCTATGGTCATATGACTACGGCCGTGCACGACATGAGTACCCCCCCCCCCCCTCGTCACACCATCCCCTAACGCTGGGGCTACCGTGCATACTGCTTATCACCGGGGGTACGTTGGATACCCCAACCCCCACAACAGCACACCCAGTCAGTGATAGTATATATATATTGTTATTGCACGACCAAGGAACGGGCTGGGGTGCTTATTCCGCAAGTGTGTGTACTCGTAACCATCTATTACTATAATCGGCCGCCTCCGCCCCTACGGCCGTTGCCACCTCTGCCGTAAGCCGTGGCTTGGAAAGACTCTGCTCGTACTCGTAGGTTGATTCGTGCGGATGAATGGTTGAAACATATTTAGTATGTCGGGGAGGGACGCACCCAATTGGCGCGGTTGATTTTCGAATGGCTGAAAGTTAAAGCATTCGAATTGTTAGAATGATGAATGGTTGAACGATTTCGCCAACGACATCCGAATAGTTAGAAGGAATGATGTCAGGTCAAGCAAGGGAAACGTGTCAAGGGTGTAGGGCCGAGTGTTTTAACACTGAAACCTAGTAGTATGGTGTCAGTCTAGGCGCTGTCTGTCAAGGGGTTGAAGGTGCTGTGTCGTGACAACTTTGGTTCGAGTGCGGTGGGGTGACAGGGAATGGGAGAGGAGGGGGCACAGGGGGAGGGAGGAGGGAAGGGTGGTAGGGACGGGGCGGAGACGCGGAAGGAGGGACGGAGAGAGGGAGGGACGGAAGGCTGGAGAGGGAGAGNTGTGCGACTGCCTGTGTTGTTGCTGCTGCTTGCTGCGGGCTGTGTTGTGCTGTGTGCTGTGTACGTATCCATTTGAATATGCCTGTGTGTCAGTTTTTAATGGTCTATCATATTTCCGAGTATGTTACATCCCCGGAAATGCAGGTGCAGGTCTACATTTATGTACAGACAGAGTAATACGCAGATATTTCATGACGTCGTATTTATGTACTATTACAGGAGTAATACCAGTATACAATAAGTGCTTTGTACCCGTATCATGTCTCAGCCTGTCCAAGTGCATATTTTTGGAAAATCCGGTTTTCACCGTGGTCTGCCGTGGTCAGAAGTCAGAAGGTGTAAAATTTGGGTTCCAAAATTATGTCACGTCAAGCAAGGCAAACTTACACTGTCAAGGGTATAGAGACGAATGTTTTACACTACGTAAAACCTAGTAGAATGGTGTCAGTCCAGGGGCTGTCTGTCAAATGGTTCAAGGTGCTGTGTCGTGACATCTTTGTTTCGAGGACGGTGATGAGGGGGAGAGAAGAGGGAGCCGAGGGGCAGAGAGGAGGGAACCGTGAAAGGGAAGGGGCGGAGGGAGGGATGGAGAGAGGGAGGTACGGAAAGCGGGGGAGGGACAGAGCGAGCGAGGGAGGGAGGGAGGGAGGGAGGGAGGGAGGGAGGGAGAAAGCGAGACTAGGACGGAGGGAAACGCCTTCTCCACCTGGTATTATTGGAACACGAGACGCAGCAGCAATTACGCTATATATTCACAAAAATGTTCAACGCATGATCTACCTCCGTACAGCGTATAATACGTAGCAGCACGCATGCCTACATTGCACATGCTCAACAATTAATTAAGCAACATACACGCATGCATCAGGAGTCGTGGCAACCACGTACTACAAAATAGCACGTGTGTGCAAAAGCCCTACATTCTTCATGATAAATTGCACGATGCGCCCATGCATGCTGCATGCATACTGCAGTATATACTGTAGTTATGGTGCTATTGGAGTATAAGACGCAACAGCAATTTCGCGATAAATCCACTAAAATGTTCAACGCATGATCTCGAACGTTCATCGCATGAAGGTCCTACATTCTTCATTGCATATCAGAGATGTCAGGAAACGGCACTGTTACCCCTTGACGGACGGGGTCAAGAAAAATTCCTTGACGGGCGTGCCTTGACGGCAAAACCCGGGTACACCAAGTAAAAATCCCCGTTTTTTTGGAGAACGCCTGACCATATTTTTTTAAACCAGTATTTTCTTGTTGAGATTTCGTTTCCGCCATTTTTTTCCTCGTTTGGAGTTCAGATTTACAGCAGTATCTTGATACACCACGAACAACGGGCAACAAAGAAATATAATCGTATCTTGTTGCTCCTTCATACTGTGTAGAGCCAGCAGCACAAGAACACAATAAAATAGGGGTTTCCACAGATATATTGAGGCGTTGTTTTACGTAGCGGAGATAGGGGAAAATCCGTCTAGACGGATGGAAATGCCTTGACGGACGCCCTTGACTGACTGACTGCGTGACGGTTTCCCGTCTCCTGACATCTTTGTTGTAAATGGCACGATGCGCCCCTCCATATGCATGCATAGTCATCATGCTAGTATTGGAGCATAAGACGCAGCAGCAATCACGCGATAAATTCACTAAAATGTTTAGATGTCAGGAAACCTGATAGGTGCGCGGATCTTTTGGTCTGAGGTCTTCGATGTCGACGGGCTTCAGTTATTACGTGTACGTAGTACATCGAGGCTGGGCGGGAGCAAGGGGAGGGGGGGGGGGGAGGGAGGGAGGGAGGGGGGGAGGGAGGGAGCGAGAAAGTGAGAATAGGACGGAGGGAAAAGCCTTCGCCACCTGATCACTCCCAGGACAGATAAACTCGCAACCCTGTGCAAACATGAATTTCATTAATCTGATTCCACTTTAAATCAGACTTGACAAACATAATTCCCGCTGGCCTCGGGCGAGCGATTGCTGCTGCTCGGCCCGCCACTCCGTTTGGGATACTGGCTGCCAACCCTGATAACTCCACACACAGGGCATCCCATTAGGTATGGTTTGGACCATGACGATCGCCTCTTCGAGGGCGATCGACCTGTTGCGTAGCAGTTTCGAATGAAATTTGTCCGTGGGTGACCTTAGACTGACTCTCATGGGAGAGACAGACAGACAAACAGCTTTTTTATTCGGTTCTAGAAACCACAAGTTACACTTGTGGAAGGCATCAAATTTATCACCGGGATATGCTTTCTTCCGTGATATATAGGACTCCTCCTCAAGATTCCTGTCCGTGCAGCTGATACACACCACCACACAAACTGGCACACATGCAATTAACTATATATCATTTTTGATTCTTAATAGCTCTCAGTGGAAAGGAGTTTCGACGCGTTACATAAAGCGCTCAATAATCTCAATGATCGCATTGCGATAAAAAAGCGTCCGGGCTTCCTTCGACTTGGCGAGGGCGGCATTCGCTTTTGGCACGCGCTTCCCCGGGGTTGCAACCCCACTCCGAGCATCGACGACGGAGCCCGCTTGGTCCGTGGGCGATCAATGGCTGTTCCACGTATTGAGGTCCCGGCGTTTCAGGTAGCGTGAAATACCACTCCGTAGTACGGGACACCTAATAAGAAACAAGCTAATAAGAAATTCAGGCTGAGATTTAGAGGCAAATAAGAAACAAGCTAATAAGAAATTCAGGCTGAGATTTAGAGGCAAATAAGAAACTCGGAAGTCGTTATATTGAAAGTTGTGTAGAAAACACCCTCTCTCAGATAAGAAACCCAGCCTCGACCAGATGTCCTGAATAGTATTTGGTGTCCTGTACTTCTAGGGGCGCTTCTGTCTCCCTGCGTCATTTGTGTTATGTTTCATTTCAGAATTAGTTTATTGTCTTTTTTATATTGTTTGGTTCAGCTCGGGTCGTTGTGTTCTCGTACCCGGTACGTTAGCATATCACATGCTTTAGCATAACATTTCCGTGGGGAGCACAGCGAGGCGAGGGAATGTGAGTTTTGTACGTACGAAATAATTGGCCAATCATATATATATGCTGAATGTAGGTCCTGTAGTGGTCCATACGTACATGGGGCGAATTGACTGCGTACTGCAGCAGTGCCGAAGGAACACCTCCCTGAGAGAGTCGGGGGTTGCGCTGACGAGCAGACATCAAGCAAAGGGCTTCCAAGCCGTCAAGCCAACAGTGCGGGGAGGTGTTCAGGACAGTGTCCTTTTTCATGTCGGACGAGGCCAAAGTGAGCGATGGTGACGGAAGAAGTGAACAAGGAATGGACGGCACGGCCGAGCAGGCGGAAAGGGGGGAAACGGTGAGCCGCCTAGAGATGGAGAAGTGGGAACGGGAAGGCCGTATTGAGATGGAAAAGCGGCAGAGGCAACTGGACGGCGAGTTCACGGAGATTAATCGCAAGTTTGAGGTGGGGGCGGGCAGGATCGAGGAGCTAACTGGTATGACGTACCGGGTGGGTGAGGTGTCCGAGAGGTTGGAGGAGATGTCCGGCCAGATGGACCAGCTACAGAAGATGATTCAGCAAGCCGTCGACAACAGCAACCCCGCTGCTGCTGCGGCAGGGATCGCGGATGCACCAGGTCGGAGTGCCAGGGAACGCCAGATGCAGAAGCTCGAGCTGGGCAATGATGTGGCGATCTGGAGGAAGTCAGGCTCTCGAAAGCACTGGTTCGTTCGCGGCCGGGCACCGCCAAGCACCGGGGAGACCGTCGACGATCTGCAGGCGCTGCTGGGAGACATGCTGGAGGTGACAGCTGAGGTGGCGCAGCAGCTTCGGTCCCTGGGCGGATTCGACGTTTTGCAATTTCGTCCGCGTATGGAGGCCGGCAGCAACGACAGAGACGTGCCGTTGGCGGACAGTTTCGACTTGTTGCGGCAGGCACTGAAGTCACTCCTGAGCCTGGGCCTCAAAGACACTGTGGCGTCGGACGCGCTGTGCCTCGCGCGGACGCACAGGATCGACGAGTGCTTCGTCGATGCGAGCACGTTGCTACGGAGCCACGTCCTCAAGCACTACAATTTCCTCGGGAGCAGCGAGACAGCAAACATTCTGGGAAGCATGATCAACGACGACCTTCGCTTGTGGGTAGGCGAGCTAACCAGGACGGTGCAGGCAGAACATGCGGGGGCCACACCGCCAGAGGCCGACGCGGTGTTCGAAATGCTCCCGATGCCGAGATTCCCAGCG
Source organism: Saccharina japonica (assembly GCA_008828725.1). Taxonomy (NCBI): domain Eukaryota; class Phaeophyceae; order Laminariales; family Laminariaceae; genus Saccharina; species Saccharina japonica. Next base: position 561,052 of record MEHQ01003659.1, read on the forward strand.
CTCCGCGAGTTTGTGCGCGGTGGAGGCACCATGTACAAGCTTTTGCGCGCCGACAGCGGTGGAGGTGCGCATTCAACAAGTAGTACGGGGAAAAGGAGCCAAGGGGCTGCGGTCGCAACAAAGTCCAAACGCAAGAAGACGAACGCGTGCTTCCGGTTCTCCCAGACGCAAACTTGTACGTACGACGATGGCTGCAAGTTCTCACACGACAAGCCTGGAGCCACAGAGGCTCGGGTCCCTGCGGAGGGAGGAGCGCGGGGGCGGGGTGGGGACGGTAACGCAGGCGCTGGTGGTCGGGGGGGGGGGGGGCGGGACTTCGAACGCACTGGTAATACGGGCCAATGGGAGGGGGGGTCGGGGGGCGCAGGGCAGCGGGGGCGGACGCGGCGCTTCTGGCTCGGGATAGGGGTGCGGGCTCCACCTGCCGGTGGGGCCAACCTCGGGCGGGGCGACTGCAGAGACCTCGAAGGTGGGGCGAGGGCTGCGGGAGCTGGCGTTGGGCGTGCTGGAACGGGAGGGAGCGGTTGGGCGAGAACGTTCTGAGCTTCACGTTCCGGGGTCGGCGCCAACAGAGGAAGCTATGCACGGGCGGGTTGAGAGTAGCGTTGGAGGGGTTGGACAGGCAGAGCGGGTGTATTCGTTGGGAATAAAGCTCTCGCTGGACCAGGCTGTGGATGCCTGGCGTGTTCAACGGGCCACGCTAAGTAGCTCGCCCCTGTCGGGCACGTTGGATTGTCTCTGCAGAATCGCTGATTTAGGCTCGTTTTTGTTGAGGCAACGTGAAGGGAGTGTGAAGCAGTTGACTTCCGTCGTCGGTCCACGACTTTTCGCACCACATGCTGATGTGAGACAAGTGATGCATTGGTTTGGGGAAGTCAAAAATGTTCCTCACATAGACCGTTTGTTGCGAGCGTTATCACCGTGTTTGTCGGTGGACGTTGCACAAGGTGGCCATCTCACAGAGGAGGTGGAGTATGGCAATCACTCGGGTGTTAGGGGTAACGCAGATGGTAATTGCCAAGAAGGTGGTGACTGATGTGGTTACGGGTCGTGCGTTGGTGTTCAACGCGAATTTTATTGAAGAAATTCAAGGAATCCGCCTGTCCTCATTGAGTGTAGTCGAGGAGCCCAAATTTCGCATCATTCATGACTTGACATTCGCAGGGTCTGGCAATCGGTCGAGTGTCAATGAGGATACCGATTTTGAGTGCACTCCACCGTGTGAGCTGGGTCACGTTTTGCGCGATGTGTTTTTGCGAGTGTTGTACCTCCGGCAGAGATTCGGTCCAGACGCACGCATCGTGTTGGCACGTATTTATGTGGAAAGAGGCTTTTCGACAGGTTCCAGTAGACCCAGAAGGTGCCCCGACGTTTGGGTACAAAGTGGGGAATCACGTGGTGGTGGATCTTCGATTGGGGAATGTTTTCGGCAGCCCTCGAACACTCACACACTCACACCACATTCCAGCACGCTCATGTGACGGCCCAAGGAGCCACTGCCGTTGACCATGTAACAGTGGTGCCGTCGCGGGGGGGCAGGGCTGCTGCCCTGCCTCGGGATTGCGTGCGTATTCAGGATCGTGGCGGTGAAACTGGCAGCGAATTTTTCGTGCGGTACTATGTTGATGACGGCATCCTCGTCGAGGTCCAATTGTTTCCAGATGGTCGGAGGTGCATTCGCGCGTTACAATCTCTCGCATCCGATCACTTCCGCTTGTTAGGAGAACGGGGCCCAGACGCTCCGGCCTTGGTATCCGCGCGGAAGATTACTAGTTGGGGTTCACGGTTGGAGGTGTTGGGTTGGATAGTGGACACCGACGAGTTGTCAGTGACGATGCCACCCACACAAATGCAGAAGCTGGGCCGTCTGATGGCGGAGTGGCCGCCATCTCGCACGTGGGCGTGGGAAAAGCAGGTTTCCCAGCTGACGGGTTTTTTTATGCATGTGGATTTTGTGGTGCGGCCGGGCAAGTTTTTTGTGAACCGACTATTAGCAGAAGTTGGGATGTCGCGATCGGCTGCTGCATCCGAAACTTCGTCATTAGGGCGTGGGCGGCGCGTTGTTCTGGGTCCGGAATTTCACAGGGATCTCGAGTTTTGGCGATGGTTTGCGACCGAGGGTTTTGAAGCCATCGGGGGTCGCCTTTCAGCGCCCATGTATAATTTGGTATCTCGTCCCCCTCAACGCACGATATATTCAGACGCATCCAAGCAGGCCATCGGGGGTTTTGTTTGGAAACGGGCGTGTATTGGCGGTACGACCTTACGAAGGACGGGCAAGAGCGATTTTGCGGTTCAAGTCGGGCAGTGAAGGGCGTGAACGATATTTCTATTAACGTTTTAGAGCTGCTCGGGATGGTTATTTCATCATGGATGTTGGTGGGTTTGTGTGAAGATCTCCCCGCATAGGCAGGCGATTGTGTGCGTGTTACGGGGAGATAACGAGGCAGCAGTGCAGTGGGTGCGACGTTGCCGGGGGGGGTAAAGAGCCGCGATCGGGGGCGCTGATGCGTCTCCTGGGAGTTCTTGAAATGTCCAGTGGGTGGAATTTTGACGCCTTGCATGTGCCCGGCGTTTTGAATGACGCCGCTGACGGAATCTCTAGGTCGAAAACCTCCGACGTACACGCTAATCTTGTTCGTGTCCGCCCCCAAATCCCGTGGCAGGTTTGGGATTTGGGGGAAAACGGCAGAGCTCTACGTACCTCAGTGTTGGCCTCGAGCTCGTCCGAAACGCCGTTGCGCCCTCGACTGAGCGAGCTTACCAGGGGTATTTCGGTCCGTGGGTGGACTTTCGCTTGAACGTGGTAGGTGAACCGGTGTTTTTAGAAGCTTCCGAAAATCCGGTGGCGAACGTAAGATCCCTTTTAGAGTACACAGCTTACGCAGTAACAACTAAAAAAATGCAAGCCCTAACCGCGGAGAGTCACTTGTCGGCTATCAATTTGTTGCCCCGATCCTCGCGTGGTTTCGAGTTAGACACCACTCACCCGTTACTTCGAAACGCACTCAAAGGTTCCGCAAGATCGCACGCAGCCGCGGGATCGCAACCGAGAGTACGAAGGCCGCTGTCGTCCCCCAAGCTGCTTGGGGGGGGGCACTTGGCGCAGACATGGGGGGTTGGGGGGGCGCGTTTTGTGGCTTGCACTGGGGGCGTCATTTTTCTTTCTTACGCGAGCGGCGGAGATGTTCGCCGAAACGAGTACACGTATGCACGAGATTTATTGTTTGAGGCGGGGGGACGTAGCCTTTTCCCGGGGAGAAAAACAGTTGGAAGGGGGGCAGTGGTCGACGGCGGATCGAGTTGAAGTGCGGTTTCGAGGGCCAAAATGCGACCAGTTGCGCAAGGGCGCAATACTAACTCGAGCCAGACGAGGTCCGCCACGATCAGTAGTCGCTGGGGGGGGCGCTGTTTATTTAATGGTTGAGTTATTGTCGTGTTGCCTTTTCCTTCCCCCGTCGGCACCGTTAGTGGCGTTTGGTTGTGGCAATGGCAGGTGGTCGATGTGGACGCAGGCGCAGGCCACGAAGGCGCTGCGACAGGTGGTGTCAGTGGCGGGAGTGCAGGCAGAGGAGTATGCGTTGCACTCCCTGAGGATTGGGGGTGCCACGCACCTGTCGGCCGGGGGCGCTGATCCCGAGGTGCTGAAGCGCGAGGGCCGATGGGCGTCGGGGGCATAAAAGGGTTACGTACGAGATCATGGGAAAGATGCACAGTGGGTGTCTGGCGTGATGGTAGACGGGAGTGAAGGTTGCAAGAAGCAGCCAGGGCAAGGGACTAACTGGGGCGGAATATAAATAATGCCGAAGGTTGGGGGGGGGGGGGTCAGAGAGGAAGAAAGAGCATACGTACACCAAGTCAACTACCGTAGTGAGTGGGAGGCCGGCGAATATGGAGGTTTACGCTGGGTGGAGTGGTAGCTGACTTGCGTGTGTACGTATGCTGGAACGGGGCTGTTTGGAGGTCAGCCCCGGGGTTTTCCCTGCCCCCCCCCCTCTTCGAGCGAGGGGTGGCACATATTTAATTGACACAATTCGAAAGCAAAGTACAGAGCATAATAATATTTCCGTGGGGAGCACAGCGAGGCGAGGGAATACGAGTTTTGTACGTACGAAATAATTGGCCAATCATATATATATGCTGAATGTAGGTCCTGTAGTGGTCCACACGTACATGGGGCGAATTGACTGCGTACTGCAGCAGTGCCGAAGGAACACCTCCCTGAGAGCTGACGAGCAGACATCAAGCAAAGGGCGTCCAAGCCGTCAAGCCAACAGTGTGGGGAGGTGTTCAGGAGAGTGTCCTTTTTTTTCCCACCCACCCGCCCGTGCTTTTGAGGGAGTCAGTGGGGAGGGGGAAGGGATAGTAGCAGCAATTCGTAACTTTGCATGATTCGGGTGCATCCAACGGAAGTGTTTTGTTGCTGTGGGCGTGTCACGGGATCTGCAATATGGAGCAGACGTGGGGTCGCGGACTGTGCGAAAGATAGGTCGACCGGTGCATGATGTCGCATGAGCGTGGTCGAAGGGGGTGTTACAGGCTACGATTAGTACGACGGAAGGCCGAGTGTGGTGCCGGGGGCCGTGCGCGGACATCGAGGCTACGATTAGTACGACGCAAGGCCGAGTGTGGTGCCGGGGGTCGTGCGCGGACATCGAGGTTGCGATTAGCACGACGGAAGGCCGAGTGTGGTGCCGGGGGTCGTGCGCGGACATCGAACAGGAGAAGGGTAACACGGGCTCGAACGGGCACAGTCCAAAAACTAGTAGGGTCAGGGAGCATCCAATAACGGAAGGGGTATGGTTACGTCAGTTGGCGAGTGTCATGCGGGTAGGAAAAAAAACAAACATACGGCTGAATGAGGTTGGTTGGGGAGCGTGCCTGCCAATGGGATGCAGGAGGGCGAGACCGGGCATGACGGCTGCGGTCTGTGACGTATATTATCCCCTTGAGTGAGTGTGGCAAGTGGAATGAACTTCCGGGAGGTTGAAGCCGGCGATTTTATTGAAGATTAATCGCCGGATGGGAGGCCGGCGAATATGGAGTTTTACGCCGGGTGGAGTGGTAGCTGACTTGCGTGTGTACGGATGCTGGAACGGGGCTGTTTGGAGGTCAGCCCCGGGGTTTTCCCTGCCCCCCCCCTCTTCGAGCGAGGGGTGGCACACAATTAATTGACACAATTCGAAAGCAAAGTGCAAACCATTATTTTGCGTATTTTTTGTTTTGGTGTTTCTCTGTTTAACAACAAACAGTCTGTGATCACATAATTGGTATATCTCTAGGATTAGGAATCGGGACAGACACTGGGTGAACTGAAGTGTTGGGTAGAAATAACGGGTTTCATGTGAAGAAAACAAATACACACACTGTAATTATTAATAGCGTGGGCTTCGATGTACAGCCAGGAGTGCTGTTCTGTTGGTGTGGTGTATATATATATTATATATATATACGCGTGTACCAGTGTAATGGGAGGTGGGGAGTGTGTCCAGCTCGGGTTGGCCCCATCTTGGTGGCGATACTTATCACGTGACAGACTTTTCGCGGCAATGAGAAAATCATGAATGACAAGGACGAAGCCAATTTTCCGGAATCCGTATACACTTGTACGTAGAGTTTTCCGGGGTATACCGGACACAATTGACTGCTGTGCCAAGCCTACAGCAGTAGTAACATCCCGTCGGAATCACTTCTTTGGCGGATTTCATTGCCAAAAGTAGTTGAAAAACAATATGAGTTGTTTCCACGTAATAACACACAGAAATATGTGTTTTTTATTGTTATTCTTTATGTTGTTCTTTTCGCATTTTCTCTCCTTTTTTTTCACTTTTTTTTTTTCTCTTTCATGCACCTGGATTGCTAGCAGGGTATGTCTTGCCTGTCGTATATGAGATTGTTGATTTGCTTCAGTATGTTTACTTTCTATTATTTTTCCTTTTCGCTTTTTTCTTTCTTTTCTCTTTTTTCTCTTGCAAGCACCTGGATTGCTAGCAGGGTAGGTCTTGCCTGTCGTATATGGCATTGCATTGTCTGCTCTGCTTACTGTACTGAGCATAGTATCTCTGTGTCGTAGTTTTGTGACCACAGAACTGATACCTTTTTAGGATGATGAATCGGCACGGACACTGGGTGTGCTGGATGTCGACGGGTAGAAAGGAAGGTTTAATGTGAAGAACACACACAAATGGCATTGCATTGTCTGCTCTGCTTACGGCACTGCAGCGTAATATCTATGTGTCGTAGATTTGTGACCACAAAGGTACCTCTCTAGGATGAAGAATCGGCACGGACACTGGGTGTGCTAGATGCCGACGGGTAGAAAGGAAGAACACACACACCACCACCACATATTGCCTGTGGCTGAGATCTGTTGAATTCCACTCTCACAATAATCAAGACAACCCCTCATTCAACAACAGATACAAAAGACTCCAATATTTGTTCAATACGTATATAGACACGTATATACGAAGCTACTTTCTTTCAGCCCCAACGAAACCAAGAAGCGATCAGGCTGGATCAGGGTTTTTCCACGGCATATTTCATGGATACCACGGTATATGAAATACCTACGGAACAACTCGAACTCTGAAACTCTTCAGCAGTTTGTAAAAGTTTGATCGGACGGGCTATATATATCCTGATCCCATGACCGGATCATAGGCGTATTTGTTTGTTTGTTTTTTTGTTTTTTTTTTTTTTTTGTCCATCCCATTTATTATCTTCGCCCTTCCTTTCTCTCTCCTCCCTAGTCGTAACTCAGATCCGGGGTCACAAAGTAGGCTCCTCTCCCTCCTCCCCCACTACGGTTCTTGCCTTGCATTTTTATCGCGAGAAGACTTCAGCCTTTCCTTCCCTCGTCGACTCGCATCGAATTGTGCCTACCCACGCTACTATTAATTGGCGCTCTCAGCAGTTGATTCCGTTTTCTATTTATTTTTGCAAATAAACTCAAAAGTCCGACCCACGTGAGATTCGAACTCCAGACATCAACGTTCAGAAGCGTTCGAGGTTACCTCTAGACCATCGGGGCGACCGTATGGCGTATGTATGCATATATTTACGCTGTCATTTCATCGAACTACAACTGTTGGTGTTCGTACCTTTCACATTTTTGTATTATTTTCCTTTTGTGTTTGTTTCTTCCGTTTTTATGCTCTCCCAGGGCATCTGGACTGCTTGTTATAATTGATATGTCACGCCTGGCGTATCCCATACGGTGACATGTACACATGCGTTTTGTACTCTGGTTACTGCATTAGAGTGTGGTATCTCTGTGTCGCGGGTTTGTGGCTCCATGGCTTCTATGTATCTCTATCAATAGAAAGAAGAATCGGCAGGGACAATGGGTGTCCAGGCTACGACGTGTAAAAATAACGGTTTCATGTGAACAACACACACTATCCCCCCTTAATATTAATAGTGTCACTCTACCAAGCCCACAATCTCAACTCTCTACCCCGCCAGCAGCAACATAATTTGATTATTGCCAGCCCAAACTGCGGTGAGTCGCGAGTAACAAACCTCGCCCGGCGCCCGATGCACGCGTTGATGCTACTGCTGCTGATGTTCTGTTCTTGTAGTAGGAGTGGGCTGTCGTGGACACTGGGTCAGCGCACATGCTGTACGATATTTTAGAGTACCTGTTACCATACCGATCTAGCGGTTGCTTGGTGCAAATAAAAAATCGACACTACTGCTGTATGTTTTGTGGCACGGGAGTCTCGCCGGTCTCTTCTGTACGTATATATGATACCTACTGGTATATACATGTCTCTACAATATGGAGGCAAGATCAGCCATGTACGCATGAAACGGATGGTTTCCCGTAAACACGGGATAAGGTCCTGGGTCTCACAAGGGGGACTTCTCCGCGCGTTCTTCGTTGCGACTCACGTCGTTGCATGTGTGTGTGGCTCGTTCGTCAGGTTCATGACTCATTTTGTAGCGGGAGTGAATCATATCAGGCTGTTTTGTATACGTACGTAAGTTCATCAAGTCACAATTTGTGCTCAGGTGTGTGTGTTCTTCACATTAAAAAACCGTCATTTCTACGTGTACCCATCGCCCAAGTATGTAAGAACGGCGCCACTCTCTCTAAATCCGATATAAACTGATTTTGAAGGCTATTATATCCTCATTCCTCCACTTCAACACCCCAATAACCCGCGAGCAGTACGTAGTCACCATAGGAGATTCGGCACTGATATCGCGCACCGTAATGCGCGCTAGGCGATCGGCACCAACTTGAAAACAAGTTGCCGGAACCCTGCCGCCATGCACAAAAATGTGGGCTAAATATCTAAATATACCAAGACTTGCCGAGACAGTGATCATTATTACGGCCTGCACCGATGCAAGTAGCACTCCATTGCGATGCGAATCACGAGGCAGATCAACCCCAATAACACGCTGCAGCATGGCCGCCGCCGCGAGCTCGAGACAGATTATGTCGCAACAAGCAGCTGGCGCAAACTTGAACTTGTTTGCTGCTGTATTCGAAATCAGATGCGATGTGAAAAGAGCCGTGTGTGTGTGTGTTCTTCACATTAAACCTTCCTTTCTACCCGTCGACATCCAGCACACCCAGTGTCCGTGCCGATTCTTCATCCTAAAAAGGTACCAGTTCTGTGGTCACAAAACTACGACACAGAGATACTACACTCAGTGCAGTAAGCAGAGCAGACAATGCAACGCCATATACGACAGGCAAGACCTACCCTGCTAGCAATCCAGGTGCATGCAAGAGAAAACAAGAGAAAAAAGAAAAAAGCGAAAAGAAAAAATAATAAAAAGTAAATATACTGAAGCAAATCAACAATCAAGCAACCAAATAAAAAGGATGACAAAAAAGAAAGAAAGTGTCGTGCTTCTCCCAGAGGAGATGCGACCTCCAAAACGAACCAAATGAAATGAAAGAAAATGAAATGGACCGAAACAGCGCCAACAGAGAAAGACTGAGAACGACAGGATAGGACAGCCAGCCGGAGCACACCAAAGGCCAGCCGAGGCAGGTTTGTGCCCGTAGTACAGGCAGGTTCTACCAGCTAGTCGGTCTGGCACCTACTCTGTTTGCCGTCTCTTTCCTGCTTTCGTCCGTCCTGGTTTCCCTATGACCCCCCCCACCCTCCGTCTCCCTTCCCTTGGGCGCCACCCATACAACGGGTACGTGGCACTTCCAACTCAATTCCGTTTCGTTCTCGTGTAACACACGAGAGTCCCGGAAAGAGAACGGGGAATGACAAAAACAAAATGAATACGTACGTAGCTAAGCCACCAAAGAAAGTCCTAGGAAAAATACGGAAGGCGGAGAAACAAAGGCAAAAGCGATCACGGTAACATAAATAAGTGAAACAAAGTAAACGAAGCAAATGATGCAAGGGGTTGTAGCATCGCTGTCGTGCCCCCCTTGAGAAGCAACAACAGGCAATACGACAAGCAAAAAAGAAAAATGAAAAAAAAAGAAAAGAAAAGAAAAATAAGAAAAAAATGTCTATACCTGACTGCATCAACGAGGGGGGCACACCTGTGAACAGCGCTTGTAAACCATAACTAGTTTTCACCTAGTATACGACGTACATGTATTATATATACGTATAACCGGTCGCCCTGGTAGAGTAGTGGTCAGCTTCAAAGACTACTACCATTGGTACCCAGGATCGAATCCCACCGTGGTGAGAAATTTTGTCTTTTTATTTGAAAAAATAAAAAGGAACCAATTGCTGAGAGCGCCTTCGTGGTGTGGGTAGGCGGAATCCGACGCAAGTCGACGAGGGAAGAAAGTGCTGAAACCTTCTCGCGATAAAAATGCAAGGCAAGAACCGTAGTGGGGGGGGAGGGAGAAGAGCCTATTTTGTGACCCCGGATCTGAGTTACGTCCAGGAAGGAGAGAGAAAGGGAGGGCGAAGTTAATAAATGGGATGGACAAAACATATATATATACAAGGTTCCCCTTCGGGATGTTGGTCACTTCAAATCCCGGGGGTGTCGCAAGGTGAAAATAGATCGCACATGCTTCATAGTTCCCTTTTTGGAGCAAACCGTGGCATAGACTGCTGCTGTATTGTTTAAAGGCCAAAGTAGGAGCGACGGCCATTCCTACCGAAACAAATGTCGCGAGATAATATCGTATCTGAGGTACAGTGGGCTCCCGGTGTTAAGAAACTTCAGTTTGGTGTCCAGGCCCAACGACTTATTTTGTTTACGAAGTTGATCTAACAATTTGTGTTGGGTTTAAAGTCGATCCCACAGCAGTGGATAGCTGTATTTCTAAACCAACGTTTTCTACTGTTCGTGCCAATCTGAGCTCATTTTTCTTGGCACACAATTTATGAAATAAATGCAGACACCCACTCTTTTACTGTATGATATTTATTTGTGTTGAATGGTTATTTCTTATGTCGAGTAGATTCACGAAGAGCAACAACTTGTGAATCTTGACGCCATTTTGTGAATTGACCTGAAAGAAGCGAAATCACGATCTGCGACATTGTTTTCGTCGTGGCTATTCTATACTGACCTGAGGCTTTGCTGGAATGGCATACATCAAACATACACACCAGGGCATTAATTAGTGGGTCGGGGTCTGTTGCGCGCAGCGCAACAGGCGACTCAAGGAGTGTTGCGCGCACCGCAACGCGCCTGAGGCGCGTGTTGCGCGCCCCCGCCGCCGCCGCCGCGCGAAAAAAACGATAAAATGGCGATCTATGGGCGAATGTACGCCTTAAAGGCCTAAAAGATGTCCAATTACGACTATTTATCAAGAAAAAAAGCCCCCCAAATTTTTTCTCGACCCCGGCGAGAAAAAAACGCGCAACAATTTGTTTAGCCTGCGGCGAAAATGTTGCGCGCCCAAAAACGCGTGTTGGGCTGCGCGCAACTAGCCTCGCGGCGACTGTTGCGCAAAACCGTTATTTTGGCCAAATGTTGCGCCAGCGCAACAGCGCAACACCTAATTAATGCCCTGATACACACACGCATACACAATGAGAGACAGAACACAGCAAACCAGTGCTTCGTAGCTCTCACAACTAGCCTGCTGGATCCTCCCTGCTACTCGTAGCTGTCCCGCGCACACTGCGGGGTCTGCAGCTTCTTCTGCTGTAGACTACTGCTGTGCTGTGCTGTTCGACAAACGGCGCCTTGGCTGCTTCGCAGTTTGTAGCCTAGACTACTGTGGAGACATGTATTCGTAAAGCGTAGTGCTACTTTCTGTACTAAAATACTCGTGTTCGTATGCATGTAGATCGGGTATAGATCGGCCTATTGTTGGAAAATAGAGATAGGTCGTAGATATGATACTTCGAAGTCTGCATGCTGGTACACACGTACTCTCGTAGATCCGTGTATTTGGACTCTACGTAGATTCCCATATATTGGAACCGAATTACAAATTTACATAAAATTATCAAGCGTGTCGTACAACTGCTACTACTGCTGTACGCAGCCCAGGCAGAGCAGACGCATGCGACATGGTATCAACTACTGCTGCACGACGCTTGATGTGTGCTTCGTTCCATGTCGGTGTGGTCCTTGTGGTCTCGTGCGTGGTGTGTGCTGTGTGTTCCGTTCATGTCGCGGGTCAAAAACGAAGCATCAAAATTCATAGGATGAAGAAACAGTCGTACGGCAGGTGTTTCATAGAGTTGCGAGGCGGTGCCAAGTCGGAACGCCTCCCCTGAGTTATTTGCCAGAATTTGCGACGTTGAAGGCCCAGAGCACGCCCCACGGGCCTCGGCCGGGACCCGCACTTGCGCCGTGGCGTACACGCGCCTCCCCTGCGTGCCCCGCAGGCGACAGCGCGAGAGAAGACCCGCGGCCGGAGATGAAAAGTGAAAGTATTCCGGGAAAATGTCCATTTGGTACCTACTGTAGACATATATATATACATATACTCGATATATATATTACGTACAAGGGATGCGATGTAAAGAAAGAAAAGAAGGCCCTCCTGGCCGAAGGGCGTCAAGCATACATATCATATCATACATCTATCGTTGGTTCATGCTGTGACGAGCGCGAAACGCGAGGCCGTGACTGTATTTTGGTACAACAGGCTATGTATTGCGATGAGCATTAAGGCTTGTAGTGTGCAATGTGTAGTAGATGTTTGCATTGCATGTTTGCCTGTCTGTGCGGTCGAAATCAGAGGACACGTGAAGGTCCCGCAATCAATCACCTGAGCAGTGGACAGACCGCAAGTATTAGGAAACCACATTTTATCAGGATGCGTCACGTATATACAACAGCAGTTAGTTGCTGACGGCCTCCCTTTACGACTACTCTATGGTTGGTTCAGTCGCATGGCTGATTTTTTTTTGGGCATTTGACAAAAAGGGGGATACCACCATATATCGTGACAAAAGGGGGACACTATAAGGGCACCGGCGGCGAGATTCTCGTTACAGAGGTGGTCGTCAACACCAATCCAGCGGCCCAGCGCATTAACGGTACAGCAGTATACTCATAGTCATATATTAACCAGCACTGCTGTGATCTAGCAGCTCAACAACTCACTGCTGTGTGGTACTATAAGACTCTCCTCCCTTGTACGCCATGGTACGTACCTGATATACGCGTACACGTATACCGTTGTACCGGGACTACTACATATACGTACAGCAGCAAGCAGTTCCAGACAGGGCAGTAGTACTACTATCCTTTGGTACGTACGTATTTACGTATACTCGTATAATATATGTTGGTGATTTTTGGAGGCCACAGGGCACAGGACGCCAACCATTGTAATGCTTTGATTTGCAGGGCCACGCCTGGAAACCACGATTGATTCTGAACCAGATGTGCGTGTCACAGGACCTGCTCACATTATGGTATGCAGGCAGTACTCACGGAATTATTTGTGATATATACGTACATCACGTATGTATGCTGATATGCTGACCACGTTTGCCTGGGTATGGGCCGTTGATATTTTTGACGTTAGACGTCGTCTGTTGGGCGTGCCACAACAACCATAACATGAAAGCTTAGTGGTCACTTAGTCGTGGTCTTTTTGACATAGAAAGGGGGATATCTCTCCGCAACGTGACAAAAAGGGGGACGTTACGGAAAAAGGGGGATTTTTCCAAACTTAGTAGATGGAAGGGGGGATACCCTCGCGTAGGCATAACAATAAGGGGGATATGTATATGCTCACACCCCCCTTTTGATCGATCTCGTTCGCCCGCTAAACATATGGAAACAAACAAACACTGTGGGTGGTAGCGAGATGCCATGTCAGTGTGGCAAAGACATCAGGTTTGAATTTCGAGTCGATTTGACACAGTACATGAGCGTACCCGGCGGCGAAAACCGATGTCCCCCTTTTTTCACGATATAGGGGGGGTGTCCCCCTTTTTGTCAAATGCCCTTTATTTTTGTCTTTCAGAGCAATATCTCCCATATTCCAAACAATATATATACAATATTATATAAATACGTAAGTACTGCTGTATATACTGCTGTAGTATAAATAGTTTATTACAAAAGTAAGATACGTACGTATACGAGTTACGTATCGGTTTCAGTTGTCCAAAAGTTACATTTTATCCATTGTAACGAGTAACGAATAAACAAAAGCGAAAATTCAAACTTCGAACAACGCTTCCAATTCAAGAATTCAAATATACCCTGACGAAATATATTACATCGTATGAACATATCGTACGAGTAAGTAGTGGCATTTGTCGAGGGCATAACCAAAATGCACAACATTAATTGTTTAAAGGGAAATGGTCATTTGGGGGTATACTCCCTGGTTTTACGGCCATTTGGGGGTAGGGTCAAAATGCGCCCGCGGAACGCGCTCCCGCGGGCCCAAACAGGCCTCAAACGCCATTCCGAAGCCCTGGCGAGATGACCGAAGCCCATGCCAAGCACGCACACAACTTTTTGTTTTTTTTCAGGCACGTCCTTGGGCCTAACGGGACGGCGGCGCACGAGGGAGCAAACGAAGTCCCCCCTTTGACCACATCTTGGGGGGGGATAACCCCACGTACCTACTAAATGTATCTACTCCCCCCGATTGACCACTTTTTTCACCCCGTTTGACCGAAACCATACCCCCTTTTGACCATCTGTGACAGCTTCAAAAACGACTACAGCAGTACGTATCCGCGTCGTCACCGCCCAACAGCCCGAACAGACCACGGGGCGGAACATCCAGAACTTGCGAGTAGTCGGGATCGTTTGCCTCCCAAGAAATAAATCTCGGCACAACTATACAAATCAAATCTTTATAGACGATATGAAGATATCGGCTCTTCTGAGAAAACATGACGGTGATGGGGGAATCAGGACACATACGAGTACGTGTATACTCGGCGTATGGGTCGTGAGTTGCTGGGTGCTTGGTGCTTGGTGCTTGGTTGCTATGGTGATGGGGGAATCAGAACACATACGTATATACTCGGCGTATGGGTCGTGGGTTGCTGGGTGCTTGGTGCTTGGTGCTTGGTTGCTGGGTGTGATCCTGGCGATCTGTACTCGAACACACCAGCCTGCCGTCGGGGATGGATACGTTGGGGACAGGAGGAAAGCACTTCTCAAGAAGACTAACGACCGTCGTTGCGCCTGATGTTGCTCGTGTCCCAAAGACCCCTCCCGTCCAACAACCCAACACCGCGCATCCATGACCCACAGCACCCAGGAACGAAGCACCAAGCACCAAGCACCCAGCAACTCACGACCCATACGCCGAGTATACACGTACTCGTATGTGTTCTGATTCCCCCATCACCGTCATGTTTTCTCAGAAGAGCCGATATCTTCATATCGTCTATAGAGATTTGATTTGTATAGTTGTGCCGAGATTTATTTCTTGGGAGGCAAACGATCCCGACTACTCGCAAGTTCTGGATGTTCCGCCCCGTGATCTATTCGGGCTGTTGGGCGGTGACGTGGATACGTACTGCTGTTGTAGTCGTTTTTGGGGCTGTCGCAGATGGTCAAAAGGGGGTATGGTTTTGGTCAAACGGGGTGAAAAAAGTGGTCAATCGGGGGGAGTAGATACATTTAGTAGGTACGTGGGGTTATCCCCCCCCAAGATGTGGTCAAAGGGGGGACTTCGTTTGCTCCCTCGTGCACCGCCGTCCCGTTAGACCCAAAGACGTGCCTGAAAAAAAACAAAATGTTGTGTGCGTGCTTGGCATGGGCTTCGGGCATCTCGCCAGGGCTTCGGAATGGCGTTTGAGGCCTGTTTGGGCCCGCGGGAGCGCGTTCCGCGGGCGCATTTTGACCCTACCCCCAAATGGCCGTAAAACCATGGGGTATACCCCCAAATGACCATTTCCCTTATTTAAAACATACATGAATAATTGAGGAACTTATGGCTGCAAGATAGTCGGCATTATCGCTGAATCTTATCGGACATTATATTTTATGTTTTTTAATAATAATAAACTAAGAAACACGTCAGCTGTGAATTCTCCCGACCGGTCGATATTCAGCTTTGCTAGCTGCGTGGCGTTACTCCATGATGTTATTGTTAGGTACATTTCCTCGCGACTGACTACTGTCTTTTTATTGTATTTTCATTCCATTTTTAGAAAAACGAATCTCCGGTTCTAAATATAGAGGGCTTTAAACGGCTATTCCACGCCTGCAGCAATATTGTATCTTCGTTTCCACTCGTGTCGTCCAAAAGCCCCACCGCGCGTTGATTGTGCTGATATTATATATATACCAGTACCTAAGAGTATTCAATCAGTTTCTCGCAGCGTACTTTCGACATCCCACATCTCCGACTGCTGTGCATTATTAATAGAGACAACCACATCGTGATTTGAGGAATTGGGTCACTTTTAAGAGTGCCCGTCATCCGAAACAAGCGCAGCCATCCTCAGACCGCGGTGCATACATCCGTAATCTGTAGGTTTTGCGGCGGACGCCGCCCGATCAATGAATCGAGCCCAAGACCTTGACAGCGATGATATACCAGTAGCGATAACAATGAATGGCTGGTAACTGATAACGTCAAACGAGAAGAGCATGTGGACGCTTAGCATTGTAACGATTATTTCTCGGCGCGTTTGAAAAACAAAGAAAAACAGAAAGCAGCTTGGCTGTTAATAGGCAAAACTCATGGCCTTCGTGAAGACAACTCGCCAAGAAACGCAATGATCTCCTCCAATGGATATACTGCTGTACCCAGGCCGCCAAAAACCCACTCCGCAATATATCGCCATAAAACTTCGCACACCAGTATATATCTCCGCTATAAAACCCCTTGGAAGAACACGATATGCCTCTATTAATAAGAGCACACGGCACTTAAAATGCCCCACGAAGTCAACGCACGTCAGGCACTCTGTTTTATTGAAAAAACAAAGCCCACGATACTCAACGCAGATTGAATTTCCCACGAAGCCAACACTGCCCGGGATCCACAACGACTCAACAGTAATTACTGTATCTATTTCAGCTCCTATTAAATCATGATAATATACAACTATGAAGTCTAATAGTACAGCCAGTAGCAGTACAGCCACAGCTTGTAGTACTGCTACCAAACCAAATTGGGACATTCCACAAATGTGCCCCACCCGTATGATAGGTACTTCGACAGCAGTAGCCACGTGTAGTGACACTGTAGATGATTGTCTTTGAGAGGGTATGGGCTGCGACGAATAAATATCCAGCACCTTGCGTAGCTGGTAACCGTCATCTAACTTATACCGGTAGGTGTAAGTATCTCTAAAAACTTGACTCCAAATATTGAACCACTAACCACAGTACAACCTCCCTGCATCTTAACGTTCGACATTTCCACCCCGAACGTTTCCCCCGGCATTGACCAACAGTCATGAGGCTCTCAAGTGCAGCGAAGGGATCAACCTTTCTCGTGCTGGCAGCTGTGGTCTTGACGGCGGAGGCGCAATCGAGGCAGAGGATATCTGTTCGAACGTACAAGACTAACTACCGGATAGACACATGGGACGACGGTCGTGATGAGCTGTACCGAGTGACCTATTGGAAATTCGGCCTGAAGTCGGTCTACACCTTCGACGGCGCGGGGCACGTGAGGACCCTCACAGCCCGCGACACGCTGTACACATTTGACCTCGCCCCAGCAAGGATGCTCATGGATTCGGCCGACGCCGCGATCGGCGATGTGGAGACCGACCTCACCCCAGCCATTGACTGTACCACCTGCTACAACACGTGGAACACCTTGTGCGACGTTGGTCTTGTGGAAGTGTGCTTCTTGGATGATAACAACCCAGTCGACTTCGACGAGGATGCGGAAGATTCGGTCAGGAGATTCTGCGGTGCAGTTGGAGCAGCGTGCGAAAGGGCCGCATCAGACGTTTGCGGTGACCAGTGCGAGCAAGGTGAGGGGATTGCTGTAGTGTTACATACGACGAACCCCCCTTTAGACAAAAGGTTGCATCTGAAAACAAATACATGGATATTACTTTCAAACAGTATATGTTGAAGGCCCCAGTAAATACTGACCATTTCAACCATCCGCCTTTGTTACTGTCGCCTGATTTTCGCCCAACGACCACCTTGAACCTCTTCTCGACAATCCTGCTCCGGTACCGACTATGCCACCAACTCCAGCCGCTCCGACTCCCCAACCAACTCCAGCTCCGACCCCGGAAGAAGAAATGGGTAAGTAACATGTTTTTCACACGCGAAGAGGGCAAGGTTGAGCTCCTATCGCGGGTGCTTACGAGTTCCCCACCTTCACTCTTGTCAAACACGGTACCGCGCGGTACGGTACGTGTGGGGCCTTGGCCTCCATCACTGAACAACCGAATATTTGGAAACGTATAATATACGACGAAACCTTCTTAACGCAAGAGGTTGCATCTGAGAACCGACACGTAGATATTTGTTTCAAACAAGGGATGCACGAGTTATATTGCAAGATCCACCTGAACCAGTAAATTCTGACCCTTTCTCCCACCCTTATTCGTTACTGTTGCCTACCCTCCCTCTCTGAACGACCACGTTGAACCTCTTCGCGAAGAGCCTCCTCCAGTACCGACTATGCCACCAACTTCTTTCGATCCGACTCCCCAACCAACTCCAGCTCCGACCCCCGAGGAAGAAATGGGTAAGTTGCTGTTTTTCACACAAGCAGAGGGCGATGTTAAGCTCCTATGGCGGGTGTTTGTGAGTTCCGCACCTTCACTCTTGTGAAAGAAGGTGCGCGCAGTGCGGTACGTGCCAGCTCTGGCCTCCGTCACCGAACAGCCGTTTTTTTTTCGAAACGTGTAATATTCGACGAAACCCTCTTACCACAAGAGGTTGCATCTGAGGACCGACACGTACATATTTGTTTCAAACAAGGGATGAGCGAGTTATATTGCAAGGTCCGCCGGAACAAGTAAATTGTGACCCTTTCGCCCGCACTATTCGTTACTGTTGCCTACGCTCTCTCTCTGAACGACCACGGTGGACCTCTTCCCGAAGAGCCTCCTCCAGAACCGACTATGCCACCAACTTCTCTCGATCCGACACCCCAACCAACTCCAGCTCCGACCCCCGAGGAAGAAATGGGTAAGTTGCTGTTTTTCATAACGCGCAGAGAGTGATGTTAAGCTCCTATGGCGGGTGTTTGTGAGTTCCTCACTTTCACTCTTGTGAAAGAGTAGCGCGCGGTGCGGTAGGGGTGTAACCTAGCCCTACCTTGCCGGACAACCGTATTTTCGGAGGTGTAAGCCACGCCTGGTACACAAATCCACGGCGTAAGTATCAACGAAAGCTGACAGCAACCTAATTTGGCGGACTTCAGCTGCTGGCTATCTACTCTGTTTAGGCTCGGTTAAGACAAATACTTGAACCGCACAACCCCAACCGCTGCAGCAACTCCCAAGGCCGCTGTCAAGGATAACACTTGTAGCATGGACGCAAACAGAAGCACTTTGTAGAGATGATCCATCTGAGACCCAATATGCTATAGGCTGAAAATTGCATCCAGCTGAGAAGCACCACAATCAGACTATTTCATTGGCGCATCAATCTCATGTATGTACCTTGCATTCTGTGCCCGCAGACGCATGCAACCCCAACCCTTGCCAGAACGAAGGGTCGTGCTCCCTTGACCCTGCCGGCGGTCGAATTTGCGCATGCGCTTCTGGCTTCGGGGGCATGGACTGCCAGACCGACACGTCATGTGAGAACAACTTGTACCAGATGTTCGGCAGACATGTGTCGAGCGTAGAGTGGTGAAGGGGACGGAAGCCGTCTACCTGTGTCTGAATACGCATGCACATGAGCGGTCACCTGATGAACGACCTCATCTGAAAACAGAAAACCACTGTTGCACTTTCCTTTCTGTTGAACGCGTGTGATAATCTCTCCACCTCGCAGCCCTGGCCCCGTTCGTAATCGAAGTCGAGTTTATTGGGACATGGACGGATGCACGCAGGGCCGTTTTCCAAGCTGCGGCTGACAGGTAAAGGTCGTTACCAACCTACCTAACAACCACCGAGCGCCGGTGCACGCAGGGCCATGGGCCCCTTACCGTACTTACTAGCTCGTGCATTTGTTATAATCGGTCATTTCTGAGTACCGTTTGCTGACTACGGTTAGTTTTAAACTTGGTGTGGCGTCTTCAGTGTGTACGTTAGAGTACCCAACGTGTCGAAGCCTGTGTTTATCCATGACTCTCCTGGGTCGCTAGCTAGAGTATATTGGCTATTATCATTTCCTCGAGAGTCAAGCGGCAGCACGAACATCCGTCTGGGGGAGAAAGGCCAATCTTGCGGGAGGTTGTGTTCAGCATTGCATTCCAAAGCGTTAGGGTCTGCAGCGCACATTCCTTCGATCCCCGTCATCCGAGCTTCAGAACAAGATATTCCTTCGATCCTCTTCGTTCGAGCCCCCGACCGCAGAATTGCTTCCATTCTCTTAATCCGAGCACCCGAACACTTCATCATCTGTGTACCTGACAGGTGGACCGAGGTTATAACCCATGTCCCTTGCGGAGGTTCAACCCAAAGCCCTGCTGGCCTTCTCGCGATTAGCGCTACGTTGGAGGACATCGACGGTGCTGGGGACGAACAGGGAAACATATTTGGCTTCGCAGGTCCAACGGGTATTTGGAGTGGATGCCAAACCGTTAGTTACGCGGGGGCTATGACCTTTGATCTGTTCGACATAGACGCCGTGGAGAATAATGGCGTTCTTGAGGGCCTCATCCTCCACGAAATGGGACACGTCATCGGTGTGGGGTAAGTGAAAACATTCATGTGAGCGACTGAACTAGCGCTGGCACGTCTCTTGATTTCCTAGTTAACTGATTTAAAATTACCGCTACGAATACATTTTGACCGCGGAGTACCGTAGCGTCTCTACATCCGCATTAATGTGGTTTTTAGCTTCCAATGTACACATATGCATATGAGCAGGAACCAGTGCCCATCCTTGCCTAATCCATGGTTGGCACAGCAGGAGTGCACACTCGACTTAGATGCGCACACTAACATTTATACGAGTATCCAACGTAACAGCTGCCAGGTACACGTGCTAAAGCAATCAACTCGCCAAGGGTATGATCTCGAACGAACGGCAGTGCATCACGCCTCCCTATGTTCGATAACGAAACAAAGAGACCGGGCTGCCTCCGTGATCACAAGAAAACCTCCGTGACTGTGAAATAAGAAATAACCTTTGTCCACTGTCGCACCGTCTGCGGAAACGCTTATTATACACTACGTCACACAATTTTAACATGCGACGCAAACCCATCACCATCGCGGAAGAACTGTCGATCTTGCAGCGCCCTTGTGGTGTTCTGGGAAGGATGTGTTAAAATGCTTTAAATAGGCCTAGTAGTGGCCATAGCAGGGAAGCCCGCAAGGTTATATAATTAGGATGTTGGACACTCCACTGGTTGGTCCCGGAACAATTTCCTACCGGCAGATGGCGTTTGATTGGTTCTCTTGAAATAAAATACAGCAATCTACGCAAAGTGTTCTTAGGTTATCAGAACGACACCTGCTGTCCCGCCGCTGACTACCCGGCTTAGCATATTGCAACATGACATAATGTATATCTTGTCCAACCATCGCATGTTTCGGTCGCCTCCTCGCCCAGGACCATGTGGGGCGCCGGCTTTGGCGAGTGCTCAACGTGTCTCTTTGATGACAGCCCCACCTGGACGTGTCCCGCCGCCGTGAGCACTTATGCCGATATGGGCGGTTCTGGTGCTGATATCGTTCAGACTGAGACGATATTTGGTAAGTGAAAGCGTTTGCCTACGCACGCAGACAATCTGCCATAACGTTGCAAGTCGCAGAGATAAGCTTTCAAGGGAGTGAGGGGTGTCACTGCGCAGGGGAATATCGGGAAGCTCAGTCTGGTTTCCAGCGATGCTATATGTTGACAAGACATGCTGATTTAGTCACTAGCAAGCACCCAGACGTCTTGACATCATACAGTACTTTCGCTCTATACATGTAATCGCTCCCCTTAGATATCAAAATGCTGATTGAACATCGCGACCATCTGATCGACGCTGAACGCCGCAACTATCTTGATTTCTCCCAGGGTCAAACTGCGGTCATCTGGACGAAACGCTCTTCGGCAATGAGTTGATGACCCCATTTATCAGCAATGTAAGATGTTGACATGAACAAGTAGGAAACATATGATAGCTGTAGAGCATAACATACCACCCGGTCCGATCTCACGGCCGTTTCGTGTGACCACTGTAGTCGCAGCGGACGAAACACTTCGTCCTCATCGCTGAACAGTACTTTCCCTTATCTCGTGCCATCCATGTCATATATGTCTGAGTGTCAATAGTTGATATACATGATGATCGTTTGTTGTTTTGACTTTTGACCCACCGGTTTTGCAGATCATTTTCTTGTCGAAGATGATTGCCGCTACTCTCGACGACCTCAAATACATCGTCGACCCAAGCGCGGTGAGGTTCGAGATCGAGTTCGATATACTTCTTCGAGAATCTTTTTAAGGCGACTAACGATGCTTGTCACTGAGCAAACACTCGAGGCGGGGTCTCTGAAACCTTGAACTAGGGATCGACGTCTCGTCTCCAAAATGTACTGCGCGTTTGACAGTTGCAATACACTTTCCTATGCACACGTGTACGGATTGAACCATACGGTCATTCATTTTACGCTGCTAAGATGAACGAGATACAAAGTTGAGTATGAATCATTCCGTGTGCAATAGGGGCAAAACTCACTCGGCTGTGCGATGACCGTGTCTCGAACTCGAACGAACCCTGCTCTCACGGCTTCAGTCTACCCTTCCTCGCAACGTTCGGCTTTGATTGCTTCTTCTCATTTTCGCATCAGGTGGACGCATACAGCCTTCCTTTCGTGCCTGGTAAGCCAAGCCCGAGCGGGATCAAGTCACGCCTGTCCGCCGAAACACACGGTGGAAATAATCTGAATGACTGCGTCAAAATAACACGTTGCTCTAGCTCATCTTTCTGTGGTCATTTGCGGCAGGGCGTAACGACCAACGTAGAACAGTAATTATAACGCCCTTGCCTTCTGCGGAGTGATGCATCGCATCATCGTAAGCGTGTATTGGGCGAGGTGCACGAAATAGCACGGTGTAGTCTGTGCGTTTGTCTCACCTTACAGACGAATGATGGCGCGTTCTGTGAATATACTGTTGTATCGTATTTTGTCCGATCTGTTCAAAGCGACCAGGTGCGACATCATACTATCTGAAGCTTGATATTGACTTGCTTGCACCCATTTGGTCCCTGCAGGCGATAGAACGTTGGGCGTTTTTAATGAAATGACCGGTATCATAAACACACATCCTCTCCTTTTTGCTTGTGTCCTTGCATTTCAGGTGCTTCCAATATCAGGGGGTCGGAGCCGTCGATGAACATCAGGGACACTGCTGTGGATACCTTGGTCCATGTCGCGGACAGTGACGGCAACATTGCCGAGGAACGGCCCTGTATCAAGATGCAGTTTTAAGCGACATCCTTGCCATCGCAGCACAAATCTCAAACACACTAGCGAGATATATGATCCCGGCCATGTAGTATTACCATCCCAACGAGCGTGAGGACTGTCGGTCGAGCGTTTATAGTAAGGCCTTATGAGCATGAAGATGGTCGTATTGTCGCCAACATCGCGACTACCGTGTGCGGTGTCGTTGATCACACGGTAAATCAACGGCGGGGAGATGTGCTGGCTGAACTGATACTAGAACGGCCCATAGGTCAGTACTTGAGGCTGCCGATGAAAGAAGACGAGGGAGAGCCCGCAGCAAAGGCTAGGGGGGGGTGACAGTTGTGCCCACATGGTTTGAAATCTCAACACCGAACAGCGGTAAATGGTTTGGGTCGATCATTTCGCTTGCAGATTGTCTGCGTTTCTTGGTTTTAAGTGTATCATCAGTGCGTACAAAACCTGAATTCCTGTCTACTGAATATTCGCATGTATTGATGGGTGTATGTATGATAGCTACTTGGTCATCCAGCTCGGCAGTTACTGGATTGTGAATCGATCTCAGATCCCCACGGCGATACCATTTCCTTGAGATGAGGTATACAAACTATTAATAGTATACTTGTTCGACCAGCGTACCCGCCTGCTTCGCTGCCATTGCTGAGGGTTTGGCCGACGGCCTGCTCGGGGGCTCGTACGGCCGGAGCATGGCCGATAAGTGTCCGAAGATGCATGCTCTTGCTGTTATAGACGGGAGACAGTACGAGTTCATGTCGAGATGTATTTTTGTACTATGTGTGTTTGCAATGGTAAAAGGTACTACAGTAGTATCAACTGCAGGCAATGCAGCTATTAATATTAGTTACGGATGGTAGTTAAAACACCGCCAAGACCATGTACAATACACGCGTGATTGGATATAAGAAAGGTGCTGATGAAGGTATCGTAGCTTGGCCGCCAGTTGTCGTCAGTGGGCTTTGGGATTGGAGGATATAGATGAAGGTCGAGTGAAGGATATGGATGGTATTTTAAGGGTTTCATATGTGTATAGTGAAGTTGGTTCTTGGCAGGGACTCATGTTTCACTTTACACTCACGGACGAGTTGTCAAATCCAGACGCCATTTATTTGCAGGAGTTGAGAGATATTGTCCCTGGTGAGGAACTCTATCCTATATACTGGATACTGGAAATCCACTGTAGTTGCCACGGAAGGGGGCTGTTGTGTTCTGCCACCTGTATTCACGCCTTTCAGGGTTTGCGGCTGCCGTTTTGCGCGGGCCGTCCCGATGTGTGCTCGCCGTAACACGAATCACTGGGTGTTAACGGATGCAAGGTATAATATGCATACAAGAATGTGATAAATGGTATACGTATGAGAGAAGTGAGAAAAATCAGGTACACGGTGTCTGGAAGGAAGTGCGAGATTACTACAGGTAGTAGGATTTTGGGTCCATGGTGTTGTGTGTCAAACGTACGCAGTAAACGCTGCGAAGAAGGTGGAAACCCGGACTAAACGCCCTCTGCAGGGGGTGTTTGATCGTTCTAAAGGTAAGAAAGTGTAGGCAATAAGAGGTGTAAGCATGATAGGGGACTAGACTGCTCCCGCGTGTATCTCAGAACTTTGCGGGGGTTTAGCTACGCGCTGTCTGTGATAGAACCAAGAGATAGCTTGTCGGCGGAACCCAGTGGGGCTATTGTGAGCAAGGGCCAGGAAGGGGCAGCGAGTGTGAGATAGATTGACGATTACGGCACGGAAGCGAGATGAAGGATGTGAAAAGTAAGATTGAACTTGAGAAGTGTACGAAACCTGAACAGGGACAATTCTATATCAGGCGTGGTAATCTGTCCACCTATGCGATTGGGATCATGTCCAGCTCAACTGTTTGGATGGGGCTCCCTCAGTTGCTACTGAACACGTCATCATCGTCACACAGGTAGGCACCGCCAGTACCGGAACGTGCCTTTACGTGTATCGCGCAAACACGTTATGTTATAGTTTCAGCTTGAAATAGTTTGAAATATCGGTGATTTCCTGGGTACAGGTATTGGGATTGTCTCTTGAATTACAGTACGTGTGAGGCGTCTTAGATCAAAGCCCAGAGGGGGGTTCCAGGTGAGGCACCGAACCAATACTGCTTCAGGCGTTTAAAGTGTTCGTGTTCGAAGTATAAATCATATCCTACCTTCGCCAAGCAACACACGCGAGTGACAACGACAACCTGCTCAATAGGCAAATATGGCAAGGGATACTTTGTCCCGCGCTGTTTCCCTTCGCATCTGGCGTCGTGCTGGTACCGGCTTGGCGCAAATATGAGTTTTCTGTAATTGTGTCTGTTTGCGTTTGAGGTATGATACTTGTTTTGGTGTGTCCTGTTCATCAGACCGTTCGCGCACGCACGAGTACGACGGCGACTCATAGCGTGGAGGGGCTTGCCCTCGACGAAAACACAAGCCAGTGAGATAATTGGATGCCGTGTCTGTTGCTCAGAAATCGTCGATGTGGATCCGGAGTTGCGTGCAAAATCCAAATCGCGTGAAGTACACAGGCTGCTGGCGCCACTGACAACTGCATACTCGTAGCAGTATGTTATTCCTATGGTATTTGGATATCCCGGTTCGCCCTCGAGAGATTTGCGAGACAAGCCACCTGTAGTGAGGCTGTACGGATGAGGATAACGGGAAGCGAAAAAAAAACGGAGGGCGAGCGGGCTGTGCATTTACCGGAAACAGTGTAAGGTGGTTGAAGAGCTCCTTGCTGCTGTAGAACGAGCAGGACGAACACAGGATATACTCGTATGTACCAGTTTCCCTCGTTTCCTCACCCAACTACAGTACCTCGCAGGCAAAAAATTAGCCGAAATGGAGGAATTTCTAGGTCGAATTTCCAGAAATCTCAGCCTCAAGTTCTTAACTCCCAATATTTAAACACATGTCTCGTACTCTACACCCTTCTACGGATTTGAGCGCGACATCTATCTGGCATCTATCGCTGCTCTGTCTATCTATATACCAACACTAATGTGCCACCAGCAGTATCTGCAGCAGCAAAGCGAGGTCGCCGAAGATTTAGACTGTATGTATGCTGCGCTCCACCGTTGGGGTATAGAACGGGAGCATAGGCTCTTGAAGGATATTGTATAGGATTTAGAGTAGCGCTCCCTCTGAACACAAATGCGTAGCTGTAAATTGTGTGTAAATCGCTGTGTCGATGCTCGGAGGGGGCTCGCTGCTGGCTTCCTCTCCGTGGGCTAGTGCGGAGCATGCAGACAATACTGCTGTACAACCACCACCAGCACCAGCAACAAAGCGAGGTTGCCGAAAATCTCATGCTGCATGCGTCTCTTGCGGCGGAGGTATCACAGACAATAAACAGCAGGTGCACAGCGAGGAGTGTGTGTATGTATTCGCTATGTCGATGATCGGAGAAAGTTCCACCCCAGCAGGCAGTAGTCTGCATCAATACCACCAACGCATCATTGCTCTATCTATATTCCAACACGGATGTGCTACCAGCAGTGTAAGCAGCAGCAGCAAAGCGAGGTCGCCGAAGATTTAGACTGTATGTATGCTGAGCTTCGAAGTTGGGGTATAGAACGGGAGCACAGGCTTTTAGGGTCGTTCTTATCGAGCAGCTTTTTTCCATAATTTCCAATATTTAAAACAAAACAAAAAAAAATGGAAATATTGGAAATATTGGAAATTCTTCAGAGGGCAAAATGTTTGGAAGTCGTATTATTATCGAGGAACGAGAGAATATGTGTTTTGCATGTACGGGAGAAGTTTAACCAATCAGATGAGTACGGTTTATCTGTACTCGAGTAGCCTGTTCGTCGTACCCACCTGGGATAGTTTGTATCGTCGTCTCGCGAGCGAAGCACGCAGCGAAGCAGGGTAGCGATACAGGTACAAGGTGGGGTACGGACTAGTTTGAATTCGTGTCGGGGTCTTTGTGTACGGACTGGCGCTGGTTTGGGGCCCTGTCCTTCCCTTGTTCGCCCTGTTTAACCACTGCTGGAAGTTCGCTGTTCTTCGTGCTTTCGTTGGAGCTCTAGAGCTATGGCTCAAGACGCTGCTGCTGCTGCTGCCGATGCCCACGTTGAGGCCTCTTGCCTCGCTGCAGCTGCGGAGCTCGCGGGCTCCGGCGTGGGACCCGGGGCCGCGGCGGGAGTCTCGTCGGAGGAGATCGTTAGGTGGACCAGTCAAGTTGAGGGCGAGTTTCTAGGCGTCAAGGAATCCCTCGGGTCCGTCTCGACAATAGTAGAAGCCCTGTCTATTTCCCTGGCCTCGATGACAGATGCCGTTGCTGCTTGCTCGTCGTAATCCTCTCACATGGAACTGGCGATGCAGCAGTTCATGGAAAACCGTGTCGCGCGTTGAGGGGGGGCGCTGCAGGGCGATCAGACGCGGGAGCGCCAGCTCCAGAAATCGAAACTAAGCGATGACTCGGCGGCGTGGAAAAAGCCTGGCTCGAGGAAGCACTGGTTCATCCGCGGTCGTCTTCCCCCGAATATCGGCGAGTCGCCGGCTGACTTGCAGGCTTTCGTCGGGGAAGACATCCACGTGACTGCGCCCGTGGCCGCCCAGCTACGTTCTCTCAGCGACTTCGATGTCGCTCTGTTCAGGCCTCGTGGACTCGGGGGGGGGGACTGTTCCTAGATTGCAAATCTGGATGCCCTGACTGCCCAGCAGTCTGATGAGATGTTTTAAGGTCGTTGCATTAGAGGACAGAGCGAGAGAGAGAGAGCGGAGAGAGAGCGGAGAGAGAGCGGAGAGCTCGAACCCTCCTCCCGCACGAGGCAAGAATTCCACAATAACGCCTGCTAATATATACGCAACCCTCTACAACTTTAGTAACCGTCGTTGCTGACACGATCCAAACGAACAGGGACTTCACCACCGAACTCTCGATCCACGACCGCCTAGAGTGCCTGCGATCGGCCCTCGTCGAGATTCTTTCCGTTGGAGTTTCGCCCAACGTTGATGTTGACGTTCCGTGCCTGGACCGGGTGAACAGCCTGGGCGCGGCGTTCACCTCGGCCGCCGCTTACCTCCGCTCGCACACCCTGCGCAACAACTCCGCCTGTTCTCCTCCGTGGCTCGGGAAGTGATGGGTGACACGGTGAACCACGACCTGCGCGTGTGGATCAACGAGCTTATGCGGGCCGCCCAGCAGACACAGCCGGCGAAAGTGCCTCCGCCTCCTGGTACGGTGTTTGCCATGCCTCCAGTGCCTGCCTTCGAGCGGACGGACAACTTCTGCACGGGCGGGGTCGAAATATTGCGGCTCATTGACGAAACCGCCGGCCTCCGTGGCGGCGGAGACGACAAGCGCAAGGCCAGCAATGCCCCTCGCGGTCCGCCTTCGCCCAAAAACGCCCCCCCCCAGGAAGAAACGAAACAGTTATGCAGGATGTTTGCTTCTACTGGGCGCTGCTCGTGGGAACCGTGTGTATTCGCGCACGCTTCTCCCCCGGTGGACTCTTCCTCTACTCTCGCTCTCCGTGGCGGTGGGGGCGGGAACTCGGCGACTTCGGGAGGAGGATCTCGCGCGTCGGGAGGAGGATATCGCCCTCTGGCGCTGTTTGGGGGGGACTCGTCCGGGGGGGGGAGCTCTGGGGGCGGGGGCTCCGGTTTGGGATGAGGACACGGGCCCTTCCTTTCGGTTGGGCCAACACCTGGTGGAGCTGCTGCGGTGCCGGTCGCTTGTGGGGCGGCCGCGGTGCTGGTTGACAGTGCCGGTGCGCCGGGACTGACGGCGTCGCGTGGCGTGGCGAAGGGTTTACGGGGGCGCGCTTTGGAGGCTCTGGCTGGCGACGATGGCGTGGGTCGCGAGCGCTCTCCCCTGGCTCCGGGGTCTGTCGCCTTCGGGGACGAAGGTAAGGTGTGGAGTCCCGTTTGTGTTTCGCCTTCGTTGCCTTGCGATGCTGTCGACGATTGGCTTTCCGCGCGCGCGAGGGTGGCGCTGTCGGTGTCTGAGGGGGGTCCGACGAACCTCGATCAGGTCGCCAGCTCAGGTTCCTCCCTTTTGCGGCAGTGTCATGGCAGTATTTCTTCGCTCGTCTCTGCCGTCGGTTCTGGTTGTTTTGGGTCTCATATTCATCTTGAGGTCGTCCGTCGTTGGTTCGGGGCAGTGAAAACATTCCCTGCTGTGTCTACCCTGCTGCGTGTGTTGTCTCCGGGGGCGCCGGTGTGTGTCGACCGTGGCGGAGACTTGCTCGCTGAGCTTGCATACGGTAACCACCCTAGCCTCGTCTCGCATGAAGTTGCTATTCACGCCAAGGTTTGCTCTAATGTCGCACATGGGCGCGCTCTGGTGTTTCCGTTACGATTCGCTGCCGAAATTGTGGGTCTCCGTGTGTCGCCGTTGGCTGTCATCCTCGAACCCAAATTTCGCGTCATTCACGATCTTACCTTTGGGCGCGCCGGCGTTCGGACGAGCGTTAACAGCGATACCGAATTTTGCGCGCCGGCGTCCGGACGAGCGTTAACAGCGATACCGAATTTTCTTCCGCCCCCCCGTGCGAGCTCGGTCACGTTCTACGCGATGTGTTGTTACGGGTGTTATTTTTTAGGCAGGCGCACGGTCGTAGTGCTCGTATAGTTCTGTGCCGTGTACACGTCAAATATGCCTTTCGTGAAGTGTTGGTTGACCCGGTCGGGGCGCCGGGGTTCGGTTACGTGACCGGTGGTCACGTCGTCGTGGACTTGCGTCTGCAGTTCGGCTGGCGGAACAGCCCTGAGTTTTGGGGACTGATGGCTTCCGTGTTGGAACATGCCCACACCCACTCTACGTTCCTAGACGCCGTTGTATCCCCGCAGGGGGCCGAGTCCGTCGCGCACGTTAAGATGTCCCCGTCTTGGGGGACTCCTGTCGCGTCGCTCCCGTGTGATTGTCGTCCCGTCTCTGGTACGGGCGGCACTACCGGGGGCTGCTCCTTCGTGCGTTACTACGTCGACGACGGTATTTTCGTCGAGGTGCAATGGTGGCCGGACGGTCGCCGCTGCCTGCGGGCGGTGCAGTCTCTGGCGTCCGACCATTTCCGTTTGTATGGGGAGCGCGGTGTGTCCGGTCCCCCCCTCTTGTCGGCCACAAAGATCACTGACTGGAACACGCGGCTCGAGATTCTGGGCTGGACCATCGACACGGAGATTCGGTGACGCTGCCGTGCTAAAGCGTCTCAAACCGCGTGCTCTACTCGCCGAGTGGCCCCCGTCTCGGGCGTCGGCGAGGCAGGTGTCGCAACTCGCTGGGTTCCTCATGCACGTCTCGTTCGCCGTGCGTCCGGGATCGTTCTTCGTGCAGCGTGTACTGGCTTCCGTCGGTATGCCACGCATCGCCGCGGGGGCGGACTTCGTTTTTCGTTCGGCCAACCCTGGGCGGCGTCTCGTCCTGGGGCCCGAGTTCCACGGGGATCTCGAGTGTTGACGATGGCTTGTCTAGGAAGGCTTTGACGCGCGCGGGGGTGTCCTGTCGGCGCCGATGTATCATCTACTGGAGCGTCCGGCGAAACGTACTCTTTTTTCGGACGCTTCCAAAACCGCTGTCGGGGGGTTGTGGCTTGAGACCGGTGTGTACTGGCGGTATGATCTGACCGCCCTGGAGCAGTCTTGGTTCTGCGGTTCGAGTTTGTTTGTCGCGGGCGAAAATGACCTCTCTATCAAGGTTCTTGAACTCTCAGGTATGGTCGTTTCGGCGTGGGTTCTCGTGTCTTCGTGTGCAGAGCGTCCATCTGCGATGGGTGACTGTGTGTTGCTGCGTGGGGACAATGAAGCCGCCGTGCAGTGAATGCGGCGCTGTCGCGGGGGTAAGGAACCGCGGTTCGGTGCCTTGATGCGCCTTCTGGGGGTACTCGAAGTGTCCTCAGGTTGGCACTTCGACGCTTTGCACGTGCGGGGTATTCATAACGTTGCCGCCGATGGTATCTCACGCTGGGATCGCGCCCCCGTTCTGGATAACTTACGCACCGTTGGCCCCGACGTTCCTTGGCAAATGCGGGATCTGGGGGACGCCGGCACAGCTCTTTGTACTTCGGTGTTGGCCTCGAGCTCATGCGACACGCCGTTGCGCCCTCGTCTGAACGCACTTATCGGGGGCATTTTGGCGTGTGGGTAGAATTCCGCGTACCTTGTGGGGTGCCCGTTTTCCTTCAGCATTGCAGTGATGGTATGTTTAACGTGTGGCAGCTGTTCGAGTACGTGGCGTATTCTTTCGCTACCAAGAAACTGCGACCGTCACCTTTGAGAGTCATTTGTTAGCCATCAAGTTCTTCCATCGTATTTGGCGTGGCTTCGAGCTTGATACCTCCCACCCCGTTCTCGCCAGCGCCTTTATAGGGGCGGGTCATTCGCACACTGAAGTGGGCAATCAGGCAACAGTACGCTGGCCCGTGTCGTGGATGATGTTGCTTGTTGGCGAAACTCTGGTTCCGCCGTGGGGTACGGGGGGGCGCGTGTTGTGGTTCGCTTTGTGTGCGTCGTTTTTTTTCTTAACTCGCGCGTCGGAAATGTTTGCGGAGACTCGAACACGTGTTCACGAGACGTATTGCCTGCATCGGGCTGACGTTGCGTTCTTTCGGGGAACAGTCCAGCTTGTTTCGGCACCGTGGTCGGCCGCGGACCGCGTCGAGGTTCGGTTTCGCGGTTCTAAGGGGGATCAGATGCGAAAGGGGGCTGTTTTGACGCGTGTGCGGGAGGGACCGAAGAGGCCCGTTGTCGTCGGCGGCAATGCCGTCGATCTCATGATTGAGTTGATGTCTTGTTACCTGTTCCTCCCTCCGTCTGCCCCCCTGGTTGCGTTTGGTGCTGGTAATGACAGATGGTCCATGTGGACGCAGCAGCAAGCTACTGCAGCGTTGCGGACAGTGGTTGCGTTGGCGGGCGTGCGTGCGCAGGAGTACGCCCTGCACTCCCTACGGTTTGGGGGCGCAACTCACTTGTCGGCGGGGGGTGGTACACCAGAGGTCTTGCAGCGTGAGGGCCGGTGGGCGTCCGATGCGTACAAGGCGTATGTTCATAGCCACGGGAAGGATGCCAGTTGGGTTGCCGATTTCATGGCCCGGGAAGGGTCGAGTAAGGGTACCCAGCCGGGGCAGGGTACAGAGTGGGGACGAGTCCACTCTCCCCAGAAAACGGTTGAGAGCAAGTAGCCGAAACTCGTGGCGCAAGCGCCGTCTTGGGAAAAGGGGGGTGTAAAGAGAATATGTGTTGATGTGCGGGTCCTGTGGGGAAGCAAAGGGGGGGGGGTGAGACCGCAGGGAGGCTTCCGTAAATAGAACCAACCCCAGGTTGGAGGCTGGCGTCGAGAGTCGACATGCCAGTTTGGGGTTTGGAGTTGGCTCAAGTTTACGGATGCTAGCGGGGAGTTGCGCTTGGAGCAACCCCGGGGGTTTGCCCCTCTCTCTACCCCCCTTCCTCCGAGCGGGGGGGGCGCACTAATATTATGCAACTTCGAAAGCAAAATGAAAATCGTAATATTTTCGAGGCACGAGAGAATATGTGTTTTGCATGTACGGGAGAAGTTTAACTAATCAGATGAGTACGGTTGATCTGTACTCGAGTAGCCTATTCGTCGTACCGACCTGAGATAGTTTGTATCGTCGTCTCGCGAGCGAAGCACGCAGCGAAGCAGGGTGGCGATACAGGTACAAGGTGGGGTACGGATTAGTTTGAATTCACACCCACCCGCCCATGCTTTTGAGGGAGTCAGTGGAGGGGGGTTTTTACTGGTCGCAGCTACTTTGCGTTTGTGTTGCTGGTCGTGTGATGTACTTGGTGGGCGCGGTTCACGCGCCCGGGTGTCGTAGATTGCGTAGTTGCGGTGAGGGGCTAGCAGCGTCGGTTTAGGTTTATGTTGTTATGATGCTGGGGGTCCTGATGGTCGTGTCATTTTCAATTCCCAGTAAATAGGGAAAAAAATGGAAAAAATGGAAATAATATAGAAAATTGCGCGAAAAAATGTTGGAATGTTTGGAATTTTTGGACATATATGGCTAAGAATGGCGCTTAGGGTCGTTCTTATCGAGAAGCTTTTTTTCCATAATTTCCAATATTTTGTTTTAAAAAAAAATTCAGGAAACCTTGGAAATATCGGAAATATTGGAAATGTTGGAAATTCTTCAGAGGGCAAAATGTTTTGAAGGCTTCATGTCCCAAAAAATGGAAAACAAAAATGGTAAAAATGGTAATCTAGAAAATTGCGTGAAAGACAGTGTTGGAAATTTTCGGAATTTTGGAAATAAATGGCTCCGATACGAATGGCCAGTTTGATTAGCATTCTCCGCTTTTCACAAACGCTTAGCTCCCAGCAGGCAGTAGTCGGCGTCAATACCACCAACTCAGCAAAGCGAGGTCGCCGAAGATTCCATGCTGCATTCATCTGAGCATGCAGACAATATTCCCGTTAAATTTCAAACAGCAGCAGACATCAGTCTGCATCAATACCAGCCTCGGGTGCTTAACTCCCACATTCTATGCTGGATGCATATTTTGCGATGGAGCTATCACAGACAACATACAGCAGATGCACAGCGAGGAGTGTGTTCAATGGCTATGTCGATCGGCGGTGATGTTTCCATCCCAGCAGGCAGCGGTCTGCGTCAATACCACGAACTCAACAAAGCGAGGTCATCGAAGCTTCCATGCTGCATGCATCTCTTGCGGCGTAGCTATCGCAGACAGCATTCAGCAGATGCACAGTGAGGAGTGTGTGTGTAATCGCTAGGTCGATGTTCGGAGAAGTTTCCACTCAAGCAGGCAGCAGTCTGCATCCATACCACCTACTCATAGCTTCACTGTTGTGTGTATGCTGAGCTTCGAAGTGGGTGTAGAAAACGGGAGCATAGGCTCTTAAAGGCTATATTATAGGGTTCAGACTAGCGTTCCCCGCTGCGCACACATGCTTAGCTGTAAGTTGTGTGTAGTCGCTATGCCGATGGTCGGAGGGCATCGCTGCTAGCTTTGTCTCCGTGGTCTAGTACGGAGCATGCAGACAATACTGCTGTACCACGAGCAACACCAGCTGCAGCAGCAAAGCGAGGTCGCCGAAAATCCCATGCTGCATGCATCTCTTGCGGCGGAGCTATCACAGACACCATACAGCAGATGCACAGCGAGGAATGTTTGTG
This sequence comes from Saccharina japonica, assembly GCA_008828725.1. Lineage (NCBI taxonomy): Eukaryota > Phaeophyceae > Laminariales > Laminariaceae > Saccharina > Saccharina japonica. The sequence continues at coordinate 595,071 of MEHQ01003659.1, forward strand.
TGTATTCGCGATGTCGATGGTCGGAGACTTTTCCACCCCACCAGGCAGCAGTCTGCATCAATACCACCAACTCATACCTGAGGTCTGTCCCGTTGCTCACCGTTGCCCCCTCTCACCCTGGCGTTCCTTGCCCAAGCTTCATCCTGCCTGACTCTCACCGTGCCCGTGGTGCTCGTGCTGCTCGCCCGCCCACAACAGTGTGTGTTCAAGCAGCAAGCTCGCCGACAACACACAGAAGCGGAGGGATTGAGCAAAAATGCGCCGCCACACCATCAATCAGCATTTCCTCCTCGTTTGACGAATTATTCCCACTTGAGCCACACGCAACGCCGGGAGATGAGTCTTGGCGTAGAAGGTTTCTGTCTGTTTCAGCTACCTTTGCTCACGACCCCGCCGCCAAACAGCAACGCCCCGCCGATTATTTGAGATTTGAGCGTAGTCATGCTTGGGGAGTGCTTCACGTGCTTCACAAAACAACTTGGAAATTCTCAACCCAAAACATCTTGAAAAGACTCAACGCAAAACTCATTATGGTTTGATGAGACTCAAGAGCTAATCGACCGGGAGAATTTGAATGGAACCGACTTACGCGGTATTGAGGAGGTGTGGGGGGGGGCAACCACTCACTGCAGCGTGCATGCAGGTAGGCCCAATTAGACGCGGGTGGTGGAAAATTGGATATTTTTTGTGGTCAACACCGACTGGCTGCCCAAATGTATATATAACTTTTCATCTTGTGTTGCCTTGAAAGTGGACAGCTCGTCGTAGAGTTGGACGTGTGTCCTTGACTACCGATGCCCGATTTTTTGTAGACTCCAACATGGTACCGTCTGTCTGGTCATAACATACAGGAGGTTGGACATGTGTCCTTGACTACCGATGCCCGATTTCTTGTAGACTCCAACACGGTACCGTCTGTCTGGTCATAACATACAGGAGACATTCCGATGGGCACAATATTTACTATTCTAGCTTAGATTGACTGGCGGTTCATAGCCCCAGGCAGCCGGATAGGTTTGCTCGACGAGGCAGACGAGGAACAGCATACCATCACAAAGGCGGCGCCAAATGAGCTCACACGTCTCAAATATTCGTCGATGAAAAGCTTTAGAAGCCTAGATTCCAACACAATAAGTTTGGAGACATGAACAATAATTAGAACGAGATTTTGGTTATTAGACCAAGCTCGTTATAAGTGAACTTGGGCAAACTTTGACGGCAGATGAATGTACAACATTATAAGGGAGGGCGGGAGAGAGGAAGGGATAATCGGGAGAGAAAAGGGAATCAAACAGGATACTAGAAAGGAGCCGAGGGTGACCGGGGGCGCAGCTAGAGGCGCGATCGGCCAGCACTCCCTAGAAGTCAAACGTGTGTCGATTTGACCACCGGCGGTTTGTTTGGTGGATTCTCGAGAGACGCTCGGGTTCTTGAAATACGTTAAAATGACGATATCAATTATTTGAGGAAAGCAACACACGAACACGCGACCCTAAGCAACTTGATGGTTGGCGGAGCCGGTCGATACGATGAGCGAGAGTTTACGGTTTGGTGGCTGCGTGAAAACATGTTCCTCAGCCAAAGTTTGGATGAAAAGCGTCAGATGCGAGTTTTTGTAGTGCAAGCAGGCCAGTTACAGGCTTTCGAATATCTGCGTGGGAAGCCCTTGAAGCTGAACACTCACAGGAATACGATCTCCATACCTGTACCCAGGCAATTGCCGGCGTTGTCAGGTCATTCAAGGCAATACCCTCAACATAAACACCTGCGCACTCATTGACAAGGGACGTACCCGAACCAGTGGGAGCACCGTGACCTGTACGACAACGGCTCGTCAAGAAGTCTACTTAAAGGTCAAACATCCCAGAAACTTGGCCGCAACGTGTTCCAATCACAAATGTGAACAAGTTCACCTGTCTCATTGTAGTATGTACTCTCGGTTTCCATGGATTTGTCGAGAAGTGGTTGCTGAACCCTGTCCGTTATAGCAATATTGATGTATCCCGTCCATTCCAGCTTTTCCCTCTGTTCCCTGCCCCTCGTAGATACTTAAATCATTCACTATTCAATTATGACCCTTGTGCACGACAGCTTCACCCGACTCTACCGCCATGCTAACGCTTGGTTGGGTCACAAGACAGCCGTAAGCCGTATGTCGCATACTTGTGAGGTACACGCGGGAGATCAGTCAAACACCAGAGACTGAATACAAGCTTTCCTACTCTTACTCGTCCCATGGCCAAACGACTACTTCATAATGGAGTGTGTACGTTTGTCCACCTACTTTCTATTTGTCCCGTGCGCCAGTCATAAAACACCACCGACCCAAACCCCCATTTGGAATCCAGCACTATATTGCATAAACCTTTCCCCGGCCGCAATATTCTTATTTCTCTTCCACACGAGATATTTGCCCACGTTTGATACCCGGTAGCCTCCAATAGCCAGGGGAGCGCGCTACGTCCAACACAACTGCGAACGGCACCCGCTATTATTAGAAGGCGGGGGAATGCAGGCGACGAGGAAAAAGAACCCCCTACAGGGGCGAACACAGGGATACGCTATCCAGTATATACGGGGGCGTTCTCCACCAGGGACTACTTGCCAACTTCCGCAAACGGCGAGATATATACGTGAACGGCCGCTGGATTTGGAAACCAGGGCGTGTATGTAACGAGCAACATGCATGGCTATCAGTAAATAAGGCTGATATATACTTCGTACATATGCTATTCTTACACAAGATCGCGCAAATCCTTCATTCAACCTTGACCACCATCTTCCAACCTCGGTATTACCCGACAAGCAACATTCAATGAAGTTCTCAGCATGTTCGTTGCGTCCAATCCATCGCGTACTCTCCATGCCCTTGGACCGCCCGAAAGCAGAGAACAACGACCTCGCGGTGTATACATAATAGTATACATGATGGCATCAACCCGTATTGTCTACATCCTACAGCAGCAGTTACTCGAATTTTCGAAACTTTTCGCACCCGCACCGCCCGCGCAAGCCCTCAAGCAGGACGTCGGGCGAGACACGAACCAGAGCTCGATTCTCAGTCCAGAAATTATTCGGACAGGTTGCTGATCGCTATCGTACATACCCTTATATACCAGGTATTATATGTGTGACGTACTCGATATACGGAAAATATATAAATGTGAACCATCTGTGGAAACAAAATTTGAGAATTAGAACCAAGCCCATTAGATCTGGAAGTTGCACAGCATGTGAGCAAATCTCCAGACTGTGTGACGTCTTACATAAACCTAGCTTGACATCGCCTACATCCACTAGCTAATGTTATCCCATCTAATATTTCACGAACTCGCCGGCGTGAATTGTGATGTTGGCCTCAACATGACCAACGTCACCCTTAGGAACCCCTACGCCGATCGCGAGGCAGATGGTCGTCATGTACACTGCGGTGGTAATACTACATCGCCGGGGTCATATCGTATGAAGAAGAGCGTTGTAGACATGGTACGCGACGGCGGCTTTGGGGTTCGTTTATGTCCGTTCAACCTCCATCATATGTCCGGGCCTTTCCTCGACAATGTTGCCATCGCTGTCCACGACAAGGATCATGGCATCGACAAGCCTGTCGCTGATGGTCATGGACGGCTCCGACTCGGCTTCAATCGAACCACCTGAAATGCGAATTGGAAAGCAACACACAGATGATGTGCGCGGATATTGGCTTCTATCGTATTAATGACAAAGGTTTTTCTCACTCCACAGCACCAAACTGTGACAATACAACTTTTGAGAGGCTCAATCCGCAATAATGTCCCAAGCGGTCACCTCAGACAGAAGGCACAAAGCACGAGACGATCGGGATAAACATACGCCTTCGCCTATCGCGCGGCATACAAAGTCCGCGTTTGGTCCATAGACTACGATGCGCCGCACAGTTTCGTGCAACTCGCGATAACCCAACGAAATTGCCATTTTAATGCGAGAGTGTAAATCATACGGTGCTATATTGGTCGTCACGCTTTGTGGAACAAAACACAAGCTGGATGAGCTAAAACGAAGTCAACACGTCATATAGGCGCAGCGATACCGAGACTTTGCGCCGGGGGTATCCGCGGACAATCGTGACTCGAACTTGCTGAGACGAGACTCACCGCGCAAGGAAGGTAGAGTGTATGGATCCACCTGAGGGCAGAAAGATGAGACGAAGCATTGAGGGCCGAGCGTTTGCATGCGAAGAGTAAACCGCAGCCGCGACAGTAGGGTTCGCTTGATATGTAAGGACGTTCGTCGTGCAGCAGAGTAACTATTGATCATATGACACAGTTTCAATTTTCACATAGCTGGTGAGTCCTAGCACGCAGCACTGCCCGGCGTATGGCATAAAGGTGGTTGTTGAACGTAGCATATAACATTGCGAGAGGTTGTCACGACGTACGATTTGGACGCCAGAAGGCGAACTCTAGATAAACGTTCCGGAGTCGCCGCTTCGAGTGTTGGCTGAGTCACAGGCATTGTTGGTCCTCCTACAACGATTGGCCGCGCGAAACAGCGTACTCTGTCTCGAACCTTACCACGCTTGGGTTGACGATGTAGTTGAGGTCGTCGATAGTAGCGGCGGTCATCTTCGACAGGGACTCCATCTGCGAAATAGGTAGTCAAACCGACGAGGGTGACATGTTTTTGTCGACTATTTACAATCAACGTCATGTGTAGCACGATATACACTAAGTCAAACAACCGTACGTCAATAAGGATGTAAACAATTCCCGACGGCAACTACAGTAGTAGTATTACAGAACGATCGTAGCATCCGACCGACTACAATAGTAGTGTGCTACAATTCACATCTACGGCAGCCAACACATATGCTACGGTACAGGTGCACTGAGTATTTTCTAAGGCTCCTTACTTGAGCAGCTCGAAAACTTCACCCGAAACGGAATTTGGAAGGTAATAAAAGCGCGACCCAATGAACGATCCGACGGCCTAAGTAAACCATTCAAACTACTGCAACACAAGAATCAAATTCAGACGAAATTGGGTCAAGGAGCCCCGGCATTCGTGAAACGTTTCATTCAAACAACGGTGTGTCTCTACCGTAGCACACGTCCGCCACGTTATCATGCAAACCCCTCACATCGTCACTAAATGGAGTCATCAACTCATCCCCGAAAATCGTTTCGTCCAGATGACCGCAGGCTGACCCTGCGAAAAACCCATGAAATTTGAAGCGTGCAGAGTTTACAAGGTGGTCGCTCGATGTCTTCTCAGTGTATTTCAACGTTGTGGTGTGTGTTGCAAGTTATAGTGGGAGCGACTACCATCTAGACCAATGCCACGACATTGTATTCTGATGGATGGGTGCTTATCGTGAGAAAGCGGACATGGGTTCTCGACACACACAACCTCGCGGGAAACCAGACTGAACTTCCACATATTCGCCTGCCCTGTGACAACCCTTCACCCGTTGAAACATCCCCTCTGCGGAAATGCGACCTTGGTCCATGTCTGTGTGCGTAGCAAACGCTTCCACTTACCTTCTATCGACCCACCCTGAACAATGTCAGCACCAGAGCCGCCGAGATCGGCATAGTTGCTCACGGCCGATGGGCACGTCCACATGGTGCTTCCGTCCTCGTCGCACGATGAGCACTCGCCAAAGCCTTCCCCCCACAAGGTTCTAGTTGAAGGTACGATGACCAGATGAGATGGAATGACGAGTTAGACACGAGATTAGGGGCCACTCCTTCTGTTTAGCTGGCGCCGGAACAACATGTTACATGCTTCTCACCTCAGAGCACATGGCGTAGAGTAATATATTATTAGCCCTCAGCGAAGCAATTGAAAGGCCGTTTGCTGGTAGGAATTATTCGCAACAAAAACTAGCTGAGTGTCCACCAAACCCATTTTTCAAACTGCGGAACTTCCCGATGTGGGACCCATTGATAAACAAAAAGACGCATTCTGCTAATATATCCAGAGCACTTAACAAGGCGTTGAGATGCCGACCTTTGTTTCCGAGATAGGGATGGAGTTTCGCCGCGTTTGGTCTGCTAACATATCTAGAGCACAATGAAGGCGTTGAAATGCCGACCTTAGCTTCCGAGATAGAGATGGAGTTTCGTCGCCTTTGGAATGTGCGTCGTGTAAATATGGCCTAGGTTATTGTCCGAAAATCACAAATGGAGTGAAATAGGATGCATATCCCTTGCAACGTCAGGGACGTTTCTAAATAAGAGATTTAATTTTTACGAGGTCGAAATAATCGTCGCCATGGTCGTACCGAACACAGGGAGATGCGATAACACTGCCGCCTGCACGAGATCATAGTCGTAGTGGCTTCGCTGTGGACTACATACTCGTGGGAGCCATCAGGTGGGATCCCATTCACATCCCTGGTATATAAAAACTAACAACAGTTCGATCTTGCCAATGTAGGGATGCGAGGGCACTCCCTCGTCGTAGTGGACTCACACTTTACAGCTCAAATGTGTAACCACAAGGATTTCCGGAGTTGTGACAAAGGCGAGACTAGTCGCATACCGATATTGCTTGACTTACCCAACACCGATGACATGTGCCATTTCGTGCAAGATGAGTGCTTCCAGACCACCGCCCTCTTCCACGACGTCTATGTCGAACAGGTCAAAAGTCATCCCCCCCGTTAAACTGACGGTTAGGCATGAACTCCAAACATTGGTTGGACCTGCGAAGCCGAGGACGTTTCCATCGGCGCCCCCGGCACCGTCGATTGCTGCCAGAGTAGCGCTAATCGTGAGAAGCCCAGCCGGGCTCTGCGGGGACCCCCCGCAAGGCACATGTGTTATGACGTCTTCCCACCTATCAGACACGCACGATATAAATTTCGGGTGGTAGAATGAAGGGGGGGTAAGGGATACGCACTGCATGTACCAAGGCGATAGAAATCAACACAAACATCATGCCTAGCGCAAGATATGCCTTGCTCCTTCACACGGATGATGATACCGTCGCTTGAATTCCGGGGACGTTACTCATTTTATTTCTCCAATCAACGTAGCAAGTGCCCCAGGGACGACATATATACACACAGTCATAGACATGTGTAATACCGTAACGTACTGAAGGTACGACATCATTGGTCCGTAACGATCTTTACCTGTCAGCTGCAGTTCGGAAGACGGCCCTGCGTGCATCCGTCCACGTCCCAACAAACTCAAGTTCGATGACGAATGGGGCCAAGGCTGCGAGGTGGGGAGACAAAATCGCACGCGTACACCAGCAAGGAAAACTGAAGTCGATGTTTTCGGCTTTCAGGCAAAGACGTTGATCATATGAATCCCATTGACATGGTTATTGAAGCATGGGTATATTCTCGTCACGTCCTCCACAATTATGCCCTGACAATATACGAGCTGGTTCCAGGGACAGCCAGAGTTTTGCAGCCTCGTGTTTTCGCATCTTAAGTTGTTTAAGTTGGAAAACGAACATTGACAGGGTTGTGCGTCGTGGACATATCAAATAACTCAGCCTTGACGTTTTCTCAAAACGCCACCTTTCCTTAAAATATATGTTACGATGCGCTACAATTTGTGGGCAAACTTGACCCTCCCTGGTGCAACTCGCACTGCTGTTGCCCGAACCAGCATGTTGCTTCCTGTTTCGTAATGTCGTGGTAGATGTTCGTGACATTATGATAGACAGCGCTGATAAATGTCGCTTTCCAACTCTCAAAATTCGAAGTAAGAAACTGACTCCCGTGGAGAATATATGATTCCTTGCGGCTCCCAAACAACCCAGTATATTGATCGTACCGGTCTTGCACGGATGGTACAACTGTTTCGCACGCCTTCCCGTTGTGGATGCGATCATGTCAACAGGTCAATATAGTGCCGGACTTCCCGATGTATTGACCGATGTATGACCGGAACACAACGTATACAGATTTTGTTCTAGGTGCATAAGCGTCTTACAGGTATATGGCATAACGCGTCCCCAAGAAACTAAAGGTTCATACCTCTCGAATAACAACTCGCACGGCAAGCATGTAATCACGGATGTGTTCCCCTTGCTATCGCGGTCATGTGGACACCTTTAATAAATAGTGTTGAAGATCTCAATCTGTCTCGTTTTGTATTGCCCGTTGGAGGTGGAATTTGGTGCATTTGGATGGAGCCAGCTCGTATGGGTACGTTTACATTATATAATGACCTTAGTACAGTAGGTGGTGCTCACATGATGTGTCGGTTTGGCAGTCCATGCCCCCGAAGCCTGTGGCACATGCGCAAATTCGACCTCCTGCGGGATCGAGAGTGCACGACCCTCCGTTCTGGCAAGGGTTTGGGTTGCACGCGTCTGCGGGTACTCAAGCAAAACCATTAGGTGGGATGAGCGGGCCAATGCAGTGGTATCGTAAGAGACGAGCGGGCGTAAAAATGCTGAAGAGTAGGCGATGAGCGTGAAAACAACGCTGAAGAGTGGGCGATGAGCGTACAAACGCAGTTGTATATTGTGTTTTTGTTTTAGACAGAAGAAAAGAAAAGTTCAGGTTATGTGCCTTGCGGAGCTCGCATGGATACACCATGCACGGTGCTTTCTGGTGCATGCATTGTTCCAGCGTTATCATCATATTAGCGTCCGGTTCACGTAGTGCGTTTATGTCCAGACGTGATAGGGCCGGCGGACCCATCAGCTTAAGAGTCCGGTCTAAAGTAGTGTTGTCAGTTTCAACTGGATGCCTACAACATGGGGTTGCGTACTATTAATAGGCCTGGATTGTTTCGTTTCCACAAATGAGGCTGTTCTTACGCGAGCAAACTCTAGGTCACGCCCGAACCGTAGCACGAGGGCCACTCTTTCGAAGAACAGAGGTAGGGCACTAACGAGCGCCCGAATTGAGGCAGTCCTCTTCGCGTGTTGAATACAGCAACTTACCCGTTGCTTCTTCGGGAGTGGGAGTTGGAGTGGGCATGGGGGTCGGAGCCGGAGTGGGTTGGGGAGTCGGAGCTGGAGTGGGCACGGGGGTCGGAGCTGGTGTGGGCCCGGGGGTCGGAGATGGAGTGGGTACGGGGGTCGGAGCTGGAGTAGGTTGGGGAGTCGGAATTGGAGTGGGTTGGGGAGTCGGAGTTGGAGTGGGCACGGGCGTCGGAGCCGGAGTGGGTTGGGGAGTCGGAGCTGGTGTGGGCACGGGGGTCGGAGCTGGTGTGGGCCCGGGGGTCGGAGGTGGAGTGGGTACGGGGGTCGGAGCCGGAGTAGGTTGGGGAGTCGGAATTGGAGTGGGTTGGGGAGTCGGAGTTGGAGTGGGCACGGGCGTCGGAGCCGGAGTGGGTTGGGGAGTCGGAATTGGAGTGGGCACGGGGGTTGGAGCTGGTGTGGGCCCGGGAGTCGGAGGTGGAGTGGGTACGGGGGTCGGAGCTGGAGTTGGTTGGGGAGTCGGAATTGGAGTGGGTTGGGGAGTCGGAATTGGAGTGGGCATGGGGGTCGGAGCTGGGGCGGGCCCGGGGGTCGGAGTCGGAGTTGGTACGGAGGTCGGAACTAAAGTGGGCACGGGGGTCGGAGCTGGAATGGGCGCGGGAGTTGGAGCTGGAATAGGCACGGTGGTCGGAGCTGGAGTCGGCTGGGGAGTCGGAGGGGCTGGAGTGGGTCCATCGTCGGTGGGGTCCGGAGTCGGAGCCGGAGCGGGTTCGCTGGTCGGAACTGGAGGCGGCGGCGGAGTAGGCCCAGGAGTAAGTCATTTCAGACGATGTTTAAGGTGATCGTTCAGAGACAGCAGGCAACAGAAACAAAGACGGGAGGGCGAAAAGGGTAAAGGTTTACTGGATTCGGGGGGAGCGTCCCGTCGCGAGAGGCCTCGTGAAAACATACTATGTCTACGTATCGACTGGCAGATTAATCCTCTGTAATAAAGGGGGTGCGTCACATAAGCCATGTATACCATGTAACTCACGTGTGAAGCACTGGTTACCACAAACGTCGGACGCGGTCCTTTCGCACCCTGATCCAACTGCACCACAGAATCTCCTGACCGAATTGGCCGCATCCTGGTCGAAGTCGACTGGGTTATTCGCATCCAGGAGGCATACGTCAGTGAGACCAGCGGCGCACAGTGTGTTCCACGTGGTTTCACAGGTGGTGCAGTCAATAGCTGGGGTGAGATCGGTCTCCACGTCCTCTAGGGCATCATCGTCTGAATCCATGAGCATTCTGGATGGGCCGGCGGGACCAATTGTATACAGCGTGTCGCGGGATGTGAGGGTCCTCACGTGGCCCCCAGCGTCGAACGTGAGGATCGATCGCAGCCCGAACTTCCAATAGGTCACCCTGTACAGCTCATCGCGACCGTCGTCCCACGTGTCGATCCTGTAGTTAGTCCTGTAGGTTCGCACAGTTATCCTCCTCCGGGATTGCGCTTCCGCCGTGAAGAGTATAGCTGCCAGCGTGAGCAGGGTCGCTACTTGAAATGCACTTGAGCGCCCCATTAGTGCTGCTAATCGCCGGACGAAACGTAGAGCGTGGGCGTCGTTAGCGATACGACGTTGGAGTGTGTGCCACGGTTAGCGATTAAATATATGCAGGCTACCTCTTATACCTTGTCTCAAATATAAAAGGTGCTCTAGTGCAACGTTTATCAGCGACAAAAGGCCCTGTAATGTTTCCGTTTCGCGGTTCATAGAACCTTAACAACCATCTGCCGTCGTGCAACGTATATACCTGGACTATGATTAATTTCTAGCGAGATACATACCGTTGACCTTATAGATTATAACTATTTGCCTTCCGACAATGTGCAGCGCAGTTTTTAATGCAAAATGAAAAAGCGGTCGCAATGCATCGAATGCCACAAATATCACCCAACCAATTATCCTTCCCTGCGTAACTCAATCGAATACGCACTACCATCAATTGTACAATTCGTGAGGCACAACATCAGTGATTTGTCTCTTTTGGTTTGGCACCTTGTGGGTCTACCTTCAAAGGCCATCGTATCTTGATATCACGAGTGGTGGAACGCTGTTTTTGACGCACCCATCCCCTCCCCAATTCGTCGAACGATCTTCGGTTGGATACTTTCTGGTTTATTCATGCTGTTACGGAGCGGGTCGATCGTTTCGGGGTTTTCCTTGGGATCGTGGGCGCTGGGTCGTGGAAGTTTGACGTTTGCTAGATTTTGGTTGGGAACTTCTTGTTTGCACTATACATACGATACGAGCAAACGATATCTATCTGTAGAATAGGTTGCTGTGTACGCCGTATCCATTACGAGGTATATCCTTAATCCGTTCGTTTCAGTGCAGGCTCTCTTCCGCCATGGCAACCGATAGTGCAGCGTGCTATCTGTATGTCGTATTTACCTCCTCCTGCCCGCGATTCACCTTACCGCTGCTGTCACTGCTGAGTAGATGTTGCTTCTTGTTTATATCACTGCTGCTTTGCTAGTTTTAGATACAACGGTGGTACATACATACATACATACATACATACATACATACATACATACATACATACATACATACATACATACATACATACATACATACATACATACATGCATACATACATACATACATACATACATACATACATACATACATACATACATACATACATACATGCATACACATGTAAAACATACATGGTGGGCGGCGCAAGGTAAACAATGCGCTAATTTGGCCAATACTGATGATATTTGATATCCCTCACACATAATAGCAAATCGCCAGAAACAGCACTGGGTCTCAATTTTCCAGAAACGACAATACATTCGTTCATGATCTGAACCCACCCCAGCATGCAAAATAGGCGAGACAATTCAAAGTCCTGTCTTCCTTACCGGAAGCATGGGTGGCGGCGTGAGGCCATACGGAGCTCTTGTGTATGTGCATGCTAGTACGAGTGTATATGCAGTTGGAACAATATGTGTATGCATGCGTCGACTTCCCGGCCACCAGTATCGTTCGTTAATACCATACGAAACACGTACCGTTTCTTCTGCAGGAACGGGGCCCTTCTAAAAGTAAACAGTAGTACACCCCGGGTCGGAGAAAACGTCCCACTCCAAAAACAAACGATTTCGAAACAGTGCTCGATGTTCATATATAATGTTGCTTCTCAGCCATTGGACAGTCGGTTTCGTACTACACGTTACAAGTTACAAGGGTCCCCTTCGGGGTGTTGATCCCTTGAAATGCCGGGGGGTGTCGCAAGGTGAAAAGGCATCCCACATTAAACACTACTGTAGTTCCCGTTTGGGAGCAAACATGATGTGGCATAGACTGTACCAGGTATTGTTTAAAGAAAAAGGTAGTAGGGCCATTCCCGACAAAACCAATGTCAGGCGATGATAGCATATCAGAGGCACAGCAGTGGGCTCCCGGGGTTAAGAAACTTCAGTTTGGTGTCCAATCTCAACGTCTGTTTTTGTTTCCGACGTTGATCTCACTATTTTGTATGATTTATAGTCGATCCCACTGGTGAGCTGTGTTTCTCAACTGATTTGTTTCTGTTGCTCGTGCCAGTCTGGACTCATTGTTCTCGACACAATTTTTCATAACTATCTGTAGGCTGTATTTGTGTTGAATGGTGATTTGTCATGTCGAGCAGATTCACCAAGACAACTCGCGAATCTTGAGGCCCTTTTTTATTATAAGCTAAAAATAAATTCACGATCCGTGACAATTTCTTGTGGTGGCTTTACTCGTACAATGCTGTTTCGTAGTAAATGCGCCTGATAAAGGCCCTCCGTGTATAATCCAACCAAACGATATATCCGAAGACCGGTGCATGGTAAATATAGCTGACTCTGCATCGTGCACCGATTGTCGACAACGAGCGGCTCCCCAAAGCAACCGCTGGGCGCTGGCGAACGAGCACGCTGCGGCATCCAAAACTCGAGGAGGAGGCGACACAGCGCAAACAAAACAACGAAGCAAAACATACGGCGAATACGGGCGAGGCTGGAAATACGACCCTGTGAGATTGTAATATCAATAGATCTCATCCGCCGGGCAGGATCGACGGCGTGTTAGCGTATGGACGTTGACATCCATAGGTATATAATGTTATATGCAGCCACTACCCACTGATACGAGTATATGAGTATCTTCGTTTCAATATTCGGCTATATACAATATGAGGATATAATATGTGTTTGTCTTACTCGTAGTGCGCTATATTGTATGTCCAAAGCATCTCAATCAGTAACTATGCTGAGAACGTTGTTATAACGTTATTCTAACATCCTGGAGAACATTACAGGGAACCGTACTGACTCAGTAAAATGTAACTGTTCGTAGCATGGGCATTGCACCGAGATAACCAGATGCAGGCACCCCCCACCTCGATCACTCTACTCCTCTCTTCGTTTTCCACTCTTCCCTTTTTTTCTGCCACTATCTTGATCTCTTTTATCAATCTTCTTGCCAATATGCCCGCATAGGCGCCTTTTCAAACTATGACTTTTCTTCTTCTTCACAAGTGAGAATTACAGAGGCTTTGGTGCCACCTCTGCCATCTCTCTTCGCAGAAACAGAGCCTCGACACACGCGTCTTTATTCTTTCAGATTACGGGCCTCGATCTCGGTCTACGCACCGAATGGCACAAACGGAACGACGTCTCCCAGCGAGTTCGTCACGTTCTACATTCGAAGAAATAGCAAGTTTTCAAGTTCGGCGGAATAGGATTTTTTCTCCAACAAACAGAAGGTCAGCCTCTAGCCGACAGCATCGACATCGACTTTCTTCATCGATTCTCACCAAGTTCGTTCGACAGGGCTACTACAAGGAGTACTGCGTTCACGTTTCTACGCGCGAAGCAGGTAAGAAGACTGCTGTTGTTGCGCATTCATGCGCGTAGCATGTACGAGTAATGAGTCCGGTTTGACGCTCTTATGCGCGAAGCTCGTACTCGTACGTTCACCATTGTTTTCACGCCGCAAGCACAAAATTAAAGCCCACGACTATTTTGGGACACAGCACGCAAAGCTTTGTTTTCGATACTATTATGTTTTGAAGCTGTGAGTGCGAAACACGTCACAAAACTATTTATGGTCATCACACACGAAGCTAGTTTCCACACTATTCGCACGCTGTAAAGCACGAAGACCATTAAACGACCACTGTTTCCACCATCACAACTAAAATTATTTTCGAACCGGTTTCACGCTATATATTATTACGCGCGAGGTCGTTACTAAAAACAATTCTTCAATCTACCAAGCGAGGAGTGCGTACACAAAATTTGTCCTCGTGCAAGTATCGACGAGCAAACCTACACGTGCTGCAATATGCAGCCAGGCCGTTGGGTAATTTTCCACTCCACGTAGCATCGGGGGAACTAACTTCAGTCTACACCTAGGCACCCATTTCCAGCAACGGCTTCACGCCTTCACGCGGAAGCACGAATTTAGAGTCGGAAAGAAAGCTCATCCTCGTCCATTGTATTTTTCGAGAAGACCAACAAGTGCTGTATCACGCAGCCAGGGCGTTGATGATTCGGGTACTCAGCCTGCCACGGAAGAATCAACTCCTGTCGGTTTTTCTGCTAGTCATACTATCAGCCTGGCACAGAGGCAACACCTACTTCACTTGTTTCTTTTCTACTCTCTCTTCTTCTCAATTTCTGTTGATCTCTCAGATCAATTTTCTTTCCGATATGGCCACATCAGCGCCTTTTCAAACAATGACATTTCTTCTTCACAGGTGATCTCTACAGACACTTCGGGGCTACCTCTGCCATCTCCCTTCACAGAGACAGAGCCTCGACACACGAGTCACCCTTTCAGGTTACGGGAGATTTAAATATCACAGGCTCTGTCGGCCTTCGGTCCGTTATATGGAAACGTATCATGTTCCCGGCACGGCCTGCCCCCACTCGCGCACCACTCGCAAACCTATACAACTATGGAATATATATATATATATATTTTCCGGATATATTGAATGTTGAGAAAATGTCACCAACCGTGACTTAAACTGTGACGTACCTGGTATCAGCTATATACCTGTTTCAAGATCTGAAAAGTCATGAATTATGATATCCTTCAAGTATAGTGAAATAAATGTCACGAATCGTGAGTTTCGTTTTTTGTTCGTTATGGATGACCCCGAGGAGACCTTCACAGGATACTACTTCAGCAGCACATATTGCACAGATTACCCAGAGTACAGATACAGTAGTTCAGTACGAAGACATTACACACAGAGCACACGCAGAAACCACACATGCAACAGAAGTGACTGTAAACAGACCCAGGGTACACACATAAGAACAGTAGTGACTGTACCCAGAACAGTACCGAGAGCATAGCAAAGAGTACATACGATACACAACGAGTGAGTACACAGAGCACACACAATTAGATGTATATATATATGTTGTGCAGGAGAGTAGAGTGCACACCGAACATTCCCTGAATACATGTGTACACGAAGCAACAGCAACCAGATGGCGGCGGCAAATGCGGAGATAACGGGAATACCGCCGCCCTCATCCCAACACGCAGCCAGCGGCAGCACGATTAGCAGAAGCACCAGCGCAGCAAGAACAACAACAGCACACAGCAGCAGAAGGGCAACAGCCTCGAATCCAACTTGGGCAATGTTCTGCTGCTGTTGTGGGCTCTACCGTATATTTGATACAGTCCACGCGTGCCACTGCCATCGAGTGCTACGCTTGAAGCCCGTTCTATACACCAGCCTCCAAACTTCGAAGCTTGGCATGCAATTTAGATCGTCGGCGACCCCGCCTTGTGCTGCTGCCGCTGCTGCTGATACATGAGTGTTTTAATTTAAATAGAGCAGCGATGAATTCGAGATGTTGCGTTCAAATCCTTATATAGGATGCATGATTCGAGCAGTCAGAGCTTCTCCCACAACACAAAGCGTTCGCAGAGCGTGCCGTAGCACCGCCTCGAACCCCAACGGCGTGAGTTGGTAATAATATCATCTATCCTTTCGCTCCGTACTCTCGGTATTTGCTGTACTGTTTCTATAGCCGTGCATGGTGGGCGTGATATGAGTGCGTTGTGTCACTCCAGAGCCAAGGACCATAGGCGTAAATGTAGAGTGGGCTGCTGCTGCTGACACAAAAAAAAATCATTTTAAAATATATTATTGATGTGTGTCTGTATTGCATAAATACCCGATTCCCCGGTTTTGAGGCCGCACCGGCCACCGCCGGTATTGTGGTCGAGGGTATACCGGTACCCGGAGTATATTTGGGTAGGCATACCGAACTTACCAAAGTGCCGGGTGCCGGTATTGGAAACATACCGAACCTACCGAATTGTCGGGTAACGGTATTGAAAAATACTGAACTTAGCCAAGTATCGGGTACCGGTATCGAGGCCATACCGAACTCTTACCGAACTGTTGGGTACATGTATTTAACTAGGAAATACCCACGGTATACTTCGGTACGTAACCTGCCGAACATGCCCCGGCAATGTAACTTGTGTACTGCATTGCCCTACGGTGAAGAGTCGGCACGGACAATGGGTGCGCTGGATGTCGCGACAGTTCACGTGTGTGAACGTGATAAATGTTCTTCGCATGAATCCGTTCTTTCTATATACATACCCGCCGACATCGAGCATAGCCGGCGTCCCCGGTGGAATGACAGGTGAATCTCGTCACTGTTAGAGTCAAGATCATGGTGGTTCGAGGCCACTCGAGTCCAAGCTCGTACAGACGTTTTCCCCGCAAACAATATATTGACTAGCGGAAAGCGCGAGAGCGTGAGTTGTCGAAATTCGATGTAAATCTGCGAGCGTTGGGAAGGCTGAACCCTCTGCGCGATCAAACGCAAGGCAAGGGCCGTGGTCGGGGGGGAGAGGAGCCTACTGTGCTACCCCGGATCTGAGTTACGACTAGGGAGGGAGAGAGACAGATGTGCGATGAAGATAAAATATGGGATGGAAAAAACAAAAACAAACGTCACTGAGTGCCCGTGCCGATTCTTCTCATCCTAGAGCCATAGTATTCAAATAGTAATAGTAAATATTAAATAGAGCCAATTCATGAGATCACGAAACCATGACATTGTACAATACGGCCGGGCTTTGCAATGAAGCAATCAGAGCAAACATTAATAATGCCATGCCATGTATGGCAGGCGCGACCTACCGTGCAAATAGTTCACATGCGTAAAAAAAGAAACAAAAAACAAAGAAAAGAAAATACATACCAGGTATATCGTACGAGTAAAAGGAAAATATATAAATAATATTAGACGAAACAAACAAAATATCAGTCAAACGGAAAAGTAAAGGAAAGTGTCGTGATCTGTTTTATTTTATTTATTTTTATTATTTATTGGTTGTTTATGTTGATAATTATTTATTTTCAAGATTCGGGGAGACGAAACTCCGGAGATGTGTACGTATGTGTTCTCGATATTCAACTCCAGCTCGACTCCAGTGCATTGCTCATATCTACTTTCTGTGTGTGTTCATCACATTTAACCGCCAATTCTACCCGTCGAAATCGAGCACACCCAGTGTCGGTGCCAATTCCCCATCCTAGAGAGATACCAGGCACAAAAAATACATAATGTGGTCACAAAACCACGTAACAGAGACAACACAAGGCGTTGCAATGCAGTGAGCAAAGCAGACAATGCAATGCCATTTGCGACAGGCACGACCTACCCTGCAAGTATCCCAGATGTGTAAAAGAGAAAACACAAAAAAGCAAAAAACAAAATAAGAAGCACGACAAAAAAAGCAAAGAGTCGTGCGGCCCCCGGAGATGGTGTGTGTGTTCGTAAGATTTGACTGCCATTTGTACACGTCGAAATCCAGCACACCCAGTGTGGCTAATCTGTGATATAAGGGGGGGACCCGTGTGCTGATACTTCATCGTAGAGATATATACTTTAGTTATGTGGTCACAACACCACGACACAAGATATATATACCACGTTGCAACGCAGTAAGCAGAGCAAACAGTCCAATATCATATACGACAGTCCCGACCTGCCCTGCAAGCAACCCAGCTGCGTGAAAGAGAGAGATAAAAAAGCGGAGCACATCGTAAACTAAAAATAAACGTAGTATCGTGCGCCCCCCTGTGGCAGACAATTTACGAGGAAACTAAAGACAAATACCAACGAAACCCGAGAAACACTGAAAACGAAAGAGAAGAACAGGCAACCGAGGCACGACGAGAGCACCCTCCAGGCAACCGAGACAGAGAGACAGCAGTTTTTTGTCCCTTTAGTACAGACAGGTTCTACCAACTAGTCAGTTTGGCTCCTCTCTACCCTGCTGCCGCCTCCTTCGTGCTTTCGTCAACCGCGATTTCCCCAATCGTCCGCGCTGTCTACCCTCCCTCCCTCCCTCCCCATTCCTTTTGGCGCCCCATACACGGATATGGAGCGCGTCCTATTCAATTCCGCCTTATTTTCGTGCCAAACACGGAACAAAAAAATAAAAGTGAGGAAATACATACTCTCTAGCGCGATTGACATTATATGTAGTTCCGATGAATACCCGTGGGCAAACCGTGGGAAGTACCGTACCACCAGCCATTGCGTCAGGGTCCGGTTAGGGGTCAGGGTTGAAGGTTCTTCCCTTATTGGTAGGTAGGTGGTTAGTGGTTCGTGCCTTCGTTGAAAAGACATCGTACCACGTGACCCGGGAAACATCCGAAAACGAAACCCAATCTGCAACAGAACAAACCTACGAAAGAAATTACGGAAGGACAGAAAGCAAAGGCGAATAGAGACCACGACAGCATGAAATGAAATAACACAAAGGGCTCGCTGTAATGTCCCCCTGGACCCTGGAGGAGCTACTGCGAATCTGACTACACCACGCAACGAAAACAACGAAAGGCAAACCAGAAATAATCACCGATGCGCGACAGGGGTGTCGGCGTTGACTGGGACGTCTGCACACGATCAATGGACACCCAGGCGCGTACCGTACTACCACGGAAAATATACCGAGAAACAAAGTAAAATAATAAACCGAACAGGTCCACCTTCCACCAAGCCAGGTGGTACTTCTTGCATGTCACAGCAGGTCACAGGGATGAAAATGACAGGCAAAACTGAAGGACACCACACCGCTTAGTTAGATACAGGAGCATATATACGGTCCTTCTAGATTATTATAAATGTTAGAGTTTTCGATTTTTCCCCAGAACTACTCTTACGACGTACGCGTAGGGTAAATTTATTTCTATATTCGAGTGATAATTATAACGTAGCCGATCACACTTATTTTACCCCGGTAGACTACTGGTGATCAGCTTCGAAGGCTATTAGCATTGACACTCGAGTTCAAATCCCACCGTGGTGATAGTTTGACTCAATTTAAAACCAAACAAAAAGGAATCAATTAATTGCTTTGAGTGCCTTCGTGGCGTGGGTAGGCAGTATCCGACGCAAGTCGACGAGGGAAGAAAGTGCTAAAATATTCTCGCGAAAAAAATGCAAGGCACGTACCGTAGTGAGAGGGGTAACAAGAACCTCCTTAGTGACCCTGGATCTGAGTTACGACTAAAGAGGCGGAGATAAAATCAAGGTCGAAGATACTAAATGGGATGAAAAAAACAAAACGAAAAATAAATGTGAAATTAATACCATATAAGACGCTGGTTTTTCCGCGGAGGGGTTTCTTGACTTTTGTTTTTTTTTCACCTCTACAGCGAGGGTGGTCGAAATATTATTTTTCGACATCTCACAGATTGTTTTGTTCGTTAGGGGGGGGGAGGGGGGGGTGTACTCATGTTGTGCACGGCCGTAGTCATATGACCATAGACCCTCGCATCCCTACAATGCCGGGACGGAGCGCGTTGGGTTTTCACCAACCAGGCAGACATTGCTTGCACCAAGCGCGAAACGCCGTGAGGTATTGGGCGAGTCGCATGGAGGGTGAGCTCCATCCTGCTAAGAACCGCCTCTGAGGCGGACTTGCATATGGACGACAGCTTCAATGAGTTAATTTAATTTCTGGTGTGGCCACTTCCGGAGACAGCAATGGGTTTTACTATGTAACTGCCTCGCGGACGCCTTACCATATTAACACTACGTGATACGACCATTCCCCTTGTGCGGAACAAAGGTTCTCCACCCCGCACAAATGATCTACTCGACCGCCAGCTCTGGTGACCGCCAAAAACAAATAACAATAAAACGGCACCCTGGTTGTCTAGCTCACGCAGCGAGTGGCGTGTTTTACAGCGTCGTTGCCAACCGACGCCAACCCAACCTATAAATATATCATATATTGTTTTGTTCGTTAGGGGGGGGGGTTACTAAAACCAAGTGAAAAAATGAAAATATGGATATTTTTTCTCATTTTCTTATTTCATCATGTGATCACAACGGTTGCAACGGTTTTCTATTCCGACCTCTGGGGGTGTGGTGTGTCGTTTCCTTTTTTTCTGGACGCCCCTGTCTACAGAGTATGCATCTCTAAAATATGGAAGAATGTTACTTCAATGGAGTGGGAGGAGAGTTTTTTGCAACTCTACTTTTCGCGCGGAGTTGAAATTCCCTCGGAGTTGATCTGCCCTTCGAATTAAAAAAAACAAATGCATTATTACACAGAAAGAAGAAAGCCCCCGTCAGAACATATACTTGAATTCAAGGAGAACATACCTCCACCCGAACAAGATAAAAAACAAAGAAGAACTACCAATTGTTTGTTTATACATTGAACATTACGCGACCAATTTGTAGTGTAGTGAAAGTAAAGTGTTTTTACTCCTCGGCACGACGCAAGCCATTTGTCTGCGCAGCCCTGGTGATCAAGATTGTGGCTGTCTTACCCTGCAATTCGAAAACATGTAGGAAACGTGGTCTTGCGCGGACAACACGAAAAATGAGTGCGATATCGCAACATCGTCGGTTGCCCATTAGGGTTAGGGTTAGGGTTAGTGGTTATGGTCAAGGATGCAGCCGACGAGTTCTCACTCGCTCCTGTAATAATAGTTGCTTTCCTCGACGCAATTTGTGTCGAGCTGGCCGTGGTGTCAATGCTACACTGCACATTCCTAGTTACTGTGCCTCGAACTTCGAATCCCGCCTGACCACTTTGCCTGCAATGATGCATTTTCTGGCAAAAGCCTACTACTACTGGTACTACTCAGCAGTCGTCGCGGGTGTGTACAGCAACGCCCAACACAATACTATACACTGATATTAATGTGTATGTGTAGAGAGCACGGACGGCTTGCTTATTATGTCCGCCTGCATTCATTCTTGTTCAACGTTTCTTACTGTTTCACATTATTATTGATTGGGGGCCTGCACGCAACCGAGACAGGTCAGCGCGAGGTGTACGGAAGCGTAGCAGTTGGCGCCAACTCGTGGAACGTGTCCCATCGCACGCTGTCACGGATTGATGGCGGCCACGATGCGGCAGTACGGATTTCAAGTTCCGATGCCGCCTCGTGGTATCGCTTCATGGGTCTTGTATGTGTGTGTGTTCTGAACATTGAACCGTCCTTTCTACCCGTCGACATCCAGCCCACACCCAGTGTATGTGCCGATTCTTTATCCTATATAGAGAGATAGCTTCCTACATCACAATATTTTTTATGTAGTAGAGAGTTTCGGAAACAAAAACATGAAACCACCTAGGTTACGACTCAGGTTTGGCCTTTGGTTAAATGATCAACCGTAATCCAAAACTCGATAAAACGAAAACAGAACTGCAGATAAGTACGTGGTCAGGTTATTCGCCCCGACACGCGTGCGGGGTCGATCGGTTTTTTTGTTTGTTTTATTTTTCGTCGCACTTCAGCTCGAACCAAGAACGCAAAATATAGCGCTCTCCAGCTGTCGCCTCTTCTCAAATATCACCCGGTACCGCAGCACTGCAGAGTTGAAAGTCTTCTGCATCAAGACTATTCATAGCTGTACCCAGGCACCTGTAGAGGAGCCTACTCCAAATTCGATCGATGCAATCCCGTCCTATCTACTGCTGTACGTATCCTGGAAGGGATTGTTTTACCTGAGGCATTGGGCTACTGCTGTACGTTTGTTTTTGTTGTCTTTTTGTTCAGCATATTGTTTGTATTCGCCCCTACTTTCTCTCTCCATTTTTAGTCGTAACCCAGATCTGGTATCACGAAGTAGGCTCTTCTCCCCCCTCCCCACTACGGTACGTGCCTTGCATTTTAATCGCGAGAGGAGTTTAGCACTGTCTCCCCTCGTCGACATGCGTTGGATTCCGCGTACCCACGCCACTAAGGCTCTCTCAGCAATGTGTTCCTTTGATATGTTTATCAAACATAGTCCAAATCTCACCGCGGCGAGATTTGAACTCGGGTACCAATGCACTAAGCCATTGAAGCTGACCGCTAGTCTAGCGGGGCGGCCTACAACTAAACTGATATCACGCGGTTGGCTATATGTAATGCATGGTCTACGACCTAGGACTTACAAAGTAAAGTATGGAACCGCTGGCAGGAACTAACTGCTGTTCCTGGGTTCTGGGCCCACGTTTGGTCCGCGCCCTGGGCCACGTCGAAATCGACGTGCTTCTATTGATGGCGTTGCGGCGAGGAGCATCTGGTCGTCTAGAGTTATGTTTTTAGTCCCCAGAACTGCTTGATTGGCCTGCTTACGCGTCGTGCTCATATATACGTGAGGTCATCCCTTATGGAACGTGTTTGAGGGTCCCAAAATGGATACATTTCTCGGGCCTGAAAAGCAGACGCACAGAATCGGCCGACAACCTTATCATGACCGAATTTATCCAGAATGCGGTTGGGCTGAGTTCTCACATAACTTTGCAACAACGGGAGCAAAGGAGATGTTCGCTGCCTCCCTACTATACGTAGACTTTACGGGGTTCGTCGCTCCGCAGCATCTCAGCCCACCATGCAGAAGCATGGTATCGCGAGTAGACATACGACACGTACGTTTCACACTAGGAGGGTTGTCTTTCGAATGATTATTTCCGTCCTCGCTGTCTGTGTTGATCGTCTCGTTCATGAGACCCGAGGCTGCCCTTTCGTATTCAACGACACAAGTTGTGATCGAGAGCGACATGGCAGCCGCGAGGACAGAGTGGCAAGGCTTTTGTAGCCGACATACCAGGTAATCACAAACCGATCCCATCGGTTCGTGGTGATGCCCGTGAGGCGCGAGGTGGGCGGGGCACAGGAAGCCGCATAGGTCCTGTTGCTTGCTTGGAAGATAGATACATTCGAACGCTTGTTGCCTCCCACGACATGTGGAAACCCACGACGATCCAACTGCGGGCGCCAGTTTAGATCGCGATGTTGATCGGAAATGGGACCTCATTTCCGAGTGGAAGCCATCCCTGAAATGATACTCGAAACACATCCCGCAGAAATGGACCGCATTCGGGCCCATATGGCTGACGATCGGTTTCGAAAACTGAAAACGTTCGTTTTAGGTGATCAAAATTGTTCCATAAGAGATGGCCTTACTACCGGATTCTGGACTACCGCAAATAGCGCTGATTTCGCCCAGGTAGGTAATCGTTTTCCAGTGCTCGTTTATCGACATTGGCACGGCTCCTATAGTCGAGCTTTCTAATTTCGAAAGGCTCTCGACCGGATCTATGATGTTTCCGAAAACACCTTGTTTGGTACGTATTGAAAATGTTTCCATCTAAAACAATCGGCTGAGAAACAAACCGCATTTTGTTGTGTGAATTCAATGTTTTTCACAGCAGTACCACCCACTACCACAACAGTAAGTCGCTCGTATATTTTAACTCTTGATACTGCCTGGTTGCAGCCGGGAGTTTAGAATTCATACCATTACTGATACCGGTATGTAGCATGCGTATACGAGCTGGGCTGGCCAATATCAACCTTTTAATTGGCCAGGCACTACTGCTGTCTCAGTCCGTTTTTTTGGGGGTTTTGATCTTAAAGCTTGGCACGTGCTTCATAGTACTCTTCCGAAGGGATTACTTTCTGCCCTTTTTTTTTTTTTTGTGACCTACAGTAGGCACATTTTAGAAAAATCTGAAAATGGTTTCGGCGACAACTGACAGAAAAAATAAATAAATCAAAAGGTGCAGCAAGCAATGCCTTAGCCTTGCCCTGGTCTGGGACGTGTAAAAGTGAAAATTTCAGGGAAAAACAAATGGAAATTGGAGTGAGAATCCCACAGTTTGTGCTTCTCCCCGTAGTAGGTTGACTTTGTATAGGGAATCTTACGAAAGCCATATCTATTGATGATCGGCGAATTAGGCGATGGTGAGGATATCAGTCGATTCGTCATGCCTCAAGGAAGATGCACACCGAGTTTGAGCGAAATCCGCAAGACAAGGGTTGTATACGTGATAGACTCTAATATCGACATGTATATATCTCGTTTAACTTAAGGCATGGTCTTTCGTTTTTTCTACTTCTTTTGTTTTGACGAAATTAACTCGGATTTCGAAAATTCCAACGTCGGCAAAAGCGCTGTAATCTCCGAAACACATAGCTACCAGCTTTGCGACGTAATATTTCGAAATGATTGAGAAACCGCTGGATGAGTAAAAAGGCCATTATTGGCCAGCCCAGCTTGTAGTGCAAACCTAACGGGGTACAACAGTGTGTGTGTTGTCTTCACATCAAACCCGTTCTTTCTACTCAACCACATCATCAGTACATCCAGTGCCTGTCCTGATTCCTAATCCTAGAGAGATACCCTGGTACAAATTATGTGGCCACAGACTGTGAAACAGAGAAAAACCAAACAAAATAAACGCAAATGAATGGGTAAAGCAAGTGAGATGCTACCGTACCGGGTACGAGAACACAACGACACGAGCCGAACCAAAAAATAACGACAAAAAGACAATAAAAAACGAATTCTGAAATGAAACATAATACAAATGACGCAGGGAGACAGTCGTGATTAACCCCTTGAGGTAAGAACTGGTCCAACGAATTTGGGGATAAACTACTTGATATTAGTGTGGGATATTACTGTGGGACATTTGTATCCGGCGTGAATTTATTTTTTTCAGGCTCTTCGCGTCCCTTCTATATATGATATGTATGTGCCTTGCATTTTGATCGCGATAAGAAGATTTCAGCACTTTCTTCTTGCGTCGACTCTCGTCAGAATTGTGGCTAACCGCGCTGTTTACGTTGATTTGATTTCACTTTATTTTATACTTTTTTTCTGTTATATCTCCTCCGGGAGGAGCACGACGACACTTGTTTCTTTGCCTTTTGTTGTCGTTTTTGTTTGTTTGTTGATCTGGTTTATTGTAATAAAACATTCTTATAAATAGGTCAGCTGTGAGTACAACCGATTGAATGGAATATACTCAAAGTTGCGAGCTGCGTAGAATGTGTGTTCTATATCATATGTCATGTGTATTATTCGTGTGGGCTTCATGATGTACTATTAATAGGAACCGTGGTAATTACTACTCGATTTCAGAATAAGACGTTCGCGCGTGTTATGCGTTCATTCCTCGTTTAGGATATAGTTCAGTGACTCCCCTGGATACTAGCAAGCAAGGTCAGCAGGACACTGTAACAAGGGTATCCCATGATCTACCGTATTTTGTTTGTTTCCTGTTTATTTTTCCTTTTTCCCTTTTCGCTTTTTTTTTCTGTTTCACGCAGGTGGTTTGCTATAATAGTGGGATAGGTCGGGTCTGTCGTATATACCCCTGTCTCTGTGCCCCCCCCCCTCCGCCTTTAACAGGTATAAAGGATAAAACGGTTGAGAAAAAAAACACTACCTACTAATTGCCACTAAAGATACCTTATATAGGTACAAATACATATTGTACACTATTAAAAACCCAAATCACTAATTGATTAAATTCATCCATGTGCTTTTAAGTTTTACTCCATAACCTGTCCTCGCACACCTCTTCTCATAATATATACCAGACATAGCTACAAATAGTAGACAAACTCTATCACGTCAACTCGTCGGAACACTATAGTATACCTGGTACGTTTATTTTAGGTTGTTTAATTTAAATTTAAATTTAATTTAAATTATTTCTCCCCCCACAAATAGACACACACTTCCTGAATTCTACAGCCTCAGATTGTGTCCTTTTCATACGGGATGTACATCCTACATGAGGACATATAAAATCCGTAAGTACGCGCGATCGAAGTATTATACTCAGCTAGCAAAGATTAGCTTCGACGAAATCCTTGAGCTCACAGCTGTTGTTTTTTTTTTAATTGTTTAAATATGCCATTGCCTTGTCTGCCCTGATTACTGCATTGCAGCGTAGTATCTCTATGTCGTAGTTTTGGCCACATAGTACAATAGTATAATTGGTATTTCACTAGGATCAAGAATCGGCACAGACACTACTACTGGGTGTGTGTGTTCTTCACACTAAACCTTCCTTTCTACCCGTCGATAATCCAGCACACCCAAAAAAAAACGGAATCAACTGCTGAGAGCGCCAATTAATAGTAGCGTGGGTAGGCACAATTCGATGCGAGTCGACGAGGGAAGGAAAGGCTGAAGTCTTCTCGCGATAAAAATGCAAGGCAAGAACCGTAGTGGGGGAGGAGGGAGAGGAGCCTACTTTGTGACCCCGGATCTGAGTTACGACTAGGGAGGCCTGGTACGTTTATTTTAGGTTGTTTAATTTAAATTTAAATTTAATTTAAATTATTTCTCCCCCCACAAATAGACACACACTTCCTGAATTCTACAGCCTCAGATTGTGTCCTTTTCATACGGGATGTACATCCTACATGAGGACATATAAAATCCGTAAGTACGCGCGATCGAAGTATTATACTCAGCTAGCAAAGATTAGCTTCGACGAAATCCTTGAGCTCACAGCTGTTGTTTTTTTTTTAATTGTTTAAATATGCCATTGCCTTGTCTGCCCTGATTACTGCATTGCAGCGTAGTATCTCTATGTCGTAGTTTTGGCCACATAGTACAATAGTATAATTGGTATTTCACTAGGATCAAGAATCGGCACAGACACTACTACTGGGTGTGTGTGTTCTTCACACTAAACCTTCCTTTCTACCCGTCGATAATCCAGCACACCCAAAAAAAAACGGAATCAACTGCTGAGAGCGCCAATTAATAGTAGCGTGGGTAGGCACAATTCGATGCGAGTCGACGAGGGAAGGAAAGGCTGAAGTCTTCTCGCGACAAAAATGCAAGGCAAGAACCGTAGTGGGGGAGGAGGGAGAGGAGCCTACTTTGTGACCCAGGATCTGAGTTACGACTAGGGAGGAGAGAGAAAGGAAGGGCGAAGATAATAAATGGGATGGACAAAAACAAAAAAAAAAAGTGTCCGTGCCGATTCTTCATCCTAAAAAGGTACCAGTTATGTGGTCACATAACTACGACACAGAGACGCTCAGTGCAGTAAGCAGGGCAGACAATGCAATGCCATATACGACAGGCAAGACCTACCCTGCTAGCAATCCAGGTGCATGCCAGAGAAAAAGAGAAAAAAGAAAAAAAAGCGAAAAGGAAACATAATAAAAAGTGAACATACTGAAGCAAATCAACAACCAAGCAACCAAACAAAAGCATGACAAAATAAAAGAAAGAAAGTGTCTTGCTTCTCCCAGAGGAGATGCGATATCCAATAAAAAAGAAACCAAATGAAATGAAACGAAATGGAATGGACCGAAAAAACAGCGCCAACAGAGCAAGACTACGAACGACAGGAAAGGACAGGCAGCCGGAGCACAGCAAAAGCACCTTCCAGCCAGCCGAGGCAGGTTGGTGTGCTGGATGTCGACGGGAACAAAATACGGTTTAATGTGAATAACGCACACTCACGCTATTATAATAATAGGTGTCGTTTGAGACTAAACATCTCCATCATACGGAGACTCGAACCCCCGACTTCAACCTTCAGCATTAGTCGTGGTTAACCGGGGCGGCCGGCTCGTAGTGTATGGGTGGCGCCCAAGGGAAGGGAGACGGAGGGTGGGAGGGGTCATAGGGAAACCAGGACGGACGAAAGCAGGAAAGAGACGGCAAACAGAGTAGGTGCCAAACCTTAGTGCTCCGGCTGGATGTCCCTTCCTGTCGTTCTCAGTCTTTCGTATGTTGGCGCTGTTTCGGTCCATTTCATTTCATTTTCTTTCATTTCGTTTGGTTTTCTATTGGAGGTCGCATCTCCTCTGGGAGAAGCACGACACTTTCTTTCCTTTTTGTCATGCTTTTTATCTGGTTGCTTGATTGTTGATTTGTATCAGTATATTTACTTTTTATTATTTTTTCTTTTCGCTTTGTTCTTTTTTTCTCTTGCATGCACCTGGATTGCTAGCAGGGTAGGTTTTGCCTGTCGTATATGGCGTTGCATTGTCTGCTGTGCTTACTGCACTGAGTGTCGTATCTCTGTGTCGTAGTTTTGTGACCACAGAACTGGTACCTTTTTAGGATGAAGAATCGGCACGGACACTGGGTGTGCTGGATGTCGACGGGTAGAAAGAAAGGTTTAATGTGAAGAACACACACATTAAACTTTCATTTCTGCTCGTCGACATCGTATTAATAGGGCAAATACTGGAATACATGTATGTGCTGTGTGTGATGGGTTAGGGTTATTAATAGTTAATAGTTAATATTTACTATTTAATAGTAGGGCTCCCTGTAATAAGCAGGGCACTAACGACGCATACTACGTCGCACTGCGATTGAGTACCTCCGACGCTTTACTAGCTGTAGTGAGACACTGCTGTCTGTGGGTATCTCGCGTGCACACTACCGTCAAAACGTACGGTACGCTGCACTGGAGACGGCGTGGTGTAAGAGGGGCTCTGTGCCTGAGCGAAACAAGTCCCCATTTGCCCAGCTGGCGCCGGAATCCGTGAAATACACTTTTGAAAACCATCAACAATCATGATGAGCAATCACACCATCGTGAAGTTGATTGTGTTGATCTTAATCGATAAAAATACGGATAAATCGATCCGACTTGGACAAGTTGATCAACACTCAAATCACCCTCGAAAAGGGGGTGATGTACACCCTCCCTGGTGATGAGAGGTGTGATGAGGGCTTCACAGAGGTACATTCCTGTTAGTTTTGGTTCGCGATCATAGAAACTGGGCTTGAACTTACGAATCGGATCAGAATGTAGTTTTTTTCATTCTAGCCTGGTCTAGCCTAAATAATTGTCAAGTTGGTGCCGACTCGGGATACACAAAATACGGGTACGTACCGTATTCAGGTATACAAATTACCCGAACGTTGCTAACTTGAGCACCAAAACCTAAATGACGAAACTCTCAGTATTTCTGGCGTCGTGGTTTTATGCCAGCGGAGCTTTCTACATCTATCTCTAGGCAAAAATGTCAAGAGACAGCACTTTCGCCCCTTGACAGACAGCGTCAAGGCAAATGCCTTGACCGACAGCCTTGACAGCAAAAAACAGGGGACAAATACCGAAACATCCCCGCTTTTGGAAAAACGAGGTTTAGTGTGAAGAAACACACGCGCACATCGTATTTCTCAGGGACTATCATGGTGCCGCAGGCACCGTGTGGGACGGGGCGGGAGTGATTAGCCCGCCGCAGGCGGAAAAATTTTGGGCTCCCGTTGTCAACGGGACGGGATCCCATCGTCAGTTTTTCTGCTCCCGTTGTGACGGGATGGGACGGGAATATTTGCGTCTAGACGGGACGGAAACGGGACGGGAAATGTCCCATGCTTTCTAGACGGGACGGGAACGGGACGGGAAATGTCCACATGCTTTCTAGACGGGACGGGAACGGGACGGGAAGCTGGGAGTTTTTTATTGATGGGGACGGGACGGGAATCGAATATGGCTCCGATCTTTCAGACGGGATGGGATGGGACTATCACGTTTTATAGTGGGACGGGAAACAATGGGAAAATTGTCATTGTCAATGGGAAAGACAACGGGAAAGGCAATGGGAAAATTGCCAGTGTCGATGGGAAAGACGACGGGAAGCCCACTGGGGATATGTGGGACGTTGTCAACGGGACATAAATGCTCAACGGGACATACACCCCGCCTCCCCCAAGCCTCGACGCGGGCAGCTTTCGTTTCGCCATGCACTTTACGTTCTTCTTGTCCACAGCTGGCTCGAACTCCACGCAATACGTCCAAATCCCTGACGTCTGCTTGTTTCTCCCAACGCCTGCACCCATCTTATTCACGGGAGTACCACTGATCGCAAATGACCGACTTGGCTGTGCCGGAGGCTCAGAAGCCGAGCCACCACCGGCCGATTCCGCCATGAGGAACGTGTGTGTGTGGTGCGTGTGTGGTGCGTGTGTGGTGCGTCTCTCTCCAAAAGTGAAAAAATAAAAAAATAAAAATGGGAGAGCTGACAGCGTACCACAACAATAAATAATTAAATCCAAGATTCACATATAATATTAATAAGTATGAAATACTCGTACAACTTCTACTGAAACTGAGACAAGTGGGAAGTGCAAATGGGAGATTTGGGAGGTTGAGTGGGAAGCGCAAATGGGAGGAAGATGGGAACTGACAATGGGAGCAACATGTCCACAATGGTCATGGGAACGGGAGTACGGGGATAGCGGGACGGGAAGCAAGTGGGACGGTATAAGTTATCCTGCCAACGGGATGGGAAGTGATGGGACGGGAGAAAGTATCCTGCCAACGGGATGGGAAGAGATGGGACGGGAGAAAGTATCCGACGATGGGATGGGAAGCAAGGTGGGGACGGGAGGACGGGAGGATACTATTTCGGCCATATGGGACGGAAATGGGTAGGAAAAACATGATGGGATGGGACGGGAGGTCGTGGACGGGAGACATTTCACGATGGGACGGGACGGGAATACCCGTCCCGTCCCGTTCTCTATGGGAATTCCCGTCCCGTGGACTCCCATGATAGTCCTTGGTATTTCTTTAATCCTAGCATAATCGTGCCCTCTACAGCAGCCGTACGTAATCGAATGACATTTGCTTTACTGCAACTATGTAACTGTCGGGAGCGCATGTTTTAGAGTGGATAAGCGCAATTTGAAGAGGGAAGAAAGTGCTAACATATTCTCGCGATAAGAATGCCAGGCACGTACCGTAGTGGGGAGAGGGGAAACGAGCCTACTTAGTGACCCCGGATCTGAGTTACGACTAAAGAGGGAGAGATAATAGAAGGGCGAAAAACAAAAATGGGATGGAAAAAATACAAATAAAAGTGATCGTGTGATATGAAATTAGTGTGGACAAAATATTGTGGGTTGTGAATTGCTATTAATAGTGTTGAGTTGCGGCTTCTCACTGAACCTGGTGGAAATATGGCGTGTGTCTTCGGCCGCGCAGACCTCTACACTATCAATCGTCACAACCTTTGTTTGCATCATTTGACGTTTTTCAGTACTCGTAGCAACAGACTGCGCGAAAGGATATCTGTGATATGAGAAATCGTGGGTGGACGAATGTTAAATGTAGTTGTAGTGCTGATCCAACCAACACGTGATAGAAAGTTGAGACACGATGCACAACATGTATGTGGCGTAGTCGGGAAGGCGTGAAGGGGTTCTCGCTTTGAGGTCCCGGGTGTTGGCTCTTGAAGCAAAAACACATTACAGCACCACTCATCGGTACCTGGGTAACCCCTACACAGTACGCAATGACAGCAAATAAGAATATCCTTTTGTCGTGTAAGGCTTATGACTTGTTGCGGTATCAACATTGAGCATAGGAGCCGGTCGCCCCGGTTGTTTAGCAGGTAGCCACGAAGCCAGTTAGGTAGGAACTCGAGGGTTCGAGTCTCCCAATTGACACCAACTAACTGTCGAGAGCGCATATTATATATTCGTAGCGTGGGTAAGCACAGTTCGACGAGAGTTGACGAGGGAAGGAAGTAAGTGCTGAAATATTTTCGCGACGAAAAATCAAGGAAAGAACCGCAGTAGGGGCGGAGGGAGGAGAGCCCACTTTGTGACCCCGGATCTGAGGTACGACTACGAAGGAGAGAGGAAGGAAGGGCGAAGATAATACATGGGATGGGGAAAAATAAATAAATAAATAATAGGGGATACCTGGAGTGCATACATACCGGGACGAAGAGTATAGAATGCATCGTTGAGCACGAACGCAATTTCATTTATATTAATAGCTACTCGTACCCTTTCGGTATTAGAAAGCGAAGAGTACGACGTATGAGCCTTTTTAATAGTCAATGTCTCGCGGCTACTCTACAGGAATACCTATCTGGTACAATAACACCATGTCATTACTCCTTACCAAACGCGGAATAGCTCTAGCCCCAGTTCTAACGCTCAGACCTGTTCCCGACCAACGTATAGCGTGTTTGTCAGGGTCTCTAAAAGTGTGTGTTGGGGGCTTTGGATCTACAACGGAGGGAAGGCATTGCTGTGTTTGCATTAAGAAACGAAAGTAAGTGCTGATCAGCAATAATGGTTACGACTTCGAAGCTCCTTTGTCGTATCTACACAGTGCTGTGGCGGCGTAGGATGCTACGGACGGTCGAACTAGATGCCCAGTTAGGTTCGTCTACTTGTGCCAGACCTCCTCGTCGTTTATCCGAGTGTAAACCTCATCAGAAGTCGGAGAGACTCCCATTTTTCAATTCGCTGCTGAACACTATTAATATATATATGGGGCGTCATGTTTGAGTAGAAGGCACTGTTCGTGATGAAAAAGGCGTCGGATCGATATGGCTCCTCAGACAAATATGTTGCTCGTGACCCACGCTAACTACAACTGCTCCAAGGGACTGTACGAGCAATATAAGGGTTTGTTGCAATGCTCCTATATTGTTTGCCGGAAGGGGTCCCTTGAACATGACAACTTATCTCCGTGTTTTTAATACTCTAATCCCAAGTTCGGTATACATACATACAGATGACGCGTTACCGGACGAAGATCAGGAGACCCACGTGGCTCCGTTCACTTGCACATAGGGTAGATCGGCGTACGTTCTTTCTAGCGTTTCGCGTCCGTCGTTATAAATACATTGGTGTGCTGGGCTACTGTTCACGACATCCCACTATAGAAGCACGAACTAACTGCCTGCGTTGGGTACCCGTCGAGGTTAATCGCGACTCACCGAAGTTTGGTCTGGATTATGATGCTGCTGGATTTGTGATAAGCGTGTAGGCTTGGTACTGAATAACACTGGAGGGGAGCGGTGTCTATGTGGATGCCGTCGAGGTTATTCGCGACTCACCGAAGTTTGGTCTGGATTATGATGCTGCTGGGTTTGTGTCAAGCGTGTAGGCTTGGTTCTGAATAAGGCTGGAGGGGAACGGTTTATGGCTAGCAGTGTAGATCGTGCCTGTCGTATATGACATTGATTTGTCTGCTCTGCTTTCTGCATGGCGACGTGGTAGCTCCGTGTCGTGGTTTTGTCGCCACATAACTTATATATCTCTTTTAATGGGATGAACAATCGGCCCGGTTATTGCTGTGTGCGTGTGTGTTCTTCACATTCAACAGTTCTTTCTACCCGACATCCCGTGCATCCAGTACATCCAGTCTCCGTGCAGATTCGTCATCCTAGACCTGGATATCGACTGGTACACTACCGGCCCCCTCATAAGAAAGTGCCCCACAAGAAACTCAGCCTAAACATTACGGGGGAAACAAGAAAGTCGACAGATATTATACTGAAGTTAGTGTGGGACACACCCCTTTCTCAAATAAGGAAGTCAGCCTTAGCCCGACTTCTGGTTTCTTATGAGCGGGCCGGTACTGCAGAAAGAGCGGCTTTAGGTGAACAACACCTACCTATATATCGTGTCCTGCAATAATGTCTTGATCCAGTAAAAATGGCGTTGTATGTGTGTGTTCTTCACATTACACAGTCCTTTCTACCCGTCGACATCCAGCGCACCCAGTGTCTGTGCCGATCCTTCATTTTAGAGAGATACGTACCAGTTATGTGGCCACAAAACTACAACACAGACCTCTTGGGGACGTGTGCTTTTCTTCTAGGGGCGCTTCTGTCTCCCTGCGTCATTTGTATTATGTTTCATTTCTGAATTCGTTTTTTATTTTATTTTGTTCTTCTTCTTTGGTTCGGCTCGTGTCGTTGTGTTCTCGTACCCGATACGTTAGCATCTCACTTGCTTTACCCATTCATTTTCGTATATTTTGTTTTGTTTTGTCTCTGTTTCACAGTCTGTGACCACATAAGTTTTATCTCTCTAGGATTACAGTAGGAATCAGGACAGGCACTGGGTGTACTGATGTGGTTGGGTAGAAACAACGGGTTTGATGTGAAGACAACACACACAAAGGTATGCAATGCAGTACGCAGAGCGGACAATGCAATGTCATACACGACAGGCACGACCTACCCAACTAGCGACCCAGCTGCGTGAAAGAGGAAAAAAGGAAAATAATAAATACTATTTGAATAAACAAACACAGTATTGAAAATATCAACTAACGTACAAAAACTATAACAAAAGACAAAGAGACAAAATGCCGTGCCTCTCCCGGAGGAGATGTGACAGAAACAAACATACAAGATAGCATAATATCATGACAACGACGTAGGCTTCTGTGAATGTGCTATACGGGGGAGCTGGGTGTCGTAATGTTTGGTTTGTTTTGTTTTTTCATCCCATTTTGTTTATCTTCGCCCTTCCATTCTCTCTCCTTCCTGTCCTAGTCGTAACTCAGATCCGGGGTCACACAGCAGTGGGCTCTTCTCTCTCCTCCCCCTCTACGGTTATTGCCTTGCATTTTTATCGCGAGTAGATTTCAGCACTTCCTTCCCTCGTCAAATCTCGTCGAATTGTGCTTACCCACGCTATAATATGCGCTCTCGACAGTTTGGTGTCATTTGATAATCAAAATATCAAAATCTCCATACGGAGACTTAAACCCTCGACGTCCAACCAAACAGGCTTCGTCGCTACCTGTTGGACCACCGGGGCGACCGGCCTTTGTTTCCGCAGGGAAATTGAGCTCTTCTTGTAGTATATTACAGGTAGGTGGTGCTCTTCACGTCAAACCGATAGTTTTCCCCGCTTTCTACCTGTCTCCAATCGTGTTTAAAAGATCGAACAGCTGCGATGGGATATATATTGTATCTTTATTGTCTTGGTCAAAGCATCGGGTTGTTTCCAAAGGCTGCCCATTCCCTACTTTGCTCGCTGATGAGAGGAAATTTGTTGAACTCCCTGTACATGTGCAGGAGCATCCTGCAAATTGTTTTGTGCAGGCTGTGTGCGGTAAATTTCTACCTCGCCCGTCGACCAAGACCAAGCCAACCCCAGACATAATAACCCTAACCCTATAAGCCGAACCTTTTGGGGGGCAGCCACGCGGCTCAGCCGCGTGTTTAGATGGCGTTTAAAAAAAAACAACAACGTGCGGCCCAAACATCCAGCCCCACCCATTAAAACCGGCATCCTGCCGAGGGGGCCCGTAAAATATTTTTTCGGCACCTCACGCCGAATCGTTCAACTTCGACCCTCCGGGGGGGGTACCTGACACCGTCCCCTCCCTCTACGCCTTATCAATAACTATATAAAACTGAAAACAGGGGACGGTAGAGAGCCGCCCCCCCCCCTCCCCCTGATTGATACAAGGCCTTCCATAGTACTACGTACAATACTACTGAGCGGCACTGCGACCTATATAGGCCGCAGCTGCGTAGTGTGACAGAGACTGTAGCAGTAGTGAGCGGTACAAAGGAGCTATGAGCTCGCTCTAAGGTGGACCAGAAGGTCCTGAAGAGTCGTGGGATCGGCAGGCTGGGCTGGATAAGTACCGGGGGATATCGCGTGGGTTTGTCACTGCTGTGGGG
Organism: Saccharina japonica; assembly: GCA_008828725.1. Lineage (NCBI taxonomy): Eukaryota > Phaeophyceae > Laminariales > Laminariaceae > Saccharina > Saccharina japonica. Next base: position 630,711 of record MEHQ01003659.1, read on the forward strand.
ATGACTTTGGCGACGGCAAGGCTCTCAATGTGATGGACTTGCCAGACAGTATGAGCTCTCGGAAGAGCTTTACACCTGAGTGCCACCTTCCCGAGCAACAGCATGAGCACCATAATCTACAGTACTGCAGTAGTAGCAGCGTTTGTAACCCTTACGTTTCAGCGTATGGACCTGCACGGACTGCTGTCTGTTGTACATAGCCGTGGTACCCTCAGTTACCAGTCAGCCCATTAATATCAATAGTTGTCAAAGCCTTGACACCCTACGAGTATACGACATCCTATTATACGAGCACCTTAACCTGTCATTTGGGATCATCATATTCGTACTCGTAGCGTACCTGTGTGGTACCTGATCGTATCTGTGTTCATTGCCTTACCACCGAGCTGCAGCAGCATCTTGCTCGCACGGGTAAATATGGCACTACATCAGCATACGCTTCCGGCAGCTACAGCAGCCGAACACTAAGCGGTTGCTTTGTATGTGTTTCTGTTGCCGCTGGATGGGGACTTGGATGCCGTACTCAGACGAGGCACCTACTTAATACTACCAATGTTACGGTGGTATTGTGCTCGATGTGAGTGGTTTGCACCTCTCCGGTATTGTCACACAAATCAAGTACACCGATACCGGAACACTACATAAAACAAAARCGTGCAAACAATATTTTTTCAGTCCCTCCGGGGGGGTTGAGGTGTATGGTATCCGAACCCCTGGGCCCCCGCTCGATCCGCAACAAACATTGTTCAAGGTGGGCTCCTCTGCACACAGGGCGCGTCTTGTTACCTGCGGTTTCAATTATTGCCTTTTCAGCCATGGTAACTCCTTCGGCGCCTCAAGTAGACTGCAGTAGTGGTCCCTCTATAATGCCGGTTTAACACTGCCGGTGCCCTATATAATTCCGGTGAAATCGCTTGGCACGGCCAGAACCCGCTTTAATGCCGAACCGGCATTATCCGACCGGAATACACAGCCCGTTACAATGCCGGTTCCGCCATTTCGGTGCCCCTCAATATTGCCGGTTCATTATTTAGGCTGCCTTGTCTACCCCTTGTTGCTGTACATCTACATCGACACACATGCACCAGAGCAACAGCAGTACACCTACCGGCACCACCAGCACGAGAACACCATGCCCTGCGCAGCCGGTGAACTGTGCACTTTGAAATAACTCACGCCAGTAGCCCCTGACGGCCACCCGGGTGTGGTGCGTGTGGTGGGCGACTTCACGGCTTGTGTCGTGAACCAGAGCAAGAGGGCGGAAGCGCAATCAACCGCATCTGCCCTCGATGCACTGCCGCCAAGCAATCCGCCGACACCTCGAAGGCTTCCGCGAGCATGCGGCCAGGGCCAGCCACGGGTCTCTTCGGTGCGGGAGGGTCGAAGCGCGCGAAAGCTGCTGGAGGAAAACAACTCCACCCCAACCCCTCATCACATTGTACTCTTGTTCGCTTATTGCCTTCAGTGGTGCACTCTAAAACTCAATGATTCTTTAATAGTGCCGGTAACGGCTTTATTGAAAAATCCCAAATCGTGAATAATGCCGAATCGGCAATTTTCACAAATAATGCCTGTGCCCGCTATAATCCGGTATCGAGGCCTGGCACACACCGGCATTATTGAGGGACCACTACTATACCTCAATTATACTCTGTTCCAGATAATCCTCATGTACTAGGGATGGCTCCCGGCTTCAAAAATTTGAACCGGGATCAGTACCGCCTGGCGTGGGATTTTACCAGTAGTACCGTCTCGGGTACCCGCGGTACTGGGTACCCCGGGTGCCCGGGTGCCCGGGTACCCAGGGTTACGTGTACATTTTGCTCCACTCTCGTGTTTGAGGCGCGTGAACGGTGGTAGTGAGGCGTGGTGAAGCGGAAGGTGGGAGGACAATACATAATTTCGTGTCTCTCGATGAATAAAAAATGCGAAATATAGGAGACTGTGCGTGTTGTCCAGTACCACGAGTACCCGGGTACCCGAGGTTACATGTACATATTGCTAGACAGTGGTCATTGGTGTAATCACTGTGTGCGTATGGCGTGTTGTGTGAAGGTAGGTACGGTATGCTGTGCGCTGTGCGCCAGTGGTTAAGATGTTTGTTTGGATCGTGTCCGCAACGACGGTTACAAAAGTTGTAGAGGGTTGTTTTATATATTCGCAGGCGTTATTATGGAATTATGCTTAGTGCAGGAGGAGAGTTCGAGAGTCCCCGTGACAACGACTTAGGATAGATCTTCCAGGGGTCGGGATGATTATTACGATTCTGGCGCTGGAAATGAGCTCGAGCACTCCGCTCTCTCTGCGCTCTCTCTCTCTCTCGCTCTGTCCTCTAATTGAACGACCTTAAAACATCTCATCAGACTGCTGGGCAGTCAGGGCATCCTGATTTGCAATCTAGGAACACACTACAGTAGTGTGGGTTGTCAAAAGCTTGACGTTTTAAGGTCTGGAAGAAGTCAAGAATGGCTTCCGGGTCGGCTCAAGACGAGCCAGGCCTTCCCAAAGATGAGGTTCAACAGCTGAGGCAGGAGTTTCAGCTGGTGGTCAAGCATTGGCAAGTGTCAACGATGCATGCCATGAGGGACGTGATCGCCGAGTTCACGAGGAACAAAGGCCGATCTGAGTCCAGCAGTGCTGGGAGCAGCGCTGCTGGAAGGGAAAGCCCACGAGGGGCTGAACCCTCTGCTGTTGTACGAGAAACTTCTGCTGCTGCTGGAGGCGTGGCAGAAGATACAGCAGCTGGAAGAGAGACAAGTTTGCGTGGGGATGCCTCACGCAATCTCGGAGCGACGGGACGCAGAGAGGCTGCTGTCCCTGTCGAGGCGGGCCCAGCCAGGGGCCAGCCTGACCAGCCAAGGAGGGCTGGCGAATGGGATGAAATCCCAGGTGGTGAGTTGGGTGGTGGTTTTGATCTGCCCATCTCGCGCCATTTTTCCTACAAGCACAGCGCTGCTGTAGCGAATAGCCCAAGAAGGGCAAATCCCACTCCTGTAAGAGAGACTACTGCTGCTGTTGGAGCATGCATTGGCCAATCGGAGTCCGGCAGCGCGGAGAGTAGCGCTGCTGTAGGGAATAGCCCAAGAAGGGCAGGACCCACTCCTGTACGTGAGCCTCTTGCTGCTGTTGGAGCAGCCATTGGCTAATCGGAGTCCGGCAGCGCCGAGAAAAGCGCTGCTGTAGGGAAGAGCCCACAAGGGGCAGGAGCCATCTCTGCTGTACGAGGTACTACGGCAGGAGGAGAGACGATTTTTCGTGATGATGATTCGCGGGATTTCGAATCGACGGGACGCGGGAAAACCGCTTCCTGTCGAGGTTGCGCAGCCAGGGATCAGCCATACCGGCCAAGAAGGTCTGGGAAGAGGGGTGCAAACCCCAGCGGTGAGTCCCGTAGAGACTCAGCCACGACTTCCGGTGGCAATGGCAGCAGCGCAAAGGCCACCGAAGGTAGTACTTTCGCAGGGAAGTGCTTCAAGTGTGGCAAGAAGGGCCATATGATCGCAAACTGTAGAGAGAAGCGGTGCAGTGGTTGCAACGGACTGGGGCACTCTGGCGATGTTTGCCCCACGCCGAAAGAAGGGGCTGTGCTGTCGATGGCGAGCGAGGTTGGAGCAAAGGACGTTGATATTGGTACGGCCCAGGCTTCAGCTTTCAAGGCCGAAGAAACAGGCAAGTGCAGTGATGGTTTGGGCAGAATGGGGGAAGAAGAGTCGGCTTCGCAGGTAGGAGACGAGGCCTGGATCTGCGATAGTGGAGCGTCCACTCACATGACGCCCTCAGCAGATTGCATGCTCAATTACAGAGAATGCAGCTTAAAACTGCGCATCGCCGATGGTTCAACTCGCTCCATCGAAGGATACGGTGATGTTCGATTTGTCTTTCGGTCCGGAAACGGCCCCGTGCAAGTGTTCATGACTAACGTTGCGCACGTGCCAGACCTCAGGTATCATTTATATTCCCTGCCCACTCTCATCAAGAACGGGCATACGTTCAAGGACGCCCCTCGGGGATTGTAGTCCGGCTCAAGTCAGAGCGTTCGATTGTGTTTCCGTTAAGTGGGACCCTGTACAGCCTTCACGGCTACCCGGTCGACAGCAGTAGTGGGGAAAATGCCTGTGCTGTACTCGCCCCAGGGCAACAGCCCAGTAAGCCCGCGATCGACATCAACGACTACCACTGCGCGGCTGGACACTCCCACGAGGTTCTACTCCGCAAGACCGCGGAGCAGCAAGGAATCGTCCTCAAGGGAAACCTGCTGGAATGCAGGGGGTGCTCCATGGCGAAGGGACTTCGCAAGAGCGTCAAGCAATCCAC